>OW119932.1:36399102-36861125 GCA_933210815.1 Meta bourneti
GACCAACATCTCCGCTAGTGGTCACGTGACTGCTTTGTGAAAAATTTACTTAGGTGGTCGATTATCTTACCTTGATTATCTTGGGTGGCTGATCGTCTCATTTGTGTTATAGCATCTCACGACTAAGTGTGCGAATGCGCATTTCTATAGCGGCGACAAAAGTGGTGAAATCGCCAAAGTCTCACGGACCAATCAGATGATGAATCAGCGGATAGGTGTCGTCTCCCCAGATGAAACTAGTCTAAGGGTTAAGTTACTACTAGTTTTGATCACATGATCCTGGACACAAAAAGACCACCATTGTTCACTTTACTTTTGCATTTCATCCATGGAATCTATTTATACAGAATAAAGAAATACATCTAGGATAAGTTACAGGAATCAAACCTGCGGCGCATGCAACTCGAAAGTTGCTAGAACGGTAAGAAAACCCACTGAACCTCTCAAAGTGATAGTTGGGTTCCGTTTTATGGAGCAAAAAACGTCCAGTAAATGGGTATTTACTATAGAGAAAATATAAAACTAGAGTGAACAATAGTAGCTTTTTATGCACCCAGGATCACGTGACCATAACTAGTAGTAACGCGACTACTTTCGTCAGTTGGAAACGAACATTCATCATCTGATTGGTCCACGGGACGATAGAAGACGCCCATCCATTGATTAATGATCTGATTGGTATGAGAAACATAGTAGTAGTATTTGGCGAGTTCATTTTTGTCGCGGGCCGCGGTGGCCCGGTTGGAAGAGTAACGGACTAGCAACCGAAGGGTTGCGAGTTCGAATCCAGCCAAACACCGTCGTGTACAAAGGGGGCTGGTGCACGTTAAATCTGTCGTGGCCTCAAATGTCCTCACGTTGGCGTGGTGTGGAAGTTTGGAGAGTGGGGTGCCAGCTCAGGTGTTGCCTCGTCATCTGACCGTGGTTCAAAATTACGTGGTGTTGTCCTCGGATCTTTCCCTTTGGGATTGATCCCGGACCGTCACCAATAGCCCGTTGTGTTGCTCCAGTGTGACGTTAATTGAAATAAATAAATAAATAAATAAACATTTTTGTCGCCATTCTATAGAGATACACATTCACGCATTAACCATGTCATAAGATGTTATATCGCGAAACGAGGCGATAAGATGCCAACTCGGTCCCAATCCCAAACGATCCGATTCCCAAAGGACAAAATACGTCTTAAATGAGAATTTGGCCACAGATAAATTGAGTGGGGTATCAGTTCAGGTGCGATCTCATCATCTGACCGTAGTTCCAAATTACGTGGTGTTGCACTCGGATCTTTCCTTTCGGGGATTGATCCCGGAATCCATTATTAATTATATCTTTCCCTTCGGGGTTAATCCCGGAACGTCGCTAATAGCCCGTTGTGTTGCTCCAGTGCAACATTAATTAAATACTTACCTATCACATATAAATTATGAACGGAGCAGCGAAATGGATAGAGCTCCAAGTTGCAAAGAATGTGTCTAAAATTAGTGCAGAAAGGACAAAGACAAAAAAATAAAGCAATTCACACAAAGAATCCTCTGAAGCTATTGCTTTAGATACAGTTGATGAAAAAACTGGACGTAAAGCCAAATACCACTCGTCAGGTGAGAAATATTTATTTATTTTTCTCCACAAAAGAAATCTGTTCGGAAAAGCAATAGAGGCAAAGAAAGCTCAAGTATTTGTTGGCTCCCATAAGGGAATTCAGTTCCATTCTCACTCTGAAGATGTGACGAAAAGTTAAGCCTTGTTTCCCGATCCATTTATTCTTGATATTGTCGGGATATTTGTTGTGAGGGTACAGAAATCGAAAAATTATCACCGTGAATTCCGATGGGGGAGAATTTAGGATTTCAAAGTATGATTCTCATTATAATATGAGTTTCGAAACTTGACATAAATACTGATATTTTCATCCGGTTTGAAATGAATTGTTAATGTAATAAAGTAATACAAAAAATTTTTACTAAATGTATGATTTCTCTTTTATTTTTATTTCTTTCCATTGTAAATTTTACGAACGTAAATCACGGAAACAGATACTTCCCTTCTCTATTAGAGGGATTTTTAGCGTAAATTAACAAGCAAGACGAAAAGCGAGAAGATTTTACTTGCTGCTTATCAAATACTCTCGCGAATACACTTAAGTGTTACCTTAAAACGTAATTTATCGTCATTTTTACGAAGTATGGTGTTTAATATACTTTTGCATCGTCGAATGAACTATCATATTAATTCGGAAAACTGGTTGTCACCATCCTCCATCGTTATACTAACGTTGTGGATGTCGCAGTACGATTCGTCACCACCATGAGAACCAAGTGCTTTTCCCTTTCTGACGTAGCAATAGGTGCTCCAGATCCCTCACGACGATGCATAATTGTACTAGCTTTTCACCCACCGCGTGTTGTAATATCGCGATACTACAAACCACCTTCTGGTTGTCACCATCCTCCATCGTTATGCTAATGTTGTGGATGTCGCAGTACGATTCGTCACCCCCATGAGAAGCAAGTGCTCTTCTTCCCTTTCTGGCGTAGCAATAGGTGCTCCCGATCCCTCACGACGATGCATAATTGTACTAGCTTTTCACCCACCGCGTGCTGTAATATCGCGATACGACAAACCACCTTCTGGTTGTCACCATCCTCCATCGTTATGTTAACGTTGTGGATGTCGCAGTACGATTCGTCACCCCCATGAGAAGCAAGTGCTTTTCTTCCCTTTCTGAGGGTTCAGGCCTTTTATATCTTCCGCTGACATCTCAGCCACTATTGAGCGTATCCTATTGGCATATTCAGCTGAGATTTTAATCAAATTTTTTATTTTTTAATGTCTTGAACTTTTTCCATAACATCAAAAAGTCTGCGATCTAGATCTGCCAAAATATTTTGTAGGAAATGCAGTTTTTCGATCAATAACTTGCTTTTCGTTAACTTTATCGTTGAAGATTGTAAAATCTTCAGTTTTTTTATACATGGAAATACTCAAAACCTTAAGTTTTCTGCTCAGAATAGCATGCAATTTGTAATCTTTTGGAAGTCATACACTGCTGGCCACCGTAAATGCAACACCCTGAAGGAAGCATGCAAATAATATGAAATTTACAACATGCATTAGCGGAGGTGAGATATGCAAATGATTAGAATTTCAGCGCAGACGCACATCACGCGCGCCTGTGGCGCCACTTCAAAGCGCTATTTAAGGCTTGGAGATTTCGACGATTTCAAGTACGGCAATTGTGTTTTTCTTGTGGTTTTTTCAAAAAAACGATCAATTATGCCTCGTAGAAAACAGCGATCATCTTTTGATCAAGTATCCGAGTTCGACAGAGGAAGGATAGTGGCCTACCGAGATTGTGGATTATCTTTCAGGGAAATCGGTAGTCGTGTTGGACGAAACCAAACAACTGTAATGCGGATATGTGATCGTTGGATGCAGGAGGGTACGACGGACCGACGTGTTCGATCGCATCCACCTCAGTGCACCACTTCACGTGATGACAGGCATATTGTGCGTATGGCAGTGACGGATCGCTCAGCCACATCACGAACCATAGCACAGCACATTCAGTCTGTACCGCATCATCCAGTGTCTGCACGTACCATTCGACGCCGTTTAGAGCAGAGTGGTCTGTCCGCAAGACGTCCATTGCTTCGTCTACCCTTGACGCAGAACCACAGACGTTTCCGCCGCCAATGGTGCGATGAAAGAAGGATGTGGACGGCAGAATGGAATGAAATTGTCTTTACTGACGAGTCACGCTTCTGTCTGCAACACCACGATGGTCGGATTCGAGTCTGGAGACACCGTGGAGAGAGGATGCTGAACAGCTGCGTTATGCACCGCCACACTGGTCCTGCACCGGGTATTATGGTATGGGGCGGTATTGGATATCACTCTCGCACTCCTCTAGTACGCATTGCCGGTACTTTAAACAGCCAGCGCTACATCTCCGAGGTGTTGGAGCCAGTTGTCCTTCCTTACCTTCAGGGCTTGCCCACAGCCATATTTCAACAGTATAATGCGCGACCACACGTGGCACGCATTGTCTAAGGGTTCTTCGTCAATCGCCAGATTGAATTGCTTCCCTGGCCAGCTCGCTCTCCGGATCTTTCGCCGATAGAAAACATGTGGTCCATGGTTGCTCAACGATTGACCCAGAATACATCCCCAGCTGCCACACCAGATCAACTTTGGCAACGTGTGGAAGCTGCTTGGTCTGCTGTACCCCAAGAACACATCCAAAGTCTCTTTGAATCAATGCCGAGGCGTGTGGCAGCGGTGATCTCCAACAATGGCGGCTACTCTGGCTACTGATTTTGGCAGGAACCACACTTCACAGAAGTCTATAAATTTAATCATTTGATACTTGGTCAACATGTTATCTACAAAATAAATTTTGTTGTGATATCTCTTGTCTTTCTTGGTGTTGCAATTTGGGTGGCCAGCAGTGTACATTCTTCTAAATTGGATTTCGAAATGGATTCTTAGTTTTCGAAATTGCGTGCTAGTAAATCGAATAATCATATACCCCTATTAGTTGGGATATTTTTGAGTAGACATTAAAAGAAACTACAAAATGTAAAGTTAGAGTTTAGGCAAGAAAACTAAATTTAGCGGTATCTAAAAACTTCAACGTCATTGACCGTGATTCCAAATTACGTGGTGTTGTCCTCGAACTTTCCCTTGGGAATTGATCCCGGACCGTCGTCAATAGCCCGCTGTGTTGTGCTCCAGTGTAACGTTAATTAAAATACCTACCTACCTGTTTAAAAATTTCAATTCTAGGGCCGCGGTAGCCCGGTTGGAAGAGTAACGGATTAGCAACAGGAGGGTTACGCCAAAGACCGTCGTGTACACGGGAGCTGGTGCACGTTATATCTGTCGTGACCTTATATATCCTTACGTTAGCTTGGTGTGGAAGTTTATGGGGTGTCAACTCAGGTATAGTTTCCGTCATCTGACCGTTGTTCAAAATTACGAGGCTTTGTCCTTGGTTCGTTCCATTCGGGATTGATCCCGGACAGTCGCCAATAGCCCGTTGTGTTGCTCCAGTGCGATGTTAATTAACGGCCTCCTAACATCATATGTGCAACTAACAGGAATTCTTTCAAATATTAAATAACTCAATTCTTAAAACTGTTTTACTCCATTCTTCATAGAAATAATAAACTTCCCTGCAGCAAAATACATCTTAATTGTAAGCAAAAAAGCGTGGAGAGTCCAGGACAAAAACAGAACTTAGATTTTTAATGAGTTTAAAAAGTAATAAAGTCGGGGCTTTATTAAATAAGGTAATTGCATAAAATATTTTTTATCGAGAAACTACAAAAAGTCAACAATTGTGTATGCATCTCTGTATTCCGTAGTAAGGCACCTTGGATTCCAGAATAAAATTAAATAAAATATATGAAAAACTGAAGTTTTTTTTCAAACTACGAAAATTTTTAAAAGTTGAAAAGAACACAACTATAATATTCGCTTTTTATTAAAATTGAATACCAAATCCAATTGTCATTTTTGACATCATTGTTTTACTATAAAAATATATAGAAAAAATCGTTTTTGTTCGTTCTCGCGAAATAAAAACTACTTTTTAAATATTTTTGATCATCCCTACAAAGATTTTTCTTGCTTTTGACTTAATGCTTGAAAACCGCATATTTTCCTACCGTTAACAAATGCTAAAAATATTTCCAACTTTCATATATTTCCTTAGTTTCTCTTGATGTAAAACATTGAGGTAAGTCTGGATAATAAAGGGTGTCCCAAAAAATTCACGCAAGAAGTAAGGTTTATAATTAAAAATTGTTCATTTTTTATTGATTCATAAAGTATACAGTGGGTTATGTATGGAATAGCATATCGGGTAAATAGCCTCCACGGCTTTGCTGGCACAATCGCACTCTTTTGTTGAAATTTTCCATGACCCTTTTGCATAAATGTGGCTGAATTTCGTTAATACAGCGCTCAATTTCCTTCTTCAAGGCGTGGGTGATCGTGGGCTTGTTGGCATAAACCTTAGACTTCAAAAAAAACCAAAGAAAAAAATCCAACGGCGTTAAATCGCATGATCTGGGCGGCCAATTCGATCACCAAAACGGGAAATTACACGACCAGGAAATGACTCATGCAGTAATTGAATTGTTTCTCGGGCTGTATGGCATGTGGCACCGTCTTGTTGAAACCAGATGTCGCCCACATCCATATCTTGCAATTTAGACACAAAAAACTGGATTATCATGTCGCGATAGCGAGCACCATTAACTGTTATTGCCTGACCAGCCGCATTTTAATAACCCTGAACTGTCCACTTTTAATAACTGTTCCATTTTTAATAACCCTGAACTGGCAATTGTCAAGCTGTCTTTTTTCTTTCGTTGGCAACACTTTACCGCACAAATGGCGCAAAATTCAAATCTTGCGTGAATTTTGGGACACCTTTTAAGTAAACCTACGTATAAATCGATCAGCCATAAACAGCTAAGGCACAACTAAATCCACTCCGTTAGCTATAGGTGCAGCCGTGCTCAGTGGGTATGCTCACTGCGCTAGCAACCTTCGAGTTGAAGACTGCGCAGGTTATATTCCTGTCAGGATCATTCCTCTCTGGATGTATTTCTCTCTTCTGTGTCAGTAAAACAATCATTGTGTCTGTCTATTATTTGATATTGTATGTGTCTGGAGGTTCGCTGTTGGAAAAGCAACGAATTCAACCAAAGACCGTCTTGTACAAAGGGGGTTGGTGCACTTTAAATCTGACGTCCTCATATGTCCCTCAATGTCCTCACGTTGGTGTGGTGTTGAAGTTTGGAGAGTAGGGTGCCAGCTCAGACCTGGTCATCTAACCATGGTTTAAAATTACGTGGTACTGTCCTTGGACTTTTCTCTTCGGGATTGATCCCGGACCGTAACCAATAGACCGTTGGGTTGCCCCAGTGTGACGTTAATTAAAATACCTACCTGTTTACGGGGTATACGTTTCAAAAATACCGGAACATAACAGATTGGAGAATTCTCACTGAACTGTTCGGATCAGAACGCTGGGTACCGCTTCTCCATCAACGCAAGTTGCACCGACTCCGCTTGTTGATTCAGAGGCAGACCACAATAAATTTTAATTAGAACAGGGGAAATTACGAGCAGGGGTGATTCGAAAGATTTCGGACAGTTACTCTGCGCAGGATAAATGTCGGCGTTTGCCGCTACAATTACGTTGCAGCGTTGATTGATATCGTGGGTTTCTAAGGCTAACGGTTGGGCTCTGAATGTACTTGCGAGTGGAAATATGTGGAATTTATTGAAGTATTCCAAGTGGAAGAGAAAATTAGAATAATATATTTTGCGTGGTGCCGTTTTGACCATTACCCATTACGTTTCGAATTTACGTAGGGTAGCTACAGCCGCCCGTGGCCCGGTTGGCCCATGGGCCGAAATTTTCACCAGTTCTACGTAAGGAACAATTTGTTTTTCTTTGGGTCTTTATTCAGCCTTGGAGTAATAAGGCAGTTTGGTATTAATGAGATTACCTCATCATTAGAAAATTTGGTCTAATCTTTAGACTCTAGATATCTCGTCATTAGCAAAATGGATGAGATATCTCGTCGAAACCACTTAAATGGTTAACCATCTTGGTGGTTGTCTCGACCAAATATATCGTCATTAGAAGAAAACGAACCATATCTTGATCTGGTAATTTACGTTTTAATGTTTTCTATGGATCTGAGGGCTCCTTAGCCCAAGAGGCTCGTGAAAGAATAAATAGTTTACAAAGATCTCGCTAGAGGGATTAGGTTTAAGAAAAATATTATTGGACCAGGGGATTTAACAAGAAAGTTCATTGGTAGAAGTCGGTGGTTTTACGAAGAGTCCTTGGGAGGTCCAAGTTAACGAGACGGCTTGAGTTCAAAGGTGAAAGGGGTTGGCAAGATATTGACCACATAAATAGGGAGACAAAGATTCGGATAAAATGGGACCGCTAAGGGGTGGTGATCTGTAGTGAGAATTGTACTTAGGGGGTTATTTTTAGTTATCGTTTCATATATACGTATATATATATATATATATAATAGACAACAAATTTACAAAATATTAGAAACAACATACAAACATTAAAAAGTAAAGTACCAGAAATGCAGACCAGTAAAACGCCAAAAGATCAAAAATGCAGACAAGCAAAAAGCCAAAATACTGGGTGTCGGGATAGGTCGTGTGGAGATCCGAGCTGATCGCCTGAACCTTGGACCGATCGCTAGGGTGTTACGAAGTGATACGGAGATTAGGACTAACACAATTTATTTCTCTACCTAAAAACTATGTACAGCAACCGTTATCTCAAATTGATGGAACAGCCTACACGCTGCCACTTGCATTAATCCTGTAAAAAACTGCGCTCGCTCCACCTGCGCGTGGAAGCCTTCAGTTACTAGTTCAAAACTGCGCTCGCTCCACCTGCGCGTGGAAGCCTTCAATTACTAGTTCTATTCTAACTCACTCTCGCTGAGTCAGGAAAATAGTTTCTACCAGTCACCGGATTTCAGCGGACATCTGCACGTGTGGTTAAGTCGATCATCAGCCGTTTGCACATCCTCACACGCCGCCGCCAAGAGGAAAACAGATTTTTTTTCCAAAAAAATCTGTTTTACTAATAATATAGTCCGAACATTTGTGGCAACCGGTCAGATCAGGAGTGGTTACCCTCTCAACCCAAGAGAAATCAAGGGATCCAAAAAAAAATTATGCATAAGAACATTTATACTTTGCAACCACTTTTCAAGCTAATATTAGATCTTAACATCCAAATGCTATATCTATTTACACCACCAACAATCAAATATTGATACTCCCGAACTCCAATACCTTTTCATTCTAAATTGATCCAATCTACAAAACCTAACCTAAAGTATTGCAAAAATAACATTCGACTAACACCATACATATAAAATTAACCATTATTTACACTATATTTAATATACATCTTAACTCTCCATATTTAGTTATAAAAAAAATAACAATCTCATCCAAATATGCTACCAAGCCTTTATTGATCGACCTCTCTTTCCAAGCGGGAGAGAGCATCAGCTCCCTGATGATAAATCCCAGGGCGATGGGTCAACTTGTAATTCCACCTTTGAAGGGCAAGTGCCCACCTAGTTAACTTGGGGCTCTTAGGAGTTGTCTCGACCAGATATATTAGAGGATTGTGATCAGTTATGATCTCCACAGTGTTACCCTGCAACCACTTATCAAATTTTTTCAGTCCAAATAACACGGCATAGGCCTCTTTCTCAATGGTAGACCAATTCTTTTGGGTGTTATTCAATTTTTGACTAACAAAAGCAATTGGCCTATAGTTTCTATGCTCGTCCTTCTGGGTCAAACAACATCCAATAGCGTAGTGGGACGCGTCTGTGTGGACCTGGAAGGGTTCGACGGCATCGGGGGTGCTTAACGCAGTGACCTCACATAACGCATTTTTCAACCGGAGGAATGATTCTTCCTCGCGTTTCCCCCAAAATACCTTTCCCGATTTTTTCCCTTTTGTCAACTCCGTTAAAGGGGATGCTATCTCTGCATAACCAGGAATGTAAGTCCTATAAAATCCCATCAGTCCTAGAATGGATCTGACTCCCTTTTTTGATACGGGTCTTCTCAACTGTTTGATGGCTAATATTTTGTCATTGTCAGGAGAGTGCTTTCCCCCTCCTATCTTATGTCCTAAGTATTTTATCTCTTTGGATGCAAATATGCATTTCTTAAGTTTCACCGAAAATCCGAGATATTCCAGATCAGATAAGATTTTTTTCAAGTGTTCTAAATGTTCTTCCCACGTTTTAGAGAATATAACAATGTCGTCTATATAAGCTTGCGCATAAGCGGAATGTTTGTGCAACACTTGATTCATAATGCGTTGGAAAGTTCCCGAAGCTCCTGACAATCCAAATGGCATCACGTTCCATTGATACACCCCGTTGTGGGTGGAAAATGCTGTCAAAACTTTGCTCTCGTCCTCCATTTTTATTTGATAATATCCCCTTTCCAAATTCAAGCAAGTTAACCATTCGGCCATCCCCGCAGTGAAGATCAACTCCTGCATGTCCTTCATAGGATAACTGGGCACTTTTGTTATCAGATTAAGCGCCCTATAGTCAATGCACATTCTAATCGAGGCTATCGAGGGAATTCTTCGCGACACATACAATGGGATACGTAATGTCTGCATTGGACGGCTCCAAAAGACCCAATTCTAAAAGTTCTTGGACTTGCCTATCCACTTCTGAACGGTATGCTATTGGTATGCAATAACTATGTGGTTTTCTCCGGATGGAGTCAGGCAGCAATTCAATCTTGTGCTGACTTACTCCCACGGGTTGTATTGGTCGGCAAAAAAGTGTTTCGAACTTACACAAGAGTCTTTTCAATTCTTTCTCCTGTTTAGGATTTAAGTACGGTGTCGTGATCATTTTCACTTCTTGGGTGAACTCGTCTCTTGCTTCGACAATTGGAGCGCTTTCTATGTTACCAAATTCTTCCTCACCTTCAAAAATGACATTTACCGCGTTGGAACCGACCACAAATTCCCTTATCTTGTTCTGGTGAACGTGCCTCATCCTATTGTCTGGCATCTTTATAATGAAAGAATGTTCATTCTTTTTCTCTTCAATGATTCCGGGACCTTGCCATCTGGCCAATAATTTGTTTGTAGAATCTGGCAAGAGCACGATGACTTTATCTCCCGGCTTGAAAGTCTTTCTTGTAGACCTTAAATTATAATAATGGGCCATTTTCCCTTGTTGTATATTAGATGCTATCTTGGCTTTCTCTGCGGCCTCCTCCAGTCGGGTTTTCAACTTCTCCAGATAGACATGTATTGGGGTTGTATCCAGCTGCAAACCCTCGTGTCTTCCCGTCCAGGTATTCTTTAGAATCGACAAAGGACCTTCTGGCTTCCGACCAAAGAGCAATTGAAAAGGCGCTACACTCGTTGTACTGTTCGGGACCTCTCTGTATGCCCATAAAATGAACGGTATTTTGGTGTGCCAGGTCCGTGGTTCTTCCTTAATGGTGTGATGTAACATACTCTTTAAAGTTTGGTTAAATCTTTCCACTAACCCGTTTGATTGTGGATATAATGGTGTGGAGAACCGTGGAGTTGAACCCATTCTTTTTTCAAATTCCTGAGTCAATTCAGCGTTGAAATTTGTACCATTGTCCGAGGCAATTACGTTTGGCACTCCAGTCCTCATAAAAATAGATAATAAAGCTTCACACGTTGCTTTGGCTGTAAGACTCGTCAAAGGGATCGCCTCAGCCCACCTTGTATGTTGGTCTACCATACACAAGATAAATTTGTGTCCTTTAGAACTTGGAGGATCTATCGGTCCTATGATGTCCACATTGACCACTTGGAAGGGCAATTCTGGCCGCGCAACGGGAGTTATTGGGGCCCTATCTTTGTGTTTGACCCTTCTCGTCAACTGACAACCTTCACATGCTAAACAAAACTGTCTCACGTCTCTTGATAGCCCGTTCCAATAGAACGAATATCTAATTCTTTCTATTGTCTTCCTCGCTCCCATGTGTCCCCCAAACACTGAGCAGTGGGCTAATCTAAGAACCTCTTTTCTTCTACGTTTAGGAAGAACCAATTGACATACATTCTCTCCAAGAATCTTGTCTTTATGAAAGACCAAACCATCGTTAAAGAAAAATCCTCCACTACCTTGCTTAGCCTGTTTTCTGGTCTCTTCCAGCTCTCTACACTCCTCTTGCTCTTTACGGAAGCTTTCCGTCTTCGATATCCCTTCTTCCTGGTCTCCGTCGGTGCTTTCTACCACTAACACTTCTGTGTCCTTATTCACTTCAACGGAATTCCCTTCTGTGTTCCCCTCTTTTGTAGGTGGTTCCAAGATGTTTCCACTACCAATATCGGTGGAAATTAATTCCTGCTTTCCTCTAAGCATGTCTCGGATATCTGGTGGCAACAGCACATCTTCCACCAATGAGGGAGCAACTGCGCAGAGGACTTCTTGGTGAAGCACATCACCCCTACCTCCTATGATCAGTCCTATGGGAACGTTCATTAACGGGCATTTCTCCGCTGGACCGAAGATTCCTTTAATAAAGATGGACGATTTCTCTTCCAGCGACAGATTTTGTACAATATCTTTCGTATGACGGTAATTTCAGTCCCAGAATCAATTAGGGCTTTTGCCTCCCTCCCGTCAACACTAATTAAGATTCTTTCCAAGGGGCAAAGATTGTCTCGCCAGGATCTTTCCTTAAAGGATACAACTTTAGCTACCACCGCCGTTCCGCCAGTATTCAGTGTTCTTTTCTCATCCCCCACATCGCTTTCTTCAGTTATGATCCTATTCACGTTCGCTTTCCTTCTATTATCGTGATCTGATCTTCCTTTATCCGACTTTGGACAGAACCTCTTCATGTGTCCCTCCATTCCGCATGAGAAACAAACAAGCCTGGAATTATGTTTCGCCGGTTCTGGTTGAGTTCTGTGATAGGTTCGTTTGGTGTCCTGCTGAGATATGTGGTATCCACCGTAACCTCTTGCATCATACTGGGTCTTGTATCCCGAATTTGTCTTCATGGTGGTACTTGGCTGTCTCTTGTATGTTCTACGAACACATTCGTATTCGTCTATCTTTTCAGCCAGCAATGAAGGTTTTGATATTTTCCCCCATTCATCGATAAAATGGTCCCTGGCTTCCTATGGCACTCTTTTCTTGACTTGATCGGCTATCATCAATTCCTTCAGACTCTCAAAATCGGAGATACCAAGTCCTTCGATCCATCCTTGAAAATAATTGGTTACTTCATAAGTAAAATCTTGCCAAGTTTTATCAGGACTTTTTTGATGTTGAATGAACTTCTGGCGAAATCCCTCTGGATTCATCTTAAACTTCTTTAACAAGAGGTCTTTAATGTGTTCATAATCTTCTAATCCCTCTTCCGAAACCCTCGCAATCAGTTCTATTATCTCCAAAGGCATTAGGGTCAAAAGACATGATACCCAATTTCTTTCATCAATTTTCCTCCGCCTAGCTTGACTTTCGAACAGGGAGAGGTATAAAAGGATATCACCCTCTTTCATTTGGAATTTGGGCATGTATTTCGTCATGTCGACATGTATATCGGTAGGACTACTTCTTCCTTCTATGGAATCATTGCTTATCCTTATTCCTGCTTCTATCCTTAACTTTTCTAGCTCAAATTCTCTTTGTTGTTTCTTTCTCTCCTTTTCCTCTTCTCTCTCCTTCTCTTCTCTCTCCTTCTTCTCTTCTCTCTCCTTCTTCTCTTCTCTCTCCTTCTTCTCTTCTCTCTCCTTCTCTTCTCTCTCCTTCTTCTCTTCCCTCTCCTTCTCTTCCATCTCCTTTCGTGAACTCACTATCGTTTCAAGCATCTCCATCACGAATTCGACTTCGTATGACTTACTTCCTGTTATGAGATCTTTCAGTCCTATAACTTTAATATTTGGATCAGGAGTTTCCCCTAACTCCAATGCTAAAGTAAATAGATCGCATTTCTTATATTTTCCCAAAAAAGCCATATTCACCAATATATTTTCCTTTCTAACTGGTATTAACTAAAAGACCATTAAAATAAAAACCCTTTTCAGCTACTGATTGACTACCCCTAGCATATATCACAATTGTTTAAAGAGAAAAATAATGGTTCACCCTAAACTGATAACGATGACATGTGAACAATAACACTGACGTGTCACATGAGTTAACGCTCAATTCGTAACTCTGAAATTCCAGCACTGTCGTGCTTTAAAAATACCTTCTGCCACTCTTGGTGTATCACAATTCTTCAAGAGAAACTATAATCAGCACTTTTGGCTAAGAACACTGACGTGTCACCTGCGCTGTCGCGCAATTCTAAAATTTGAAATACGGATGTATTTCCCGCACTGCCGTGCTTCAACTACACCTCATCATTTAACAAACAAATATGCTTCACCTAACATTTATTTAGCAATGGATCCCTGATTATTTCTCTTGAAAGAAAGGGTAAACAACACTCACCCGGTTCGTCTGCTTCACCAGGATTTCGCGTAGCCTCGCCGTCCGTTTCCTCAGGATTTCTCGTCTCTGGTCCAATCTTTACTGTTCCCGGTTCATCAATCTTTACCGCTATCGGTACATCGATCTTTACCACTCCGGGTACATCATCCCACCGCTGCCACCATCTTATTGTCGGGATAGGTCGTGTGGAGATCCGAGCTGATCGCCTGAACCTTGGACCGATCGCTAGGGCGTTACGAAGTGATACGGAGATTAGGACTAACACAATTTATTTCTCTACCTAAAAACTATGTACAGCAACCGTTATCTCAAATTGATGGAACAGCCTACACGCTGCCACTTGCATTAATCCTGTAAAAAACTGCGCTCGCTCCACCTGCGCGTGGAAGCCTTCAGTTACTAGTTCAAAACTGCGCTCGCCCCACCTGCGCGTGGAAGCCTTCAATTACTAGTTCAATTCTAACTCACTCTCGCTGAGTCAGGAAAATAGTTTCTACCAGTCACCGGATTTCAGCGGACATCTGCACGTGTGGTTAAGTCGATCATCAGCCGTTTGCACATCCTCACACTGGGGAATAATAAACATAGTCAAACAGAAGCCAGAAAGCAGTACTGTCCATGTATGCGCGCTGAAAATGCAGACATAGCATGGCTAGCAATATAATCTAATAATATAAACAAAGAGAAATTTAGGAATTTAAATTTAAGAGTAAACACCATATTGCGTTGACTGGGTGAGGCTCCTCCCTGATGACGCCTTGATCCACCAACACTTAATTTTTTTCGAAATTTTCTTGATACTCTAAAATTTAAATTCCTAAATTGCTGTTTGGTATTATTGAATTGTGTGTATATACATATACAATTCAATTATACCAAACAGCAATTTAGGAGTAACTATATATATGTATGTATGTATGTATGTATGTATGTATATGTGTGTGTGTTACCGTGAAAGATCGAAATGAGAATGTCGACTTTCACCGGTGAATGTCGACACATACCAAATACGTCGGTGAAAGATCGAATATTTCATTACATTCTTGTACATTCGGCCCCTCACCGGTGTATGTCGACAATCACAGATATGCTCTGGTGGAGGTCGAAAAGAGAGGAGCCGAGGTTTTTTTCCGATACCCTAATTTATACTGAATATATACTGCAGTGAATCGTGATCTTTTTCTTGAAAAGTTAAATGCATTAATTGCGGGTAAACGAGAAGACAATTTTATTTATTTTTCTCAAGAAAAGTACTCTAAAATACTTTCTGAAATGTTACGAACCTCACAAAAACAATTTCCTCCTGCTCAAATTGGTGATACTGTACGAATACAAGTCCCTGATGTCGACCGTGGTCGTACAGATAGCCGAAATGTGTTAGCGGTTGTTGTTGGAATAGAAGACTCCGACTTCTATAAACTGGCAAATAAAAATGGTACCCTCAAGCAGCTTTACACACGTAATCAGTTCGTAATTTGTAAAGAAAAGTTACTTTCCATAGATGAGATTTCTTTTCAAGAAATGTCGCTGAGAGAAGCAGCTGCAGCTAATTCGAGAAGCGGGGGGCAAGGCTATATACGCTGTCATTGCAAAAGGAAGTGTTCCACAAATAAATGCAGTTGTAAAAGCAAGGGACTCTTGTGCAATTCAAAGTGTCATAATAGTTTAAGTTGTTGCAATAAATAAGATTTGAATCACATAATTAAGTAAGTTTTTTATTACTATTATTTTCTTTTCTCATTTAGAATGTACTGTATAATTAAGTAAGTTTTTAATTTCTATTATTTTCTTTTCTCATTTAGAATGTACTGTTTGTTTTAAGTTCTTGGTCACTCCTCTCAGAAAGAGAGGCGAAAAAGTTACGTCACCCTTGTGACGTTTTATCGCGACTGAAATACGGAGAAGAAAATATAAATCTCCGACATGTTCAACATTCACCATTAGTGCATGGTGAATGTCGACATTTGCCGGTGTAAGTCAGAAATAAGGGTATTTAGTAAATATTTCGGACATACACCAAGCGACTATGTGAATGTTGACATTCACCGGTGAAAGTCGACATTCTCCAGATTTCGGTCTTTCACTGTAACATATATATATATATATATATATATATATATATATATATAATAAACAATCAAATTTACAAAATATTAAAAACAACATACAAACATTAAAAAGTAAAGTACCAGAAATGCAGACCAGTAAAACGCCAAAAGGTCAAAAATGCAGACAAGCAAAAAGCCAAAATACTGGGGAATAAACATAGTCAAACAGAAGCCAGAAAGCAGTACTGTCCATGTATGCGCGCTGAAGATGCAGACATAGCATGGCTAGCAATATAATCCAATAATATAAACAAAGAGAAATTTAGGAATTTAAATTTAAGAGTAAACACCATATTGCATTGACTGGGTGAGGCTCCTTCCTGATGACGCCTTGATCCACCAACACTTAATTTTTTTCGAAATTTTCTTGATACTCTAAAATTTAAATTCCTAAATTGCTGTTTGGTATTATTGAATTGTGTATATATGTATATATATATACAATTCAATAATACCAAACAGCAATTTAGGAGTAAATATATATATATATATATATATATATATATATATATATATATATGTATATGTATGTGTATGTGTATATATATATATATATATATATATGTATATGTATATGTATATGTATATGTATGTGTATATATATATATATGTATATAAATATATATATATGTATATAAATATATATATATATATATATATATATATATATATATATATATATATATATATATATATATATATATATATATATATATATATATATATATATGAATTCTGCATATCTAGATATAATACTATTGTTAAAAAAATTATTTCTTTAAATAAAATATTAAAACATTGTAATCATCATATTATTTTACCTTACATAACTATTGTACCTAAATTTCATAAAAACCCAATGAAATTCAGATATGTTACCTGTGGTACAAGTTCTTATATGATTAAACCCGGTATCTTACTTTGTAAATATCTAGAAATTATCCTGCATGCCATTATTGAAGAAGGTTAAACCTGGATTACTGGTTACAATAATAGCGTTTTAAATTATATAAATAAAAATATTATTACGATTTTAAAGACCTGTTTACTAGCATACCACTGGGCAAACTTAAAGATGTACTAAACTGCTATTATAATGGGGGGGACTTTAATAATCTAATTACTATTGATTTTGAGGATTGGGAATTTTTGTTAACTTCTTTAATAATTTAATAATATATCTTTAATAATTTTATTTTTAACGGTGAACATTACCCCAGGGTTCCAATTTTCCATCCATTCTTGCTCATTTATATCTTATGAAATGCTAATTTATACCTTATGAAAGAAAATTTGTCTACAAATTCTGCCTTTAGTTATATTAATGATTTTGATTGCTTTTAATGATAGTAATTTTGCTAACCTATGGAAATCGATATACCCAGATGAATTATATTTATTAAAAACTAATTCAGATAGTAATAAATCCGTCTTTCTAGACTTGAATACATCCATTTTAAATAATAAAACTGATATTAGTATCAAGATATATTATTTTGAATTTCCGGTTTTTATATTAATATATTGGGATTCAAATATTTCTAAAAGAATATATAATACAATTGCTAGTCAACTGGTACGTTTCAATAAAATTTGTAACTCTAAATCTAACTTTCTTTTGCAATGTAATAATCTCATTAAAACACTTCTTAATCATAAATACCCTCACTATTTTTATAGGATTATTTTTGAAAGATTTAAAAATACTAATATTTATTTAACTGATGATTAACCATAATGGTTTATTTTGGAGACTTTCCTGTTGACTATCAATTCTATTTAATATACTAACTATAATAGGACTGTTAATATATTAAAAGACTGGATTTGAACACTATCTTTTCGGTTTCCTAATCGGAATTCCGGTTCCGATAAACCGATTCGGAATTCCGAGTCGGAACTTTTCGGAATTTTTCGGAAAATTCCGATTCGTAATTTTTCAGAACTGGAATCGGAATTCCAGTTCTGAATTCTCAAGTGTGTTGTATAATATGATTTTTGGGTGCTATGAATGGCATTTAATGGCGGTCCTCATGTAGGTTGCGTCGGGTTGTTGTCGAGCTGAGGTTTATTAATATGGGTAAATTTGTTTTCTCTTCTACAGTTTTGTATTGTACTTATCTTTGGTGTGGGTCCTTGGATATCCCGGTTTCGATTTTCTAATTTTTTCCCTTCTACTTATGGTGTTTGGAGTGGTGTGTGGGCTACTTTTGGTGAACTGCCGCCCACACGCCGAAAACACCATATTGTGTTGATTGGGTCAGGCTCCTTCCTGATGACGCCCTGATCTACCAACACTTCATTTTTTCTTCGTAATTTTCTTGGAACTCTTTAAATTCCTAAATTTCTCCTTGTTTTGTATTATTAAATTATATATATACATATATATCATCGAAACCACTTGAAGTATTAAAGCATCTTTCCGTCATGTAAGCTTATCCCAAATCTCTGAGCTTATCTATCATTGTTTTTTTTATACGAAAAGAGCTATTATCAAGCCATCATGTATTGGACGTTTCAATGTGAACTTTTTATGAAGATTATCACTCACAATAAAAATTTTCTGTTGTTTAAAGTCATGTTTGTTCTGTACAAACCGCCAAATAAATGTTATTTTTAACCCTCCTGTTGGTTTTTCGTCGCTTCGAAAACCACCCGTAATGGCCAACCTCTGATGCAAAAACCTGTTCCATAGTCACCCGTTCTAGGGAAGTGTCAGTTTGTTTTGCCTACATTACCTTTGAGTAATAGGGCAGCTTTCTCTCGACGAGATATCTCGTCATTATCAATTGACCAGATCTTGGACGAAATATCTCTTCTTGGACGAATATATTGGAGAGTTAATAAAAGAGGGTAAAAATAATTTGGGGATATTAAATTCAATTATAACAAAACTTTGATGAAATACATATTGCAGTATTTTAGAAAATTTTAACGATGGTGTTTAACAACTCGTTCACCCTCCGAGTGGTTTCGAATTGGTATCTCGCCCATCAATATCCAACCAATTTTGCTGAATTCGAGATATCTCGTCATCAAGATACTGTCAATTTTTTTGTGTTGACCAGTTCAAGATCTGGTAAGGTGTTTTTTTCTAATGACGAGATATCTCGTCCATCAATATTAAGATCTGGTAAGTTTTCTTCTAATGACGAGATACCCTGTCGAGACAACCACCAAGAGGGTTAATTCATTGATGAAGTTTTTCTTTGTGCAACCTGAAGATCGATCAGCTTTGGAATTATGCTAGTACGAATCACAGTGAGGAACAATCATATAAGGTAGCGGTGTTAGCACGATCGAAGAGAATGTTATTCAAATCATTTGTGTCTACAAAAAATGTGACCAATTTAAAAATATAACTGAAATTTTCCAGTTGCTAAACTGACTCATAAATAATTATTAATTATTTTATGTGACTGAAATAATCATTGAATGTATCAGCCTCAAAAAAATTACAAAACAATAAATACTATTCCAATTTTGAAAAAATTGAAAATAGATTCTAAGGCATATTTCTTTTAAAATATCGGTTTTTGTAAAAATCAACAATTTTATTTTTTTGCGATTCAAATATACTGTCCTCTCAATAATGCAGAACTGTTTTCGTGTTTATTTTTTATAATTTGTTACGTAATAAAATAAATTGTACCCGGTCTCCTATTCGATGAGATAAATATTCGTGCACCCTCTTATATTATTCGCAATGAAATTATTTTTCAAGTAATTAAAACATCGCCCAATAGCCCAATTTGTCAGAACAATCAACAGTTTACCCTCAATCCTTGATATTTTCTTTGACGATTTAATACATTTTAGTAATTCAATTTGCGATTTAATACATTTTAGTACTTTAACGAATGAAAACAGAATTTTTGACTTTATTGTTTATAGTTATATTATGATTGTGATTTATTCGTTAATACGTTAATTTGATTCTATATAATTTTTGTTTTTGCGTTTATAAGATGTAGTTTATGTTGGTTATAATTGTATTTTCTTATTTGACTGTTTTATGTTCTGTACTTTTGGTATTCTCTTAGCTGCCATATAACTAGAGTAATCTGACAGCATGAATAAATAAATGAATGCATTCGTAAATGATATAATTTCTAGGCTTCATTTTTTTTTCTCAAGGAAAAACTTTTGATGAAAATGTCAGTGGTACTTATCAAAATCTAACGATTATTGATAGCTTTTAGGATTAAAATTTTCTCCAGCTAGTTTCCGTCTTTAATATTTCAATATTAGGTAATATTAGCGTGCCATCAAAAACCGTATTTGTGAAACTTTGTTTAGTTTACTTATGTTTGGAATATGCAATGTCAACATATCGTTTTATTTGCCGACAGATTATTTCTTGTTTCTAATTCAAACAAATCAAGCAAGAAATCCTTCGAATATTTTCGCTTTTAGAAAATTTTCTGGTGCCGTCAGCGCAAAAGAAAGTCTTGACGCAAGCGATTTGAAATTCTCTTGAGTTAATAGCAAAAGATAAATAAATATTCATTTCGAACTTTCCAGAAGCATTTCTAGGACAATAAAACCAAACGCACAAAATCTATTGATCACACATTCCACAGCCGATTAATTTACCTCGTGAATTAATTCTTCCCCAAACGATTCTGCAAAACAGCGGAGAAAATAAATTGGGAATTCCAATTCCGCTTTTTTTCGCGTCTCTCCGAATGGCATCGGCGCGAAAGCCCGCGAAAAAGAGCTCAAAAAGTAATTTATTTCGAACTTACCACCAAGCCGCGAACGGACGAACAGCGAGCCAGCCACCTGTTAACCGCGTCTTCCAGAAATAGCGAAAAAATCCGGTCGAGTGAAAGCCACGGACGATTCAGCCGGACTGCCGGATCGGCGCATGACAACCACCTGATAGGGTGGAAGGGTTCATTCAGGTAAGGAGCGCGCGGGTGCTCGTTTTCGCACTCATCAACCGCGCGAAAAGGTATGAATTATTTGAAATTGGGTGAATTGATCGTTCTGTTTAAAGAAATTTTTCCTTCATCATTTAGAATCGAAAAGGCCTCTAAGAAATAGTTTGGAGCATTATACGAAAGTTCAAACATCAGCTTATTGTCGCGCAGAAATAATTAAAAGTTCGAAGTAAGAAAATTTAAACAGATGAGGAATTTATTAAAAAAATAATTATCAGTGTTAAAGTAGAATAATAAACATCATTTGATGCTTCGTGATTGTTTAAACGATGCTTCTTGAAAGTTTACAATGTCATTATCAAAAATATAAAATAAAATATAAAAAAACCTAGAAATAATTCAAAAAAATTTTAACCGATGAGTAATTTATAAAGCAATAATAATCAGCGGTTACGTTGAATGACAACCAACCTCTAATTTTTATTGTTTACTGCGATGTCATTATCAATGGTATAAAATAAAATGTAAAATAAAATAGAAATAATTAAAAACACGAAGAAAATTTTAAAAGGTTGGGGATTTTATAAAAAATAATAATCTGGCGTTAATGTGGAATAATAAAAACATCGTTTGATGTTCCATGATTGGATACAGGATGCTTCTTTAAAGTTATACGATATCAAAGAAACAAATAAAATGTAAAATAAAGTAGAAATAATTAAAATTTCGAAGAAAATTTAAACAGATGACGAATTTATAAAAATAATAAGAGCTAATATAGAATAATAAACATAATTTGACGTTTTATGATTGGTTACAAGATGCTTCTTTAAATTTCTATGTGATGCCATTATCAAAAATATAAAAGAAAAAGAAAAATCACGTTGAAATAATTAAACATTCGAGGGAAAAAACCTAAACAAATGGGAAGTTTATAAAAATAATAATAAGCGGTAATTTTTTTTCTCAGAATAAACTTCGTTTGTTGTTTTATGATTGTTTACAGTTTGCTTCTTTAAAGTTCTACGATGGCATTACCAAAAATACAGAATAGAGTGAATAATTTTTATCAAATTGTAGTTTCGGAAAAATATCGTCTGCCATCAAATCTAATGGCGTTTTTTAACCTGGAACTCTTTTTCTTTTCTTTCAGTTATTTATTGTTTGTACAGTTCCACGCGTGTCAATATTCATCAGTTTATTTCTCAAACATTTACATTTCTCTTTAAAAATGTGCCGTTTTAAGTTTTAATCCTTCGATCCGTATGCTAAGAAGTAAAATTAATGTTTTCAGAAAAAAATTATAAAGTAAAAAAGTCCTGATTTTTCTAAAAATGGAACGACTCCACACTGATTTATTTTCGATGAGTTTTTATACCTATCTACAACATTAAAAATTGTTCGAAACTTTCCAATTTATATTTCAGATATTTTTCAAACCATTCGACTTACGCTAAATTTGTGCTGAGGGATCATTACTTGTATTTATTGATTTTAATCAGATTCCATCTATCTTGGACTAGTTAATTTTGGATTTAATTAAAAGTACAATGAAAATCAATCATTTAAGACTGTATTGTTATCGTTTTGTCTTTATTATTTATTCTAGTAAAACTTTTTTTAAACATTTTTCGTGATGAATGATCGAAAACATTTCATAATTTGGAGATAAAAGTCCCAACTTATTGTTAATACAAATGTCCAAATAAATGTCCGTAATGAAGATGTATGGTGCTACTATGTCACGAATACAGTTTTTCTACATATACCAACGTTCAATGTATTTTGTTTTTTCACAAATTCAAATGCAAAATTTCCTGCCACGCAAAATTTTAATACAATTACATTAATATAAACGCTTACGTTTATTAAAAATATCGCAAACTATTCTCATACTAAGCCTTAAATTAACGTCTTGAATTTTTTTTTCATTTTAAATCCTAATTCATCCTTAATAACATTAGTGCAATAGTGTTTTTGTGATGCACAGTAGTAATCTTATACTGATGCGGGTAGGTGGTTGAATTTACGTCGTACTGGTGCACAACGGGCTACTGGCGACGGTCCGGGATCAATTCCGAAGGTAAAGATCTAAAGACAACGCCTTTTAATTTTGTACTATGGTCGGATGACGAGAACAACCCTATCAATTCCGAAGGGAATATACAGATGCCTGAAAAATCGATTTCTATCTATCACAGTATATGGAGGTTGCAATTCATAATTTTTCATAATTAATATTAGAAATAAAAATAACTAAAAACGAAATATTACGTAGACTTTTTTTGGTTCTTTAATCCTCCAAGTGGTTTCGACGAGGTATCTCGTCCGTCGAGATTTGCCAAATTTTGCTAATGACGAAATAGTTCGTCATCTAAATTTTGCCGATTTGTTAATCTGGTCAGTTTTTCCAATGACGGGATATCTCGTCCATCAAGATCTGGTCAATTTTGCTAATGACGAGATAACTCGTCGAGACAACCACCAGGAGGATTAAGAATTTAATACTCATTGTTTCTCAACGGAACATACATTTTTCCTTTTTTTAAATATTTTCTTAACTATCATCAAGCTAATTAATATTTATCTCATTTATATCTTCTTTGGATAATATTTGTTTCTTTTAAAAGTTTTCTCTTCTCTACACTATTAAGAATTTAATACTCATTATTCCACAACGGAAAGCTCTCCTGTTATTTTTAAGAGTCACCACACAAATGAATTCAGGGCATTGAAAAACTGAGAAAACGGCCAAAAATAAGCATAACACTTAAGAAACAAGTTACTAAATAATTCCAGCAGGAATGACTATCGATTTATTTTCATGTTGCCATACAGAGTGAAAAAAAAAGAATTTTTGATATACAAAGTGCGAGAAAAAAGTAGACAAAGAGCTAGATAATATCGCAAGAACACGATACATGTAAAAGAAAGCAATGAGCAATTCCAACACAACTAATATAAAATTCAAAAAATAAAATTTAGTTTTCAAAAGACAAGGGAGTATTTTTTTTATTTTCAGGGACATCAAAGAAAATGTTCAGATACTTTGAGAAAATTGGTATTTTTGATAAGTAATTCACTAGGTGGATTTTTTAAATAATTCTTGGAATAAAAAGTTTATTTAAATGAATTGAGTTTTTTTCGCATTATGAAAAAAGCTGGATCTGCAATCAAAATCAAAGCACCCCTTTTATTTTTTGCATCGTTCACAGTTGAGCTTATTCAAAAGTACTACTAACGTTTTCTATAATTCCCATATCGTCAACTTAGAGCAGAAACTTATTAACTGCCGAATCGATTTTTTTTACTGTGCAACTACTTAACAGTCCAAGTGGTTCCGACGAGATATCTCGTGCATCAAGATATGTCCAATTTTGCTAATGACGAGATATCTCGTCCATCAAGATCTGACCAATTTTGTTAATGACGAGATATCTCGTCATCAAGATATTGATGATTTTTTATGATGACAAGATAATGATCTGATCAGTTTTCTTCTAATAACGAGATATCTCGTCCATCAAAATCTGCTCAGTTTTCTTCTAATGACGATATACCTCGTCGAGACAACCACCAGGAAGGTAAGGATTAACCATTAGATTTCAGGTTAAAAAACATGAATTATTAATATTTTACTAGCGTTAGGTTTCTTTTAAACAGATTACAATATAACAATGTATTTCTCATCATGAAATAAGCACTTAGTGTCTCCGAAAAATGTCAGTTAATGAGTTTCTGCTCTAAGCCGACGATATGCATAAAATGCTATTCATATTAAATTGTGGATAGACTTCATAATTTCCACTAACATCCAATTTCGACATTAAATTTTAAATCTCGATCAAAATTTAACGTAGGATGCCAAATTTCGAATCATTTCAGTTTAGTGAGCTGTTTATCTAACAAGAGTATGGAAAGTTTGGAATTCCTAATTGTAAATTACTTTCCAATACATTTTTTCGTATCTTCTAAAGTTATCTTCCTGTAAAACAAAACTGAGAGGCTCGGTAGCCTGGTTGGAAGAGCATCGAATTAGCAACTGGAGGGGATAGAGCCAAATACCGTCGTGTATGATCGAGCAAAATTACGAGGTGTTTTCCTCGTATCTTTCAATACCTCGTTACAACAACAGGTCTTTAATCAATACATTTTTCCTTCAATATTAATATCAAAATGCGCTTTAATCGTTCAAACTGTAAATTAATTTTTGAATACTCATACAACAAATAATCGTTCAAATTTCCTATTCCTGCTTCACTCATTTCACAATCCAACATCAGGCCCGAGTATTTTCGTGTCTTCGACACAACCTACCAACTTTTTATTACCAATTTTACTAGGGTTTTCATCTGTTTATTTACAACTGTATAGGAAAGAAATATACTGCAGAAATTTAGTTTGGATATTTTTATAGCTTATATTTGACACAATCATAAGATGAGCACAAGACTACACGGCAATATTCCATAGTAAATATTTCCAAAGTATTAAAATGACAAGTACAGTGTGTCATTGAATCCCTGTACATTCAAATTTTCAAGGAATTAACTGTTAATTAAGCTTAATGGTTACCCGTACATTTATTCCCAATGTTATTCTATGCTTGTTGATTCATTACCGACTGAGTACCAACTACTACGAGCGTCGGTAAAGGGAAAGGTCATGTGATACGTAATTAGCCAATAATTGGCTTCTTACCAACCGAAAAAAATTACTCTAATCTTTTTCCATCAATCCTCCTTTTGAAGGGATTGAGCACATTTATATCTAAGCGTCTAATTAAGAGAACTTCGTAGATAAAATTTTCAAAAGCAAAATTAATTCCAAATCAAATAATCAAGATTTGTGATTAATTCTGTGTGTTGAGCGCTCGTTTTTTGTTGTTTGAAGATTTATTTTAATTACTGTGCCCTATGTTCCGCTTACTTTTGAGGTCTGCATAAATGGATTTGGTTAAACATGTTTTCAAAGGAGCTTTTCAGAATCAATTCGGTTTTCTACCACGCTTTTAAATGGCAGGAAAATAATGTAATTGTTGGTATTGTGAGGATCGTATAATAAAGCGGTTTTTTCTTTTCTATTGAAGTTTTCCTGTTGATTAGACAAGGCCGCCGTAACCCAGTTGGAAGAGCGACGGATTAGCAACCGGAGGGTTGCGAGTTCCAAACTCTGTCCAGCCAAAGACCGTCGTTTACTGAGTGGTTGGTACACGTTAAATCTGTCGTGGCCTCAAGTGGCCTCACGCTGGCGTGGTGCGGAAATTAGGAGAGTGAGATGCCAGCTCAGGTGTTGACCTCATCCTCTGACCGTGAAAATTACGAAGCGTTGTCCTTGAATCTTTCCCTCGGGGATTGATCCCGGACCGTCGCCAATAGCCCGCTGTGTTTCTCCAGTGCGACGTTAATTAACTAGCTACCTATCTACCAGTTGTTTAGGTAAAATGAATTCAGTTATCTTTCTGTCATTTATCCATCAGTGAGAACTCAACTAAAAATGTTTGTTAGTAAATATTTTTACTGACATTTAAGTAACCCTTTCCAGTGCTTGGTTATAATGACGAGTCCCAGAACCAGTTTAGAAAAAGGGGGTTAAATACCAGGTTAGATGAAGGGGTCACGTACCACTTTAGGTGAAAAGGCCAAGAGTTTAGATGAAGCAGTCAAATACCAATTTAGTTTAAGGAGCCAAACACCAGTTTAGATGACAGGGTCAAGTACCAGTTTAGAAGAAGAGGTCACGTACCACTTTAGATGAAAAGGCCAAGAGTTTAGATGAAGCAGTCAAATACCAATTTAGTTTAAGGAGCCAAATACCAGTTTAGATGAAAGGGTCAAGTACCAGTTTAGAAGAAGAGGTCAAATACCAGGTAGGATGAAGGGGTCACGTACCACTTTAGATGAAAGCGTCAAGTACCAGTTTAGTGGAAGGAGAAATGCCAGGTTAGATGAAGGGGTCACGTACCACTTTAGATGAAAAGGCCAAGAGTTTAGATGAAGCAGTCAAATACAATTTAGTTTAAGGAACCAAATACCAGTTTAGATGAAAGGTCAAGTACCAGTTTAGAAGAAGAGGTCAAATACCAGGTAGGATGAAGGGGTCACGTACCACTTTAGGTGAAAGCGTCAAGTACCAGTTTAGTAGAAGGAGTCAAATTCCAGGTTAGATGAAGGGGTCACGTACCACTTTAGATGAAAAGGCCAAGAGTTTAGATGAAGCAGTCAAATACAATTTAGCTTAAGGAACCAAATACCAGTTTAGATGAAAGGGTCAAGTACCAGTTTAGAAGAAGAGGTCAAATACCAGGTAGGATGAAGGGGGTCACGTACCACTTTAGGTGAAAGCGTCAAGTACCAGTTTAGTAGGAGTCAAATGCCAGGTTAGATGAAGGGGTCACGTACCACTTTAGATGAAAAGGCCAAGAGTTTAGATGAAGCAGTCAAATACAATTTAGTTTAAGGAACCAAATACCAGTTTAGATGAAAGGGTCAAGTACCGGTTTAGAAGAAGAGGTCAAATACCAGGTAGGATGAAGGGGTCACGTACCACTTTTGGTGAAAGCATCAAGTACCAGTTTAGTAGGAGTCAAATGCCAGGTTAGATGAAGGGGTCACGTACCACTTTAGATGAAAAGGCCAAGAGTTTAGATGAAGCAGTCAAATACAATTTAGTTTAAGGAACCAAATACCAGTTTAGATGAAAGGGTCAAGTACCAGTTTAGAAGAAGAGGTCAAATACCAGGTAGGATGAAGGGGTCACGTACCACTTTAGGTGAAAGCGTCAAGTACCAGTTTAGTAGAAGGAGTCAAATGCCAGGTTAGATGAAGGGGTCACGTACCACTTTAGATGAAAAGGCCAAGAGTTTAGATGAAGCAGTCAAATACCAATTTAGTTTAAGGAGCCAAATACCAGTTTAGATGAAAGGGTCAAGTACCAGTTTAGAAGAAGAGGTCAAATACCAGGTAGGATGAAGGGGTCACGTACCACTTTAGGTGAAAGCGTCAAGTACCAGTTTAGTAGAAGGAGTCAAATGCCAGGTTAGATGAAGGGGTCACGTACCACTTTAGATGAAAAGGCCAAGAGTTTAGATGAAGCAGTCAAATACCAATTTAGTTTAAGGAGCCAAATACCAGTTTAGATGAAAGGGTCAAGTACCAGTTTAGAAGAAGAGGTCAAATACCAGGTAGGATGAAGGGGTCACGTACCACTTTAGATGAAAGCGTCAAGTACCAGTTTAGTAGAAGGAGCCAAATGCCAGGTTAGATGAAGGGGTCACGTACCACTTTAGATGAAAAGGCCAAGAGTTTAGATGAAGCAGTCAAATACAATTTAGTTTAAGGAGCCAAATACCAGTTTAGATGAAAGGGTCAAGTACCAGTTTAGAAGAAGAGGTCAAATACCAGGTAGGATGAAGGGGTCACGTACCACTTTAGATGAAAGAGTCAAGTACCAGTTTAGAAGGACTCAAATACCAGGTTAGATGACAGGGTCACGTATCACTTTAGATGAAAGACCCAATAACAGTTTAGATGAAAGGGTCAAATACCAATTTAGTTGAAGGGGTCGAATACCAGTCAAGATGAAAGGCCCAATACCAGTTTAGATGAAATGGCCAAGAGTTTAGATGAAACAGTCAAATACAATTTAGTTTAAGGAGCCAAATACCAGTTTAGATGAAAGGGTCAAGTACCAGTTTAGAAGAAGAGGTCAAATACCAGGTAGGATGAAGGGGTCACGTATCACTTTAGATGAAGGGCCCAATACCAGTTTAGATGAAAGGGTCAAATACCAATTTAATTGAAGGGGTCGAATACCAGTCAAGATGAAAGGCCCAATACCAATTTAGATGAAGGGGTCAAATACCAATTTAAATGAAGCCTCAGTACCAGTTTAAATGAGGAAGTCAAATACCAATTTATGTGAAATTGCGAAATGGGGATTATATGATAGTTTTCTTCAGTGATGAAATATCTCTATCAGATCTCGATCTCGTCATCAAGAAATCGGCAATAGCTTGATGATACGAGATATCTCTTCATTAGCAAAATTGGCCAGAACGCGATGGATGAGATATCTCTTGGAAACCTCTTGGAGGTTAAAGGGATGGGCTCGGAGACCGATCTTCAATTCAGAAGGGTTCTTTAATGAAAGCAGTTCGAGACGAAACCAAATGACCGTGATCATAATTTTACAACTTTCAACCATGGACCTTCTAATGCAGCTTCATGCTACTTCTTCCAGTCGCTCGGTTTGAAGATATCGACCTTCTAATGAAATAGGCGGATCAACTGGACCGAGTCGCTGTCGTAATATCTGTGAAGGGTAAAGCATAAATTGACTTGGCCGATTGGCTATGGAAGCGCAGACTAGTGTTTTTGATGACGGTGGATAACGACTTCAGCCAATCAATAATTTAGGATTCATGCTTTTACCCACAATCCCATGACAGATCTTCACACCAAGCAACTGGAAGAAATAACATGAAGCTGCGGAAACATACTCCTACTTCATTTTAAGGTCGATGTTTGAAGATCCGTCACGTGGTTGTGGGAAAAGCGTGAATCCTCTAATGTGGGACAAATTATTTAAATTGATTATCCAGAGTGATTAAAAACACTAGTCTGCGCTTCGATAGTCAATCGACCCAAGTCGATTCGTAAGCGCACGTGACTTACCCTTCTGAGATCTTACAACGACCTGTCTATTACCACATATTCTGTCTATTTCATTAGAAGGTCGATGCTTTCAACTTCGGTCACGAGATTTCCGAGTAGTATAAGTACAGTCAAACCTCGTTAAGACGAACTCGCTTAATATGCAATTACTGATAATACGAACTCAATTCCAATCCCCATCAAAATGTATATTCAAATAGGTAGGTATTTTAATTAACGTCGCACTGGAGCAACACAACGGGATATTGGCGATGGTCCGGGATCAAACCCAAAGGGAAAGATTCAAGGATAATACCATGTAATTTTGAACCGCGGTCAAATGACGAGATCACACCTGAGCTGGCACTCCACTTTCCAAACTTCCACATCACGACAACGTGAGGATCTTTGAGGCCATGACAGATTTAACGTGCACCAGCCCTCTTTGTACACGATGGTCTTTGTTTGGATTCGAATTCGCAACCCTCCGGTTGCTGCATGGCCAAATATGGCCCTTGTGCCACAAAACCAAACGCCGCCCGGCGTATATTCAAATAATGTTAACTCAATCGTTTAAGAAGAATTCGGGTTACACTAATCGCCGATTTAGGCGAACAAATTTTCGAAGCTTAAGGGCAAACGGATTCTTTTCAATCGTGTTATCAGAAGCATTAAGTGACTCCGAAATTGTTGATTTATTGGAAGAGAGTAAAGAAAAAATAAATGAAGATTCCGAAGACGAAAGAATAAGCGTGCTTTTATTAAAGGAAGCTACTGCTGACTTAGAAATTGTACACCACTCTTTGTTAGGCAGTGAAAATTTATCTGGTCAATTAAACAACGTTGACAGATTTTCTTACAGAATATCACGAAAAAAATACTAAAATCGATACCAGAACTATTTTAAGAAAAAAATTGCGTTATCAGGAAATATCTGTGCAATCAAGAATTTGCGTTATCAGGAAAATTCTGTGCGGAATTATCTGTATAATTAAGAATTATCTATGTAATCAAGAATCATCTGTATCATCTTTGTGATGGAGAATACCATTTATCTGTGAAGCTAGAATTGTGAAGTAATGTAAATACGTTTATATTTTATAATATTGTTAAAATAATGTTTTTTTCTGAATTCGGATAACACGAACTACGGATAATACGAATTTTTTACGGTCCCGTGAAATTCGTCTTAACGAGGTTTGACTGTATTGTTTTTTCCACTGCTCACATAAGGATTAAGTAACCTCACGTATTGGTTGAAAGAATCTTAGGAAAGATTCTATCGAAGAAAGCGTCGAAACTGGTTAGAAGCATGCAGTGAAGATCGAGGTTGCAGAAAGTTTGGTTGTATTTAGGTTTATAGCGCACGGCCATATTTGGCCAAGCTTCACCAAACACAAAACGTCAAGTAAAAAATAGGTTATATATAGAGAGGAAGGATATATGCCTGATGGAGCGCTCAGAGTTTTAGTTTATAAATTAAACATAAATGCGAAGAGAAACAAACATTGAACACTAAACCAGAACCCGAATAATGACGGTCGTAGTTTCCAGTTAACATTCCATATCACGGTTAAAGTGAACATAAAATATTTAACTGCATGCGCAAGAAAAACTGTATGTGCAGAATAATTATTAAAACAGCCAAATCATGACATAATAATGAAGCGAAAACTAGACAGCTCACACGCCCAAACACGAAATGTTTTTCCAGTCTTAAACGTACTGAAATTCAGTTAATACATGATTAATATTATTTAGAAAAATATTTGGAGAGCTGTATCTGGTTCGCAGGCCGAGTAAACCTGTCCTGAGAGCCGTATCTGGTATGTGAGGGAAACCTGTTCGGAGGACTGTATTTGGTCTGCGGACCAGTTAAACTTGGCTAGAGAGCCGTATCGAGTCTGCGGGTGGACGAAAACTGTTCGGAGGGCCTTATTGAGAGCCGTATCTGGTCTGTGGATGAAACCTGTTCGGAGGGCTGTATTTGGTCTGCGGACCAGTTAAACTTGGCTAGAGAGCCGTATCGAGTCTGCGGGTGGACGAAAACTGTTCGGAGGGCCTTATTGAGTGCCGTATCTGGTCTGTGAGGGAAACCTGTTCGGAGGGCTGTATTTGGTCTGCGGACCAGTTAAACTTGGCTAGAGAGCCGTATCGAGTCTGCGGGTGGACGAAAACTGTTCGGAGGGCCTTATTGAGTGCCGTATCTGGTCTGTGAGGGAAACCTGTTCGGAGGACTGTATTTGGTCTGCGGACCAGTTAAACTTGGCTAGAGAGCCGTATCGAGTCTGCGGGTGGACGAAAACTGTTCGGAGGGCCTTATTGAGAGCCGTATCTGGTCTGTGGATGAAACCTGTTCGGAGGGCTGTATTTGGTCTGCGGACCAGTTAAACTTGGCTAGAGAGCCGTATCGAATCTGCGGGTGGAAGAAAACTGTTCGGAGGGCCTTATTGAGTGCCGTATCTGGTCTGTGGATGAAACCTGTTCGGAGGGCTGTATTTGGTCTGCGGACCAGTTAAACTTGGCTAGAGAGCCGTATCGAGTCTGCGGGTGGAAGAAACCTGTTCGGAGGGCGGTATTTGGTCTGCGGCCGGGTAAATCAGGACCGTATCTCGTCGCAAAGGTATCTGGTCCTTAAGTCCTTTATCGTAAAGGACCGTATCTGGTCCTTTACGACCAGATACGGTCCTGATGCGAGGGGATAGAACCTTTTCGGAGGACCTTATCAGGTCTGCGGGCTGGGTAAACCCGTCCAGAGGGCCGTATCGGTCACCGGGGTACTTAAATCTTTTTGGAGGACAGTGTATGGTCTGCGGTACTGTGGTAAACCTATCAGCAACAACTCGTTTCACGTACGGTTTTGTGGAGACGCCACCTGATCTCTACTAGAACAGCTCTAGATAAAAAATATATATATTTGGCTGGGCGAATCTGGTTTGTGGGCCGATTAAACCTGTCCAGAGGACCGTATCTGGTCTGCGGGCCGTTTAAACCTCTTCGGTAGGCTAGTCTGCAAGCCTACTGTATACCTATTCCCTAATTCTTTATCTTACGCTCACCCCAACCAGGACAACAGCTATTTCGCAAATAGATACAAAAGTATTTGGAGGATCTTATCTGGTTTATGGGCCGGTTAAACCTCTCCGGAGGACCGTATCTTGTTTGCGGGCCGGTTAGACCTGTTCGGAAGGCTGTATCTAGTTTGCGTGCCTGTTGTATACCTATTCGCTACATCTTTATTCTTCGCGTATGGTCCTTTATTTTAAGCGTATAGTTGTTTGGGGACGCCAACTCACCCCAACCAGGACAACAGCTATTTTGCAAATAGATACAAAAGTATTTGGAGGACCTTATCTGGTTTATGGGCCGGTTAAACCTCTCCGGAGGACCGTATCTGGTTTGCGGGCCGATTAAATTTCTCCGGAAACCGGTATCTAATTTGCGGACCGGTTAAACCTGTTCGTGGAGCCGTATCTTGTTTGCGAGCCGGTTAGACTTGTTCGGTAGGCTGTATCTAGTTTGCGTGACTGTTGTATATCTATTCGCTACATCTTTATTCTTCGCGTATGGTCCTTTATTTTAAGCGTATAGTTGTTTGGGGACGCCAACTCACCCCAACCAGGACAACAGCTATTTCGCAAATAGATACAAAAGTATTTGGAGGACCTTATCTGGTTTATGGGCCGGTTAAACCTCTCCGGAGGGCCGTATCTGGTTAGCGGGCCGATTAAATTTCTCCGGAAACCCGTATCTAATTTGCGGACCGGTTAAACCTGTTCGTGGAGCCGTATCTTGTTTGCTGGCCGGTTAGACCTGTTCAGAAGGCTGTATCTAGTTTGCGTGACTGTTGTATACCTATTCGCTACATCTTTATTCTTCGCGTATGGTCCTTTATTTTAAGCGTATAGTTTTTTGGGGACGCCAACTCACCCCAACTAGGACAACAGGTGTTTTGCAAATAGCTTTTTCACAAATAATGATCCTGAAAAGAATCAGAGTTCCTAAAACACACAAATGAAGCCACTGAGGTCTTTCTTAACTATTCTCCTTCCATTAATTTCTCCTAACTACTCTAGTACATAAAGCTGCACCTAACCGTAAACAGAACAAAGGCTACTTCTCTATTATTTATAGCACTCAGCCATTTCTCATTGTCTCTCAAATCCATCAGTAATGGAGACATTATCGTCTGTCAATTTGCTGCAATTCCCCTTCCTCCTTATCGTCTGCAGAGAATTGGCGACCCAGACCTAGGCTATTAAACTACAGAAAGGAGGGGAGGAGAGAAAATGAAGGCAATTGTTCGACGGGTTCTAAATGGAGCGGAATTTCGCGGAAGATGTCGTTCCCAAGAGCTTTTAGCGTCAGCTGGAGGATTGTAGAAGTGACATCTTTTCCGGTAATTGAACGAAGATGACGCGGGGTTCTAATTTTGAATTTGCTTATAATGCTTAAAATTTTTCTCCGTCTTTAACAACTGCCAATGTGATTTGAGAACCGATTCCGCCACTTTGTGATGAACAATGAGCGCGCAGACAAGCTAACTAAAAATGGTTGTCTTCTACCCCAGCCGTCCCTTACCTCCATGCTTGCAGGTTGGTAGAACGAAAGATAAATAAGTCCGTCTGCGACCATCGAAAGCTTAAGGCCACGGTTAAAACAGGGAGCAAGCTTTTGTCTGTCCCTGTTCCACCTAATTTGCCACGACATATTGCCATGGAAAATTTTCGAATTTTAACTGGACACGACTTTTTAAGAGGACACTTACACCGCATTGGTGTGCATGCTTCTCCTGACAGTCCCTTTCGTTCGACGGGGAGCTTTATGGATTTTAGTCATCTTTTATCTTGCACTTTTTTATCTGACGATCACATCTTAGTTGACCTTTTTAGCCGGGCAAGTTTGTACTGGGCTGCCCGTAGGAAACTATGGACCCTGGAAAATGTCTATGGTGGCGGTCGCTAAGAGAATATGGCCCAGCAATCCCCTACCCGTCTGGGACGGGTAGGGAATTGCAGGGCGAACCTGGGCCGAAGGTCCATCGTCTCCTGTGAATCTTGTATTTTGATTGAACAGAAGTGGGCTTGTCGGTCTTTTAAACATGATCGTACATTCTAGGGATGAATCTGGTAAGTGTCATTTTATTTTGTTTTTGGAGAATGTTTCCGGCGGAAAGAGGTACTGTCTGTCCACTTTGAGAACTGTTTCGCCATAAAGTCTGCCCTAGAAACGGATCATCCCATTTTCCAAAGGGGATGCTTGAAGAAATAGATTCAAGTTTGTCACACTGAAGGACTTAACCTTCCAAGTGGTTTCGAGATATCTATTCCATCAAGATCTGACCAATTTGTTAAGGTCAGATCTTGATGACAAGATATCTCGTCATCAAGATCTGACCAATTTGTTAATGACAAGATATCTCGTCATCAAGATATTGCCGATTTTGAGGATGACGAGATCAAGATAGTTTTCTTCTAATGATGATGTACCTCATCCATCGAGATCTGGGCAATTTTGCTAATGACGAGATATCTCGTCCGGTGCATCACCTGGTGCGTTAATGACGAATAGGATTTATATTTGTTCCGGTATTCTGTTATGATTTGCTATGAATCGATGTACCTCACCGATTTTTCGATGATGACGAGATTAAAATCTGGTTGGTTTTCTTCTAATGACGCTGTAACGAGAGCTTGGTGGCCGAGATATCTCGCCCATCAAGATCTGGTCAGTTTTGCTAATGACGAGATATCTCACCAATACAACCACCAGAAGCGTTAGTGATGAATTGGAAAAAAATCGTTATGAAATTCTTTGTTGCCAAGATCTAAACTAGTAAACCTCCTTCCGCCCGTAGCATTCGCCAAAATCAAAACTAAGTTAAGGCATCCTCCAGTCACCCCTATTCAAAGTGAACGAGCCCTATTCCCATAGTGACCACTACCACTCTGACTTTGTGGCAGTAGTTCTCGTAGTAGATAGATAGTACTTACTGAAATAAAGATCTCGGCTACAAGTAAAAGTCATAACAAATATTTTAGAACTTTTTCCCTCCGACGTTACTTCAGTTTTATTTCGCTCCATTATCTGTTTAAATTTATTAAATATTTATTGTTTTGATAAATTGTAAAGGAGTTGAAAAGGTGTTAAAAAATTACTTTCGAGACACTCAAATGATGGTATTTTCCTTCGAAAGAAAAGTGATGATTCGAGTCACTTTCAATCTACAGTTTACGAATTCAACCCGAGTAAGATCTGGTAATTCTGCAAGTTAGAAATAAAAAGACAAATTATGCGTAAAATTACAAGTTTTCTAATTAAAATTATGCACAACTACTTTAAACACAAAATCGATGCTAGAACCTTCTAATAGGAAACTAAATACGTAGAATTTTTTTATTAAATTACTTCTCATCGTCATCTAATCCTTTATACCAATTCCGAAGAAGCTTTTATTCCAATTTTTCCCCATACATCAGTTTCCCAAACTTTTTGGCTCAACGCCCCCTTTTCAAAGGAAACTTTTTTCGGAGCACCACATCGTCTCGAATTGCAGCTGTACCTATAATTTTTGAATTTCACCAAAATATTTTTGCAGTTGTGTAAGTAGCTGCACTTGTAAGAACTTTTTCAATTTGGAAGTGCGTGCAAATATATACATGCTAACACTCGTTTGTTACGACCTGTCATCTGGATTTTAGACCGATCAGTTGAAACTTGCATTTTCCAACTCATAATTCTTGCGCCAACGTCTATAGTAATATTTGTATCCGTATGGTAAACGTGATAAGTATTTTTTTAGGTTAAGTCCTACTCTTGATCCTCAAAGCCCCAATATTCCTAGGCCAACACCCTCTCCCAAGATTCCTTCAGTACCCACAGGGAGGTAGTGCCCACTTTGACAAACTATAGCATAGACCATTGATTCTCAACCTTTTTTTTGTCGCGGCACACTTTTAACGATTTCAAAATTTGGCGGCACACAAAGAAAAAGATAAGTTTAAAAGTTGTTTATTTACCTATAATACACTGTGTAAAATAGTTTATGATAATAATTGTGAATGTAAAATAAAATAATATAATATGTACTACAAAAACAACAGTATGTTTATTAAGGGATTTATTACAAGGTAATAATAAGAATACTTTTAATGAGAAATTTGAGCTTGATGTTTTTTGATAATTTCATTTATATTTGGTCGCAAAAATGACAATGCTACTCTCATATCACCTTCTACATTTAAGTCTCGATCTTTTTTTCGTTTTTATGTTGGTTAATACTGAAAATCCGAATTCACGCAAATAAGATGTAGAAAATTGTAATAATATTTTTAAAGTTTTTTTGGCTATCATGGGATAATCGCATCTAATGTTAATCCAAAATGAATTAATTGATTCTTCTGAATATTTTAAAATTAAATCTCGATTATTAGAAAGCGAAATTAGTTCTTCCTCTTCATTCAAAGTTAATTCAAATACAGAAGTATTCGTTATCACAAATGGATTACGAACCCAATCAAATTTTTTTATATCTAAATTTGGGAAATAATGAATAATTCTCTCTAATGTTGTCAAATGGTCGATAACAATTTTATGAATAGTTTTATTAAAATCTTTTGGGACTGACTCAAACTTTTTCAAATTGCCTTCCTGAGCTTTATTCTTGCATAAAGTTATTTGTTTTTGGAATCCCACCAGTTTATCTGTTGAGTTTAATATATTTTCTTTCGGCCCTTGCATACTTGAATTTATGTTATTAAAAATAACAAAATGTCTGATAAGTAAGCTAGTTTAGCACACCATATATCATCTTCCAACAAATGAACAAAATCATAATTTTTATTTTGTTCAAAAAACATTTTCATTTCGTCTTTTAATTCCAGCACAGGAGATAAAACTTTTCCTGTATTTAACTGTAAAACAAGTTTTCTTTTACAGTGTACTTTTCTTTAATTTAAACAAACTTTACTCGTAATAAAAAAAAGCATTATAATTTTTACTATATACATTTCTAAAATTTGGCGGCACACAAAAGTGCCGTGGCACAGTGGTTGAGAATCACTGGCATAGACACTCAAATCTTTTATACCAATTAGTTACAGCTGAGAAACAAGTACCCTTTGATCTTTCAATTCTGAAGAAATTGATTGAAATTTCCTGTTGGCAAAACCAAAATTCTTTCATAGTATGTCACATTAAAACCGGTAATATCACATTTCGCGTGGCTTATTTTCTTCTTTCGAAGGACATTATTAAATTTTTAAAAGTGGAAATCAATTTTGTGAAAAAATTTTCTTTCACTGCTCGGTCTACAGAAAATTGCGCTTCGCTAAGTGAAGAACGAATTGGATTGGACTCGACTAATTCTAGATTCATTCCCCTTCTATAGAAACCTTGGAGACAAGCTTGGTAGAAATTAGGATAAAACTTTCATGTAAAGTGATGGCGCCATCTCTACTCTTAATTGTGAACTATTCGGTCTTCGAGCAATAATTATATTATAATAAAAAATACATTATATATAGAATTTCAAAAAATTTCAACTATCAATTTATAAATATATTTAGATTATTCATGTATTTATTTATTATGATTCTTTTCAGAAAGCTGACATTATAAATTTGAATTAAATGTAAACCCATGTCACATTATTACTATTTTTTGATTCTGGAGTAATGAAATCTAATTCTAGAATATCAAATCGTTTGCTGCAATTCGTTCGTATTTAGCAGGGTTGAAAATTACGAGACCCATTTTCATATTTTTATATACATAAAAAGCCATGAAAAATGAAGTAAATAAAATTGAAATGGAGAAAAACGAGAACGAGCTATTGGCGACGATCCGGGATCAAACCCGAAGGAAAAGATCCCGAGGACATCACCACGTAATTTTGAATCACGGTCAGGTGACGGGATCGCATCTGTGTGAACTGGCACCTCACTCTACAAACTTCCACATCACGTCAACGTGGACATTTGGGGCCACAACAGATTTAACGTGCACCAGCCCCCTTTGTACACGACGGTCTGGTTGAATTCGAACCCGCAACCCTCCGGTTACTAATCCGTTACTCCTCCAACCGGGCTACCGCGGCCCTTCATCCATCAAGATCTGACCAATTTTGCTGGTGAGATAAATTGTCAAGATATTGCTGATTTTTTTATTAGAACGAGATCTTGATTGGCGAGATATATCGTTTCGCAGGTTAAAATAAGTGTTTTAAAAGCGAAACAATTTTTAGTGGTTCAAAGGCATCTCTTTTTCTACTATAAAATTATGTTCCATTGTTTTTAATTTATTCGAATTTAGTTTTTTCATTTTCTAAAACGAATTATGAAAAAATCATTAACTGTTACTGATGACTAAATCAGAAGACAAAGATTTTTCAATGACAAATATAAGATGGATTAATGAAATGAATTGTATAATTTTTTGTTTCTAAAGCTATTTTATGTGGTCATTTATTTACTCTAATAAAGGAAAAAAATCATTACTAATGTTACATTTCGGTGTTTTTTACAATACCTCTATCGTTCGATTATATTGTGTAGAACTGTAGATCATGCCAAGATCATAAGAATGGTTTCAACTTTTCAAAGCAGTATAGCAAATGTATTAATGTCAGAATGGACTATGTATGAAAATACCATAAGACTGTTTTTCTGGAAATATTATACTTGAACTTCAATATAAAAAATTCTGCCAGAACTTTAAGACTAGCAAAACTTATTGCTAGATTTCTCATATTTTTATTATTTAAGTAGCCTTAAGAACTGAGAACTTACAGTAATGCTCAAAAAATTCAGGTGATGATTGTTTCGAACTAAGCACTTGAATGTATAGTTGTAATCGAACTTCCACTTGTTCATTGTACATCTGCTAGTAAAGCGAGTTGAATAAAACCCTATAAATCAAGCAAATACTTTGTTTACTCATGAAAAATACACATTTCTGAGATTAAAAATCAGATGATCATATAACACTGGAAAAATATTGCCTTATAAATATGGCATTGCCTAGTACTACAAAGGCAATTTTGTGCTAATAATTTGTAGGATATCCCATCACTTTCGTTACAGAATTGCATCTGTGAGACAAGGAGTACATGAATTCAGCCTCTTTATCCAGTCTTCATCACTTTTTGCAGAAACTAGAAATTTCCACATTGAACACCTCCTTGCAACAAAAATAAAAACTAGCTAATGTCATGTGACAACAGCGTTCAAAGATTTGTGAAGATAAGAAAGTAAGTAAATACCTGTTTAACATGATCCATGGAATTTGACTTTCTTTTTGTCAGTCACATTTTTGTTTAATGCATATGTACAATTTTTTCAATGTTAAGCTGTGCTTATTTAATGCAATTTCTGATAACTTCTAAGAGAATCAATGGTTCATTTGAACTAAAAGATGTTTATAATTGATGCCAGGTGAGGTCATCAAAAACAAATATCATTTAGTTATATATAAAGAGAAATGTCTATTATTCTTCTCAGTAAAATTTTGTTGCACAAACCTGAATTTTGAAATTAGGATATCTGAAAAATATATTAAATTAATACAATTTTTCTAATATAAAATATACAATTATTTGATACTACTTATATGTAAACATAAAGTATGACAATACATAGATTAACTAAGTTATTCTTTCTATTCAGGTTCAGATTTATTTCAGCCAAAAATTTTGCTTTCCATTTTTCAAAACATTTCTTTTATTCCAAAAACTAACAAAAACACTCAACTCAATTATTACCAAAGCAGAAATCTCACTAATAGGATAACAGCACACATAATTGTGAAACAACTCTGGGCTTAAAGCCCAGAACTGAATATAATAAATCAAGAATTGTTTTGAACACTCTGATCTCAGGAAAAAACTAATGTTTTTCATGATGCAGAGCAAAATACATTCAATGTAAACATAATTTACTTTAGAGTATTGATTAAATAATAAAATTTTCAATAGTAGAACTCTAGATATGTTTACATTTCTCTTTAAATCTTTTCTTAAGTAAATATTTTTGCTGTGTGATTTTCCTTCAATGCATACTATAAACCAGTTCACAAAAATTCTTATAATGAATGAAAGATGATGCTTTAAATAAAGTGTCTTAAGTTGTTAAACTCTGACAATAAATTTCTTATCTCTTTAAAAAACACAATATTCAAAAATAAAACATAACTAATGCTGTCTGCTTAATATGTTGAGAAAATTTAACTTTATTTGAGTTTAAAATATGAATGCATCAAATGCCATCTAAATAATAAATATTTTATTTAGTGTCATTAATGCATCATAAAATTTTAAGGTTTGTTTCCTAAATTATTTAACACATCAAATTATTCACGTTTCTATTTAAGATTCATATTCCTAAGATACCATCATTCAATGGCTGATCCAAAGTTATTTGGAAATCTAAAAACATTAAAAGCATATATATCAATTAGTCACAATCAACTTTCGTGTAAACCAAAAGTCAACTTCGAAAGGGTATCTTCTAAGTATAAAAAGATCCAATGACTTAAGCATGTTTTAATCATTGTTATTCACTTTTGATTTACATGACAAAGTCAACTTTGTATAATAATATTTTATATATTTTTTAATATAAAGCAGTCTCCTCTTGCAGCACAAAAGTATTATACAACATAATCATTCTAAAGTGAATTGCAAAAATTAATTTAAAAGATGAAACACAATGCTTTGGAAACAAACACACATCAAGGAGTTAAGATACCAAGAATGGTAGTAAACTACTACAATATCCCAACTGAAAATTGACTTCACCTATGTAACAGTATTAAAGCCATAAATTTTCTGTAGCAGAAAGAAAACTTTCCAATTCTTAAAGTAGAAACTCCAAATTAAAAAGAAAAACTAATAAAGATTGCACTCTTTAAAATAAAGTTGGTTGTTTTTCGGATTTACGGCGCAATAGATGGTTGAACTGTTTTTTGAGTAGGAACTGCACCTGGAGCTGCTGGTTGTGTCATGATAGGAAGTTGCACTTACAATATCTGCCCATCTAGCAACCTTATAAGTTGTACCATACGAGTGACAGACTGAAAGAAAGCAAAAAGAGCGGGTAGGCAGTCCCCACTGTACCGTAAGGTATGGTTTGTGAATACTTTTGGGTGGAATACCTGGTAACTGGGTTAACAGTAGGCAAGTCGTCATTATCAGTGTTCATAGGCTCAGCCGGTGGCAGCTCGTTAGATGGTCCAGCGACGTCGCCGCATATGCGCTCCTACTTGGTCTGCTCCTTGAGTCTTCAGTAAGCTCTAGATCTCTCCACACTTGTCATAGGTTTAGACTTCTTGGTATCATTTTGTTCGTCTTGAACTTCTCTTTTAACCTGTTTACGTTTCCTATGCCACAATTCAAATTTAGTGTGATATTTTGGCTTCATAGTGAAATCTTCAACAAATCGTCACTTTCCACTGCACACAATTTTCACACAAACAGTTTAAACTGTCAACTAGTCAAATGGAATTGTAGAACTCATCGTTCTCTTCAATTTAAGCACACACTCACCACGACCCATCGACTAGAACTGAAGTTACAGCGGTTAAACAGGCCAACATATGCCCGAAATGCGACTCATTTCCCCCACCACACGGTACAAAGGTCAGAGGGAGGAGTCGATTAGTGGTCGACGCGGACCACCTTCCTCTACATGATGGTAGATCATTTATCCCCATAGGCTGATTTTCCCTTGAGTTATGGGGCTTTGAGGTATCAACACTTTCATGACGCTTTCTGCCGATGACCTCCATACCGATTTTAAAGACGTATTCACCACAAAACATATATCAGAATGTAGTTTTCTATAATATTAATCTTACAATGCATACATATTCCCACATGCAGATTGATGGTTGGTTGTTTCATCGTTGGTTGTTTGGAGCAAAGACCATATTTGGCCATGTTGCACCAAACACAAGACAATGTCAAGTAATTGTGAGAACAAAGGTTGAAGTGAAGAAAGTAGAAAAAGATTGCTTTAGCATGATAGGGTGCGATCTCCATGTTCAAGCAAGAGGCAGTAAACCCCATGGGAAAAGAATAGATCACTAGAGTACATCAGGTTTGTGAAGCCAGTACATACCTAAAGATGTGCTCCCGAGGGGTATCAAAACAAAGATTTTGTGAGTTGACGAAACAACTCAGAATTACACGCAACTTAATGCAGTACTCATAACCACAGGCAGTGAACAGTGCGCAAATCAAAAAAGGCAGTAGTCATAATTACAGATAAATAAATCCCAAGAAAAATTTTGTTAGTTGAACTCAGAATCAACGGCAACTTTAGTTACAGCAGACATCAGGGAAATTGCTATCGACGCCTACACAAAGAAAGAAGGTGTTTTAGGTACCATAGATGTATATCTTATCACATAATGAATCAGTATGATTTTTATCTTATTAATTTGAGTCTGAAGAAAATTAGCACTGTTATTCTCTAGTTCCCTTCAAATATAAATGCAGCTTACATAACAATGATTTAAATCTTCAAGTCTCAAGAGTTGAGCTGTACGTCAATCAAGTGATATCCACAATACTTTCAGACCACTTCAAGAGATATTTGGTCATAAAATATTTAGTGTATAAATGGTTAGTTGGCTGGGTTTTATGGCACAAGTACCATATTTGGCCAAGCTGTGCCAAATGAATTAAATAATGGACATACATACACAAATAGAAAGCTTCACTCCCACACAGAGGAAAAATACACCTAGGGTAAGTGTTACAGGGATCGAAACATGAACCAGAGCCATATTTGGCACAGCTGTGTCAAACGCAAGACAGACAATATCAAGTAATAGACATACACACAAGGAAAGTTTTACACACAGAGAAGAGAGAAATACACCTATTATAAGTTACAGGAATCGAACTTCTGCAGTCTAAACTTGCAGGTCGCTAGAACAGTAGGCAAATCCGCATAGTCAGTGTTCCCTAGTGTACAAATGACATGGAATAGGCAATCTTGGAATAGGCAATTAAAATCTAATATTTATAATAAAGTAAAAAGGTATTAAAGCATCTGTTAAGGCTGTGTAATCATTATTGACATTTTAAGATGTTTTTTAATATCTTGAGTCTGGTTAAATATTTTAAAGCAGGCATTCTAACTTTACAAATTATCTCCTCTGAAGATTCTGATGTTTTAAAGTAAATATGCATTGTCAAACATTCCATTTGTTGTATTTCAAGTGCACATTTAGACTACACTGTGATAAAAATGTTGTTTGGTTTTGTAAAAGGTCATTATAACTTGGAGAATTTAAAATTGTATTCCACCAAATGATTCAAATAAAAAGTATCAAGGCCAGGCATGAGATAAAGGGTAGACATTTTTTTAATAAAAATATGCTTTTCCTTGACATACTGCATGAAATCATAGACAGTTTAACAAGTAAGATGTCTTGCAGTTCCAAATTTAATAATCAGTAGCATACCACTGACAATTTACTACCTGATAATGAATATGATAATTTATTTATTCCAATTTGCTTAGTGATTATAAAAAATATATCAATTTTAATCAATGTAATCAATTTTTTCTGCATTAATAAATGGTTTTAAAAGTATTGTGAGAAATTACTTTCATAAAACTGCATTGAATTCAATAGTGTTTGAATCATAAACTTAGTATATATTGAACAAGACTCAATTAACCAATAGAATGTGCTACTATGCACATAAATGATACACAGGTGTAGTGTAAATAAATTAATTGAGCAAATACTTTAAATTAGAAGAACCATAAAAGAAGTTGGAATGTGTTGCTGGCAAATGCTAAGCATTTGTCAATTACGCTATTAGCTCATGAGTTCTCCAGTATTTCTACACGAGTCCACTGCAATCCTTACGAACTATGCATCTGTCCAAATGATCAGCATTGAAAACTTGTCCAGAATTTACAGCTGTACCCTTTTTAGCCAGGAAGTCTGCCTTTTCATTGTCAGGAATACTGCAGTGTGAAAGATGGAATACTGAGATAAGTTAATAAAACCGAGTTACATTTCTTAATTACTCAACAATAGTGACTATAGAAATTACATTCTTTAACCATCATGCACAATAGCAAAAATAGGTTTAAACAAAGATTTAGAAAAAACCCTTCCACATAATGTACTCCTTGATAGACAAGGGAAACATTAAAGCAAAGGTCAAAAAACTTATTTATGAGAAATAAGAAAGCAACAATTTTAATTAATATTTGCAGTTTTTGGTTTTGTGAACAAAAGTAGAAGAATTGCTTTCTAGTTTCTCCCTTTTTAAGATTAAAAACATTTATGTTTTCCAAGCAACTACAGAGTATACAGAGCTACCTTCTTCAGGAAACAATTAAATGAGATATGTAAACAAATATGCACTATTATGAGATTACTACATATGAAAAGATAACTTTCTTAAAGGAAAAATTCTTACTCTCCTGTTTTCAAATTCATCTTTTAAAAGAAATTGAGGGGGTTTTAGCACAGATTAGATAATTACATAACCCATGAGTAACACTTAAAAATACAATTACCATCTAATTGAACAAATTCGAATTTCAAACAGACCTCACTTCAGCTAAATAGAGTTCTCTTAAAATACTATAAGGTACTATTGATTTAGAACTTTTACAAGTTATAGTGTTTGATCCAGACAAGTGGTTACTTGAAAAGGCACGTGGATTGAGGGTCTTCCATCTTCAGATATGCATATTGTAGCTGGGGAATAACATATTTTAGTTCCAAACAATGATTCATCAAGTATGCATAGGGATTTGGAGTGGAGTCCTTTGAATTTTATACGCATAATCAAACCTAACATCTTAAGACGGAAAACATCGTCCATAAAGATAAACATCAAAAACCTGTAATCACTAATGCAGTGTTTCTCAAATGGGTTTCTATGGAACCCTACGGTTGCATCAGGTAAAATTAAGTGCTCTGAAAAACATCACATGTAAAAATTATTGTAGGTACATATATATCTGGTAGATAAGGCAATATTTTGACAGGTAGGATTTGGAAATTATTGAAAGCAGTGAGACAGGCTTGGATGATTGGCCTGGAAAATGCAACCATCTACAGACCTGAGTTGATAACATTGGAAGTAAAATTTTTAACTTTTTATAGTGATGTCAATTCTTGGTTTCTCAAATCACTACTGTGTGTTCTTTTTTCTGGATTGAGGCTTCTTGTGCACCTTGACTGTTTAATTCAATAATTTTATGAGCAGTGCTACAAATTTTAAGAGAATCCTTGCTTTTATTGGTGTTAATGTTAGGATTCTCATAGGTGATGAGATGGTACTGTCCATTATCTGTCACTGTCTGTTTTCCTATGTTATACAAATGTACAAGCTAAAAACCATGTTTTTTTCAGACCCTACCCCCTTTTTGAGAACCACCAACTATAACCCACAAACAGTTGGTGATATACTAGATTTTGTTCATTATTTTAACATGTTGTTGTCTTCTGAGACTTCATTGGACAGCACGAGTAGCCAAAATTCTAATGGAGTTCATACTACATCAGCATTACTTTCAATTTAAAGGTATGACCTTTAACAATGAAATGGTTTTAATTTGGCTTATTTATTTTTTGACAGGGGAAGTGTGAAGCTTAAAATTTTTATGGGTTATGTTATGTTGTCTATACTATAAAAGGATCCTGTAATAAAATTTAATCGGGGAATGCAGCTCTAGTATAAACACTTAAGTTACAAAGCAATCCTGCACAATCCATTTAACTGATGAGTCATAATTACTGTTCATCTTCCATCAACAAAATTGATGGAGAGTGAACAGTAGAAACAGTCCAAGCAGAAACTGCAGAAACTACAGAAACATTACGATAAGTAGGAGGCATAGAGCATACTCACCTCCGGACTATCCAGCATGATTAAGAGAATCTCTTGTAGATTAAAAAATGGAGTTGTTCATGTGCGGTTTGATCCTTACTTCTGTGTTATGTAGGTAGCTTGGATATTCTCTTTTTTCCTTATTGCAAAACATAATATTTCAATCAACTTGTCTTCAACACTCCAGAAAGCCATGACGACTGTTTGGAAAGATTAAAAATTAAAATTAATGAATTGTCAAATGAAACAACTGACAAAAAGCTAATGATTACAATGCAATAATCAATAAATCTTGCAATAACTCCAAATATGGTTGTTGCTCCAATTTACGGTTTAAAACCCAAAACCTATGTTTGAATTAAATATAAACAAGGTAAGCGAAAGAAATAGCTGAGTTGAGATGTATGTTTACTGGTTGACTGCTTTCTGTTCAATACGTGGACTGTACAGGTTAGCATCCGGCAATAAGTAAAGTGAAGAGTAAAATTAAAAAACACTAGAAGCACACCTAAAATACAACAAAAATATATTCGTCAGATAAAACATTTCCTTCGTAAATAAAAGCAATCCCTCAAAGATGAACACAAACTAAAGTGTTGGTTCTAGTTTCCATTCCCTCGACTCATTGCGCCATCTACCAGAGAATAAATCATCCATTTTAAACCAAGTTTAAAATTTAATCATACTTAGTACCAAAAATTGCTAAAAACTTTAAAAAATTGTACCAAACTAGTTGTAATAATTGCTCATTTTCTATTAAAATATTCCTGTGGGATCTGAGTGGTTGCGGTATTTTTCTTCTATTTTGAGCTCCTTTTCAAAACGCTTCCCTTAAAATCACTTCCTTTAAAATCAGAAGAATCAAAAGGATGCAAAATTACCAGTTTTACTGTAATTAAATGTTATTAGAACACTTTATCAATTTTCTAGTCGTTTTTACAATTTTTAAAAAAAATTTTTGAGTATTTGAAATTTTAATGCATTTGTCGGCAGTTTACATTAGTTTCGGTTTCTTCGTGTTATTTAATATTCCTACTTTTTTTCTTCCTCTTTTAATTTATCTTACCGTTTTTTCTAGATACTGGAAAGATTTTTTTTGTTAATATTAAAGTCCAAATAGGTGTTTCCTGACTACTGGTCCCTTTAAGGCAATGGTTTTTAAACAAATAATAACTCGAAATTCTAATCTAATTCTTGTAATTTCAGGTTATTATTTCAGTACTTTTTTGGGGTAGAATTTTTATATTTCATCCTTTGTTGTTGAAATGAAATCTGTTTCTACACTATTGATGTAATGCTTAATTTTTCGTCTCGATCTTTTGTTTGATATTTCAATAGTCTGGACCTTTGTTCTTTGTTAAACAATTTAAAACTTCATTTTTAAAAATGCAGGTTTTGAATTGAAGTAGCTAAAATGTTTCTTTTCAAAACAGAAATTGTTCTTCACTGCCTGTGACAAAATAGATTTACCGTTCTTATAATTGTGACTTAAGAGAATATCTACAGTTCCAGGGAAAAAAATTAGACATAATCCAGAGTATCCTAAAGTGTAGACCGAGGATCAATAACGGTCGCCGCAGGATATATATATATTAATCACGGTATAAAATTAAGTTTCTTCTTAAGTTTTCGCCAAGTCTCCATTCATGTTTGACTCCCAATAGACCACGGGTTCGAACACACAGTTTGAAGACACATGCATGTTAGTGATTGTCCTTGTTAGGAATAACTGCGGCTCAACCATTGGATCTCCTATACAAATATATATAGCTATCAGTTCGCTCCTTGAAGTACCGTATGCCTTAGGTCAGTGGTCAGATTTGGAAAAAAAGTAAGATTGATTTGTGAATCAAGCTGGAACAAATAAAAAACATATTTTATGATTTTTATTCTTATCAAAGTGAGGATAAGAAATCCAGATTTTATTCCCAAATTTTATCCAAAAATAAAATATTCTTTCCACACGTGCAGAAAAATTATCTCATTTGAAAAGGAAGTCTACGATTTTTATATTTTGCTTAAGAAACCTGAGAATAATCATGAAGAGGGATATCTGTGTATATGGCCTCCATTGACCACCTGTTCCTCCACTGTGTATGAGAACCATCTGTCTCCGTTCTGGAGAAAAATGTCACCATTTTTCTGTAACCTAATGCCAGAAATGGTCAGTGGGAACGGAGTGGTTGATTCCGGTCCAAATTTTAAAAGATCGTTGTCGGGAAATAGACATGTAAGGAGGATTATGTGTTGGTATTTTGATTAACGTCGCACTGGAGCAACATAACGGGCTATTGCATGAAAGGAGGAAGTCATGCCATATGAATTCTTTTAAGCATCAGGTGTTTGTTTTTAACTGAGATTTTCAGTGTATTCATACAACCCAGACGGAAAGCGAAGATTTTACTAGTGCAACCCAAATGCTCTCATGATACCTATTTGGGTTACCTTGAAATGTAGTTTATCGCAGTTTTGGCGATGTTCCGGGTTTTATCGTATTGGTGTGGACCACAAGTTTGAATTCGTTCTCTGAAATATTTCCTGGAGAAGTACTCAAATCGTATTCGAAAAGCAAGCCAAGTGACGTCACGTGCGGAATCCTTACAGAAACACGTTCTGCACTAGCGCCCCCTTGACAGAAAATAAAGCATCTCAGATTTTCTTGAAAAACAATTGCAAATAAATCTCAGATTCAAATTTTTCTCTTGTTTCGAACTCAACGCATGTTCTGAGAACAGACACTTTCGAGTGTGAGAAAGAGAGTCACAATTGCTTTCTCTGTGATTTCTCCCATATAATGTACAAGGACATTCAATACAAGAATTACGATTCATTAACTCCACAAAACGCGTGATAAATTTGAACCATAATTGATTCACTGCAGAAAGACTCGAACAAGAAAGTTCTGTTTATTTTCATCGGCAACCCTAAAGCACTTTGCCGACCAGCTGTGGCGGGCGCCAAGTGGATGTTTATTATCTGCTCACTGGGCAGACGATTTCTCGCGAAACACGCGTCCGGCGGGGCTAGAACTTTTCTTATTTTAGAAATGACAGTGATCGTCTGATCTTCCGGTAAGTCATCTCGACTCCGTTGCGTTTTAAGTGTTATTGTTTTGTTTCAATTTCGTTCAGAGAAATGCGTTCCTGTTAATAGGAAATGACAGAATTAATCAGCTAATTACTCCAATTCAAAATGGTAAAAAAAAATATTTTCTGGAACTGAATCTTGAATTTTGTTGACATCACTGGTTTTATTTTTTCGTCAACACGCTCTTTCATTCCATTAAGAATACCATTCACTTTTTGAATAATGTGTTTTAACGTAGCTGAATCTAGTTGAATGTAATGTTGTTTGATAATTTTTTCAATTTCGAATCTTTCCATTCAATTTAGAATACCGATTTGTTTTTAAAATATGACTGAATTTTGCTGAGTAATCGTTGACAGTAAATTTGCAAAACCTTTCATTCGATTTAGAATGCTAATTTGCTTTTTGAATAATGTTTTATGTAACTGAATTTAGTTGAAAGTAAATTTCAGAAAATTGTTTTCATAAACATATTCTTCCATTCAGTTTAGAATACCTATTTTCGCTTAAAATAATATTTTGACTGAATTTTGTTGAGTAACCGTTGATTGTTCAAATACTTCCATTTGGTTTAGAATGCTAATTTGCTTTTTGAATTACTTTTTTATGTAACTGAATCTTGAATGTAACGTCAGTTAAATTTGTTCCCTTAGCGTATTCTTCCATTCTATTTATAATGCTAATTTGTTTCTCAAGTAATATTTTATCTGGATTTTACTGAGTAACATTTGATAATTTACAAATCCCTCCATTCGATTTAGAATACTAATTTGCTTTTTGAATAATATTTTTGTAACTGACTCTTGTTGAATATAATGTTGTCGTTTCAATTTATTAATTGCCATATTCTTCCACACAAGTTAGAATACTAGTTTGTTTTCAAATATTTTTACTGGACATTGATCGTCAATTTACAAATTCTAGTAATCAATTGAAAATAATTTGGGTTTTTTAAATATCTTATTTTTATCGCCACTTGTTGAAAAGTGTTATAGTTAAAGTTTTTCCACGCTTTGTTTACAACCTTCACCCTAATTTAATGAGTAAATTCGTTCGAAACCACGTGACTCAAATGTCAAAATCTGTTCGGGTAGTGCCTATTGGTACCTCTCAGAAAAGTCGATCTACTGAGCTCATTTGGCACTCCCATAGCCGTAAACCCCGGAAGGGTTGGCGCTCAAGTGTGGCTAGTGTTTAGATGGGATTGGAGTCCACGATCTGCCCATGAGCCTCGATCAAAATTAAGAATACATCTCTGACATACACATAAGAATACGTCTGACTTTTTTTAAGCAAAACTGACCAGATGTTGTTTGACTAGACACCTCGTCATTGAAAGAAAACTGACGAGATCTTGATCTCGTCATCATAAAAAAAAATCGACGGTAACTTGATGTCTAGGTATCTCGTCCTTAGCAAAATTGGTCAGATCTTGATGGACGAGATATCTCGTCGAAACCACGTGAAAGGTTAACATTACTATATTTAGGAAACTGGGTAAAAGAAGATAGGGACATCCTTTTTTCCATCTATTTATGAATACGTGCTAGAACGTTCTTCTAGAAAAATATATAAGGTGTTCTAGAAAATCAAATGTTCTAGGAAAATACACTAGGGCGTTCTTCTAGAAAATATACTAGGGCGTTCTTCTAGAAAATCAATTATTTTTTAGCAGAGGGTGTCTTGCTGAGGTTTGCTCGCAGCTGGTTGATGCCTCAGGAACGGCCCTCCCTATTTGAGTGTACAAATTTACTATTATATAACATCCGTTGAACTAAAACATCAAACAAAATGCAATGCCTAACAAACGCTGGCAGACATGCAATGTTAAAAACAGCTATAATGCTTTAGAATTAGCGGACATAATCAACTAAGTAACTATCTCGTAGTCTCCCTTTTCCTGTAAATGCCCGTTGCTATTCAAAATTGTTTGTGGTGCTCAGCTATTACTATTTTATTTTGAAGTGGAAGACTCTTATCCTTTCTTCTCTTGATTGCTGCTGTATTCTTTTTTCTTCAGGTTAAATTAAGCTGAGCTTATAACCTGTTGACCCCTGTAACTGAGATCTGTCTTTTTGCCTCCCCATCCCCTTGTGGTGTTTTGAAACTTTATGATGAGTCAAGAATGTGTGGGTTATGTTTCTGTAATCTTCAATTCATTCTGAAACTTATCGTGGACAGAAAAAAACCATGAAAACGTTTTTTTATTTTACGACCGTCTCCAAAATCTCGTACGTTTGGTGGAACAACGGATTGGCAGTCGTAGGGTTGCGAGTTCGAATCGCGATCCAACCAAAGACCGTCGTGTACTTGGGGCTAATTATATCTGCCATGGTCTCAAATGTCCTCACATTGGCGTAGTGTGGAAGTTTGGAGAGTGGGGTGCCAGCTCATGTTGACCTCGTCATTTGAGCGTGGTTCAAAATTACGTATTGTCCACGGATCTTTCCCTTCGGGATGGATTCCCAGCCGTCGTTAATAGCCTTTAGTGTTGCTCCTGCGACGTTAATTCAACTACCTACCAATATCTCGTGCATCATACGACGAGCAGCCCAAAGGTCTGCAGTGATTAAATATCCTTTAAAAACACTTCTAAAGGATTTGTGGTTCGATTCCTCCGTGGGTGTATTTCTTCTGTGTCAGTAAAACTCTCCTTGTGTATTTGTCAATTGCGTGGCATTGTCTGTCTTGTGTTTGCAGCAGCCTGGCTAAATATGGCCCTTGTGCCTTGTATCCCTAAACCATTCAGACTACAAAGTTTGCAATTGTATCGTCAAGAATATTAGGTGGTCCTTTCGTCCGGTTCGCAGAGGACGGATTAGAGCTTATTTCGCTAATCCAATAAGGTGCAAGTGCCTTTGTAAGTAGCCATGTCCAGTAAGAAGTCGAAAAAAAGCGACTCCAACAGCTTTGGGCATGGAGCCTGGACACGAGCTTTATTTCTCAATAAGACATTCCAGTTCTTTCCGAAATGTAAGCCCTGTGAAGCGGATGAAAAGACACAACTGCTTCTGTTTCCACCGAAATAAACAATTATATTCTCGAGCCTGTGTCTCAGAAACTTCTTCGACTTGAAAAAACAAGAGGGAAAAGAGGGATTTCTTTCCACGAAGAAAAAACACCATTTAATCCCAACTCTGGGAAAATCTCATCTTGTCACAGCTCCCCCAAGAGCTTTCCCTCCTCCCTCGGGACCTAAACATCTTTTCTCCACATCAACCCCAACTCCTGTCTTCATTTTCTCTTTCCCAAGTTCACTGTAACCGAGTTCGAAGGGATCGCTGTCCTTAACCCTGACTGCACACGTGTGCTGTAGTCACTCCCAGATAACAGACACTAACGAGCCATGATGTCATCACCCTGAATAACGTCTTTCAAATGTTCACCCTCTATCAAAAACTGCCTGATAACTTCTTTTTTACTGCCGCCTTCTTTTTTCCAATGCCGTTTCATCTGGGAAAGAGGGGCTGCTGGAAAAAGGAAGTTCCTTTTATGTTGTTCTTCTGTTCCAACAAATCATTGCCGTTTTATTATTTTTTGTGTTCCGTTTTTCAACGAAGTCTGTTTCTGCCAAGTGGATAGATTTGATTTACCGACCATTCAGGGAAAATCGTATTGCTGAGATCAAAAACGTTGGGGTTTGTAGAATTTCTGCTTTTATTATTGGATCGTTCCTTTTGTGCGGTTGGGAGTTTTTCCGAGATGCAGTGCTTGTATGTTCGATGTTTCTGGGAAGTATCTTGAGGAATATAAATATGGTTTGGGGGTCAGAGTCTAGCGAGAGATTAATAGGACTCATCAATTCTCGGGCATGATAGATTTTGCCTTTTGCCCTTTTTCCTAACTCAATGGACGAATGTGTTATGATAGATGTGATGTTCATAGGCAAAGTTATAAACTACTATCCTTTATACCTATGTGGTATTAAAGAAATGTATTTTTCTATCCAACCAAAACTTTGGCTTTTCTGATCTCTTGTCAGCCTCATATGACCTGGCCAGGCTCCTCCTAAGGCCCCACTAACACATAGGGCCTTGCTCCTCCTAAGGCCCCATTAACACATTGCACCGGTGCCTTGGTACTGCGACCCAGGAAATATAGGTTTTAGCACTGAAATGTGCAGAATGAAATGAAAAATTTAAATTTTCAAATTTCGTAGAAACAGTCTGGTCAAAAAAAGTACAGCATAGTCCAAAAGTCAGGATTTGGGAAAATGTTGTAGTGGTGTATGAACATTGATATATGTGTCCTTAATGATGCGAGGAAGAAAAAATCAAATGCTATCTTGCCCCGTAAATGTAATGCAAACAAATAACAGCTGTAAATTTATCATGTAGGATGTTCAGAGTGGTTGGTTGTTGAATATACGTCGAAATGAAGCAATAGGCTATTGGAGACGGTCAGGGATCAATCACGATGGGAAAAATCAGAGGACAACACATCGTAATTTTGAATCACGGTCAGGTGATGAGATCAACACCTGAGCTGGGCACTCCACTCTCCAAACTTCCACACCACACCAACGTGAGGACATTAGAGGCCACGACAAATTTAACGTACGCCAGCCCCCACATGCACCACTGTATTTGGTTCAATTGAGTTTCGAACTCGCAACCCTCCTCCGGTTGCTAATCCGTTAGAATTCAAAGTGGATAAAGGTGTTTAATGCTCTTTGCCCCTGAAACCACATTTTGATGCCTTTGTACCAATTTGAAGTTACTTGCTGCAGTGTGTGGTGGTAGCATTGATGTCTCGCATGATGGAATTCTTGAGATCTTGCAGATTCCGCGTATGATTCTGGTGGTAAAGAATGTCAGGTAACCCCTTAAAAGAAGTTCAATGGAGTGAGATCGGGTGATCGCGGTGGACCGTAAATCCGACCCTTGCCTCCGATCTACCTATTTGGAAGTTATCCAACCATGCCTGAACGAGTTTAGCGTAGAGAGTTGATTTTACGCGTACAGGTAAACAATCTGAACCAGATAGCCACCCGAAGAGCCCCCGATACAGTCCTTTTAAGGGACTTGTTAGTTTGATGGACACTACTGGGAACTTAATTGTAAAGCAAATAATAACAAATAATTTGAATTACAAAGTAGGAATTTTGGACAAATTCATCATTGTGATATTACAACCCCTTTTGCAGAGGGGATTGTCTACTGGAACTAATTTTCTACAAAATATTTTCAGTGGTACAACAAAGGTGGAAAGAACAAGATGTTATTTACAAAGACTAAATTACTGCTGCCATTTCATGGCCATAATTTGAACCAGAATATGTCTAGCATAAACAATACCGTCCAAAATGCGCTTTCAAGTTCATGAGAGATCCAAGATAGGATATATCACTTTTGGAGTATCAGCTGCAATGCAACTCATCTCTACTTTTCTCTCTCTCTCTCTTAGAATTAATTTTACGAAAAGAAATTAACATGAAGGTAGGGGTGTTGAATTTATAACGTCGCATTGGAGCAACACAACGGACTTTTGACGATGGTCAGGGCTCAACCCCGAATGGAAAGATCCGAGGAAAACGCCTCTTAATTTTGGCAGGTGTTGACCTCGTCATCTGACCGTGGTTCAAATTACGAGGCGTTGTCCTTCGGTCTTTCCCTTCGGGATTCATCCTGGACCTCCAATAGCCCGCTGTGTTGCTCCAGTGCGACATTAATTAACTACCTACCGTAATTTTGAATCATAGTCAGGTGACGAGGTCAACACCTGAGCTGGCACCCCACTCTTCTAACTTCCACACCACACCAACGTGAGGGCATTTGAGGCCACGATAGATTTAACGTGCATCAGCCCTCACGTACACGATAGTCTGGTTGGATAGTTTTGAACTCTATCCAACCCTCCGGTTGCTAAGCAACTACCCTAACAAACGCCCCCATAAAGAAGGGTAAATTTTAATTCAAAAATTTAAATCTAGGGGTTTCGTTGCGTAGTTGAACAGCTTTTTGAGCTTTGTTGCAAACATGCACTTGGTGTTCTTTCCTCTCCAAACATGATGGGTTGTGACGTTTTCAGGGCTGTCACAGGCGAATTTGTACTAATTTAAGCAAATCGTCTCAAAAGTTCCTATTCTGAAAGTCTTTGCGACTTTTCGCAAAATTTGGCGACTTGTTTTGAAAATTCACCAATGGTCAACGAAAATTTAGTCCCCTTTTCAATCAAATAGCAGAGGGAAAAATATTTTTCTTTTCGGAGAAACTTTTCAAAGGAATGCCAATTTCGAAGCCTTAGCTCCAAGCATTGGCAATCTTAAAAAGAAACATCCGAATCAGTGGTTGCTAGATTGTCATGAAAAGAAAATATTCAGTGTTTTAATTTTTAAACTTAAATTTCTTGGCTCGATCTTCAGCTTCATGAGCACATTTTGCATCTTAACCGATTCATTTTGTATCTGAGCAATAAAAATTGTTACTAAATTATAGATACTTTTATAAAGATATTTTTTTGCTATTACTTTTAAAAATTAATTCTACTATTTCGCAAATGCTTTGGCTGTGGCAGCCTTGTAAAGTTTTATATTAAATTTCTAATGATACTAAGGGAAATAACTATCCAACGAAAATAGTCGCGTTGACTTAGAAATTCAAGACAAAATGAGCTGTACAAATTTCATGAACCTAGAGCTCATAGTTGAGAGTTTTTTCTGCTTCAAACAAATAGATGTCTGCATTATATATAAGATTACAATTCAATATTGATCAAAGCATTTAGCCACTTCGATAGGAGGATTTGATTGCATTAATTGAAACCTTTGGACTTGGATGCAAGAAGGAAACCAGTCAATCTTGTGCATACACCCTCAGTTCCGTTTGGAGAATCCAATTGTGACGTCTTACTTCCTAAACCGGAAAGATAAATGTTCTTAGTTTTCAGATAGAAGGAAAGTGACTCCAATTACAACACTGCATCAGACGCACTTTATTTTGATTAACAATAACTTATTTGGGTTAAGTTGAAGCTTGTAAGTCAGAGAGTCAAAAATTTGTAAAAGTTGATCGCTCAATACAAGCGCTCTCTTATACAGGGTGAGTCTAAATTGTTTTTTACAAAATAAGAGGGGTGATAGTACCCATCCAGACGAGCAATAATTACCATGGAACATAGGGTCGCATTCCACTCTGAGAGACAGAAAAGAGTAAAGTCGAAACGCGTCGAGCATGAACAAGTCATCGCTTCTGACGTCGTTTTGTACCTGCCTACGTAGCATATCTCCTAAGCAAGATGGTCTGGTCAGTAGCGCATGATGGATCGGACGTGGCGGACCTGTGGCTTGACCTCCTCGCTCACCGGACCTCAAACCATTGGACTTTTTCTTCTGGGGCACATGAAATCTTTAGTGTACCAGACGCCTGAAGATCTCGTAGTGAGAATCGGTGTTGCCGCAGACAAAATTAACACAACACCAGGAATCTTCGAGAGGGTGCGCCAGTCATTCCTTCGCCGGTGTGAACTGTGCAAAGACACGCGTGGCCGCCACTTTGAGCACTTGCTGTGAGCTTTACTCTGATCAATCAATCAGATTGTGCAACTTTTGGTATCGTTCATTCGCTTTCCCAACACTGTTCTAAGTTCATGTTGAAATTCTAATTTTACTCTTTTCTGCCTCTCAGAGTGGAATGCGACCCTATGTTCCATGGTAATTATTGCTCGTCTGGATGGGTACTATCACCCCTCTTATTTTGTAAAAACAATTTAGACTCACCCTGTATACTATTTGGTGAAATTGAAACTTAGAAACACAGGTACACTAGTAATTTATTATAACTTGATATAGAGTTTTAAGAGCGGGGAGAGAAAAAATTATCTTTAAAAAAGGGGTATAGAGCCAAAAAAATCTGAAACTATGAACTACATGAATTCTTTGCTTGCTTGATATTTAAGGTTACATTTTGATATAGATTCAAAATTTGGGGAGAAGATAGGTAGATAATTAAATTAACGCCTCACTGGAACAACGCAACGTGCTATTGGCGATGGTCCGGGATCTATCCCAAAGGGTAAGATCAGAAAAACAAAACATAATTTTAAACCAAGATCAGATGACGAGGTCAACACCCGAGCTGGCATCCCACTCTCCATACTTCCAAACCACTCCACCGTGAGGACATTTGAGGCCACGGCACATTTAACGTGCGCTTTCCTTCACATACGCGACGGTCTTTGGTTGGATCGAGTTTCGAACTCGCAATCCTCCGGTTGCAAAGTCACAACTCTTTTAACCGGGCTATTGTGACCCTCAAAATTTGGGGTGAATATCGGGTATTGCCATTGGAAATTAGGAAGTTCGTACGCAATATGAAGACGACTCTTAAAGCAAATTGTTCGCATATGAATTTATAGAAGACGCTATTCCCTATTGAATGATATCTTAGAATTTATTGTACTACAAATGATGCTCAAGCAAAGAGAAGTTGTTTTTTCTGCAGCTGTACCACTATTTGTAACTCAATAAAAAAATTTCCTTCTTGAATCTCGAAAACAGACAGTACAAAAACATTTCTGTTCCCGCCGTAGATCTTGACCCCTTTTACCTTGCTACTAGCCGCCTCCTATTTGAGAGGCTGTAGTTCTCATCATGAAAAGGGAAAAGTATTCGCCCTAAGAAAATTGTTTGCATATAAATTTATTGAATACATTATTCACTAATGAAGGAATATCAGAATTTTGCTGTGTGTTCCCAATTGAATGGAACATTATTAGTTGCTCTACTGTGAACGATACTCGAATACAGAGGGGTTGTTCTATTTTTATCCTACAGATGTAGAACTATTTATAACCACAGTGAAAATATTTATAATTTCTTGAACTTAGAGAACAGACTGAACAAAAACTGTTCACTTTTCAATAAATTTTTCTGGGTTCTCCATAGGTTTCACTTAACCCTTCTGTTGGTTCTCTACGAGGTATCTCGTCATTAGGAAAACTGACTAGATTTCGATGGACGAGATATCTCGTCATTAGAAGAAAACTGACCAGATTCTTATCTCGCCATCGTAAAAAAATTTGCAATAACTTGTTGATAAGAAATCTTGTCATTACAAAATTGGTCAGATCTTGATGGACGAGATATCTCGTCAAAAGGGTTAAAATGGTACTAGCGATTTCCTCCCCATAGGGGCTGTACCACACACCATAAAAACGAAAAAATATTAACATTTAAAATTCTCTCATTTTATTTGCAATCTTTTATTTAAAAAAAATTCAACTCAAAAGATTTTTACGCAACCATGGCGACGGCGGTTTCATTAGGAACCAAATATCTATTTCCCTTCGAGACACAAACAAACTAGGTATCAAATTAACTACAAAAAAGAACGATAATTTCGAACGAGTGGAGCAAAAACGATACGTCCAGTAACAAAAACGAAACCAAAAGCAAACTCCCAGAACGTGAAAAAATGCAACAAAACAAAACTTTGCTTGTTTAATGAACGCCTTAGAACCCCTAAAAAAGAAAGAAACCATAACAACAGCAAAAAAATCCCGTTCTAATAAAAATCCCTTTTGTCAAAACTGCAAATATTCTCAGTGTGTTTCATTGATTTTGTTCCACATGAATGGGTAAAAGGGGGTTGTAACTTGTTTGTCGCAGACGATGTATTCTTCCCCCCTTTTTTATGCTAGAGGAAAGGGTAGGCAGAAGCAAACAAATTCCAAATAATAATAATCCCATTGTTGGGGATGGAGAGGAAAGTGGATGAATTAGGTGTATTCAGCTAGAATTACAGATTGGAATCGATTCATCATTTGAATAGGTTTCCATGGCAACCGGGCCTCGGCGCTTTTCATCTTTCGAAAATTGCCGCTACTCTTCTAATTAACTACCCGGGGTGGAAAAGATGGTACACCTGAGTGCAATGCTGCAGGTTTCATTGAATTCGGCACTAAGTACGAGGATTGTTCTGTAAGTAACCAATGACTAAAAAGTACCAAATTAGAGACAAACTTAAAAACCGTTTATTGTTAGGAGATTTAAATTTCTCCTATATATTGAAATAATTTCCACCAATATTGATGCGTTTATCCCATCGCTTAACCCTCTGAGGGGTTCATTCGAAAAATTCCACCTTGAACCTCCACCTGAACCCTGTGCGATTCCTAACCAACTTGAATCTTGACCAATAAAATCTTTCAAAAGGATTCTTTTATGAGGAAAAGACAGGTAGAATCTTTCTAAACGATTCTATTCTAAGATAATTACCAACATAATCTTTCCATACGATTCTATTCTAAGAAAAGGACCAATGGCATATTTCCAAAAAATTCTATTCTAAGGAAAGGACCTATAAAATCTTTCCATACGATTCTAAATTAAGAAACTGGCGAGTAGAATCTTTCCAAACGATTCTAAAATAAGAAATTGGCCAATAGAATCTTTCCAAACGATTCTAAAATAAGAAATTGGCCAATAGAATCTTTCCAAACGATTCTATTCTGTGGAAAGGATCAATGGAATCTTCCAAAAAAATTCTATTCTAAGGAAAGGACCGATAAAATCTTTCCATACGATTCTAAATTAAGAAACTGGCGAGTAGAATCTTTCCAAACGATTCTAAAATAAGAAATTGGCCAATAGAATCTTTCCAAACGATTCTATTCTGTGGAAAGGGTCAATGGAATCTTCCCAAAAGATTTATTCTAAGAAAAGGACCTTTAAAATCTTTCCAAAGGATTCTATTATAAGGAAAGAACCAATATAATCTTTCCAAGGGATTCTTTTCTAAGAAAAGGACCTTTAAAATCTTTCCAAAGGATTCTATTATAAGGAAAGGCCCAATATAATCTTTCCAAACGATTATGTTCTAAGGTAAGAACCAAAGGATTCTATTCCAAAGAAAAGACCAATAAAATCTTTCCAAAAGATTCTATTCTAGGGAAGAGACCAATAGAATCTATCTAAAGGTTGATAGAATCCATGGATTCTTTCAACCAACCGATGTGGTTATTTAGTCATCATGTGTGTTGTGGGGTTAAAGGAATTCTACACTACTCGGAAATCACGTGACACTCAGAGTTAATTCAGATCTGCCCAACCCAAAATCGTTCTATGGAACACCTTAACGAACTGCAATATAAAATAAATGGTCCTTCAACATCAACCCACTGAGCTTCACAAGATTTCTGAGAACTAAACTATTGCTTATTCCCTGCAACACATTTAACAACTAAATAGGCACTTATGTTGCTTGAAAGAATCCTAGGGAAGATTCCTTTGGTCAAAAAGGCCTAAACTGGTTAGAAGCTATGCCGGAAATACTGCAGGTTGCATGGTGGAATAATGAATGCATGACCCTAAGCCTGGCCACACACTGGGGCGGTATTTGCTGTTTTAATTTTAAAATTCAAATTTCTTGTCGAGATCATTCATAGTTAATTGGCACATTTTGTGTTTTAGCCGGTTTTTGTCTGAGCAACTGAAATAGGATTTAAGATCAGATTTTTTGCTTCTTCATTTAAAAATTTATGCTAGTATTTCACAAGTGCTTCGACTGTGTCAGCCCAGATAATTCAAAACCAATTTTTAATTACCAGTGAAAAAAGTACACCGATTGAGGACATGAGTAAAAATTTATTTGCTCTCTATTAGAGTCTCTCAATATCCATTTACAATCATGTTTGTTTACAAATAAGTATTTCTTTATTTTCCATGCTACAAGTAATTTGAATCCAGAGCGTATTAAAATTTCACGACCTTTACCCATTTACTACAAATGCGCCAAAAAGCACTCAGGAAATTGTACTCCTCTCGTTTAGCCCGTGTAATTTGAGACACCGTTTCAAGAGAATGGGTTCTTCACCGCAGTTTTACAGTGGCCGAACGGAACAATCGCCAGATTTTGTGAACGGCCCTGTGGAAACAGTTGCCCTTTCAGGCCCAATTTTTCTGTTGACGTTGACTGAAACAAAGGACTCCTAAGTGTGGTCTTTTTTGCGTGCGTAGTACATCAGTTTTTGTATTTTTCTCGCGTGTGGGTTTCTGTTTTTTTCTTCTAAGTCCTGTGGCATTGAAATCTCGGAACTGTCTTAGTATTTTGCGACTGTATGAATATCACGAGACTGCAACTTAATTGAGACAGACAGAACTGTTTTAGAGAAAAAATTAAATTTGTACCTTTTAGAGCTGACTCCAATGACTAATGCAAGAATTGGCCAAAAGAGCAATTTTAATTAACACTAAGCACAAGACAAAACAATTACAAGAATAAACAAACATAGAAGTAACATCTCGGGGGGACAAAACCTCAGCGCGTCAGTCCTACGCTGGCCCTTGGGAAACAACTAAAGAAAAATTGTTCATTCGCTTTCGCGGAGAGTGTGTCACGTGGTCCGCCATCACCAATCAAGGCGCATATCGCTGAGACACACGTTAAGGGGCTGATGCGTTACAACCTATAATAAACAACTATAAGATACAGCTTCATTAGCATGTATTTATAAATAAAACTAATTATATTGCTTCTAAAACTAATGCTGCAGAACTGCCCTCTACTAGTGCCTCAACTGTACTCTACTGGAATCTGCAGTTTTGCCAGCATTCATTTAGTCTTTCTACACGTGTCCAGGTTTGATTCCTACCTGGGTGTGTTTCTTTCTTTTGTGTCACTAAAGGTAGGTACTTAGCGTCGCACTGGAGCAACACAACGGGCAACGGTCCGGGATCAATCCCGAAAGGAAAGACCCGAGGACATCATCTCGTAATTTTGAACCACTGTCAAATGATGAGGTCAACAAATGAGTTCGCGCACCACTCTCCAAACTTCCACACCACGCCAACGTGAGGATATTTGAGGCCCCGATAGATTTAACGAGCATTATCCCCCGCGTACACGACAGTCTTTGGTTGGACCTAGTTTCGAACTTGCAACACTGCTGTTGCTAATCCGTTACTCTTCCAACTGGGCATGTGTGTTGCTTCATTACTTGATATTGTATGTCTTGTGTCTGGCGGAGAATGGTCAAATACGACGCTTTCGTCATAAAAACCCAACCAACTTTCTACACGTGTTAATCTTCCTGGTGGTTGTCTCCGACGAGGTATCTCGTCATTACAAAACTGACCAAATCTTGATGGATGAGATATCTTGTCAAAGGAAGAAAACTGAGCAGATCTTGATCTCGTCATCTTAAAAGAAATCAGTAATATTTTGATGATGAAATACCTCGTAGTTAGCAAAATTGGTCAGGTCTTGATGGTCGAGGTATGTCGTTGAAACCATTTGGAGGGTTAAATCAATATCTTTTGTGTGGATCCTCTGGGGCACATTTCCTTTAGGTGTGCATGGACTTCACGAATCCGACGTTCTCTAGTGATCTTTTCTTTTCCCATGGGGTTTACTGTCTTTAGAAAGAACAGGAGTCGCACTCCGGTGAAACCCAAGCGAACTTTTCTAGTTTCATCACTCTATTCCCCAATCCCTCTTTTTCCCCCTTTCACGACATGTGTTACTTGACGTTTTCTTGTTGGTGCAGCTTGGTCAAATATGAGCGATAACCAATCTTTTGTGCGGCCTACTCACTGAATTGTGAGAAGAATCCGACGAGAAGATGGAAAAAGTTGATAAAACGTAAGCACGTTCAAACGTATGTAGACGGATTTTGAATGGTATGCAATTTAGCAGTTAATATTTAGATACAAAAGGCAGAGTTAGTGTTACAAAACATTTTCGACAAGACGAAGTAAATAATCATTTTGTCATTGATGTGAGAATAATAAATAACCTTTACGAACATGATTTGAAATTTTTCTTCACTTTTTCAAAACATTTGGCATACGTAATCAGTTATCAGTTCAAACCCGTCTTCACAAGTGAGACGTAAGAGCGATTCTCCCGTTTGTTTATTTGAATTAAAAACGTTTACTTGATCTTTATCAATTGTTTACGAACATTAACTAAGATAAGACTCGAGCGCTTCATCCAACTTATCTCTTTTATACGAGCATTCCCGAGTCTGCTTTCCGTACTCGAATATTTAAGATCGTGTTAATCAGCTATTAGAATATCTTTGTAAATAAGGACATACCAGACCTTTATAAAACTCGTTTTCTTCCTTTCTATTTCTCAACAACCACCAAATCTACCATTTCCGCGAATTCCATTTAAACGCTGCAATGAAAGTTTGTGGAGTTTGCTCAGAACCGTGTTGGATTCCCCTATATCTTTGAAACATATATTACCGAGATATGTATGGATATATGGGAACATATGGTACCATACGTTCCTATACGTATTTGTGATTTTTACTTTTCGTGCGCGTTGAATCTGTTGTGACCTCAAATGTCCTCACGTTAGCGTATTATGGAAGTTTGGAGAGTGGGGTGCTAGCTCAGGTGTTGACTTCGTCATATGACCGTGGTTCAAAATTACGAGTTGTCATCGGATCTTTCTTTTCGGGATTGATTCGGCATTGATTGACCCTCGCCAATAGCCCATTGTGTTGCTCTAGTGCAACGTTAATTAACACTATCTTCCTAAATAAATACAACTACCTACATCTTAGGAACATATGACCGAATTGCATGAATGAATGGGAACTTATTGCGCCTTGCGTATTTCTTATTTAAACACTTTCTTTACCCTTTCAAACAGGGGCCACCGTGGCTCAGTGAGTCTAATTACTGTGCTAGCCACCTGCGAGTTGTTGGAGGCGCAGGCTTGATTCCTGCACTTCCCCTGTGTGTACTTCTCTCTCTTGGCCACCAGAGACGAGTTAATCCTTCAAGTAATTCCGACGAGATATCTCGTCCACCAAGATCTGGCCAATTTTGTTGATGGCGAGACAACTTGTCATCAAGATGTTTCCGATTTTCTTTTTGATCAAGATCTGGTCGGTTTTCTTCTCATGGCGAGATATCTTATCCATCAAGATTTGATCAGTTTTGCTAATGATGTGGTACCTTGTCGAGACGACTACTAGGTGCGTTTAGAGGAAGGGCCTCCCCGAAATATTATTGGTGTCACAAAAATAAATATTGAAGTTAGCTAAACCCAGGGATGGGGACATTTTCATAGTGTCCGCATTAGTTTTGTTGTAATCAAATAAGGCCGCATTTAAGAAACTTTAATTAGAAATACTTGAAAATGTACATTATATTGTAAAAATCTAACTATATACTTAAGAATTAAAAAAATGAAAACTAATTGTTTATTTGAAAATTAACAAGTCGTTTAATGACTTCGTTGTGTCTGTTTTTTGTCAGAAAGCATTCGAATAGTTGCTTGCAAGCTTTTAAATAGTTTGTTACATGTAGATCCGCAGTTTCAGTTGATCCTCTAAATGGGTGTCCGTCATTTGTGATCCTAACGATATCTTGATTTGTTGTTTGGTAAAAGAATTCTCAATTCGCAGCAACAAGTGATTGCAAAAGTAAGAAAGCATTTTTTGGGCATGTTGCCGAAGACGTTGGTATTCTGCATTTTTCCATATTTTAAATGGATCTTTCTTCACGTCAAACTACTGTAAATCGTCATCTACAGAGAGCTCAATCAATTCCCTCTTTAGGTGCCCTGGAACATAAACTAAGTGGGACTAAAATGCCAATTTGTGTGTGATGTCATGATTCTCAAAGTCAGTGAACCTTTCATTCTCCAATTAATAAGTCTATAACAGCTGCGTATTCTTCAAATGATTCCTTATACCATCTTGCTCATCAATTGGATTCAATCAAAAAGCCGCACTTAAGGACCTAAAAGGTCACAGGTTCCCCACTTCTGGTTTAACCGATGTAAAGCGAAGTTTTATTAACCCTCCAAGTTATTTAGACGAGATATCTCGTCCATCAAGATCTGACCATTTTTGCTAATGACGATATATCTCGTCATCAAAATATTGCCCATACGTTTTTAGATGATGACGGATCAAGATCTGGTCAGTATTTTTCTAATTATGAGATATCTCGTCCATCAAGATGTGGTCAGTTTTGCTAACGACAAGATATCTCGTCTAGACAACCACCAGGAGGGATTAGCCTACAAGGAGAAAAATCGGAGACAAGTCTGAAAACGTTCAAATATATTTGTAAACTGAACATTTATAGCAATTTGAATCGGTTGTTGTTGAAACAAGCGAAGAATGCATCGATGTGCTTGTGAATAGGAAGGAATTGGACCAAATTCCAGGAATTGACTGTTCGATTAAGAATTCGAACGAATGATTTCTTTTCTGGTTTAACCCTCCAAGTATTTCGTCCAAATCTGATTAATTTTGCTTTAGAAGAGATCTTCGAAACAAAATTGCCATATTTCTCCTTGAGCAGTGGTTCTTAACCTGGGGTGTAGCACCCTGGGGGTGCGAAAAAGCATGTCCAGGGGTGCGAGAGAAGTTTCGATGGACGACAGCGATTTAATAAAAGACGATCTTTTTAAAATATGAGCCAATGCACGTATTCAAATGGAATTTGTAAAACTGTACTTAGAACAATTCCGGTGTACACAGTTAGAACCTTATACACAGCTGGCAAAAGCAGCATTGCAGACACTTTTATTATTTGCCACCCCTACCTGTGTGAAATGGGACTTTCATCACTTTTGTTCCTAAAAACAAAAGCCAAAAACCGCTTAAATGCAAGTGATGACTTACGCGTGGCTCTTTCAAAAAGGAACCTCGCTTCAAAAGTATTACTATGAATAAACAACATAGCCATTAAAAATTGAGATATTCTTTTGTATGTATATGTACATGTATGTGTTTATTTTACAATAAATAAATTTGTTTGCAAAAGAAGTAATTTCCTAAATAAAGAAATAGAAACACATTTTTCAAGGGGGTGCGAGAACTTATTTTTAGATTCAAGGGGTGCCGATCACTAAAAGGGTTTAAGAACCACTGTCCTAGAGAAATGAAGATTGAAATAGGAAAAATAAATTGTCCCTTGCCCAGAACTGGTGACAGTTTGGAACAGGTTTTTGCACCAGAGGTCGGACACTATAGGGCAGTTTTTGACACGAAGATAAACCAGCTGGGGTTAAAATGCAAAACGCTTGTTGCGTAAGTTTTGAGACATGCTCAATAATTCCACAAAGACGTCATGCCGGTTTGTCAGATGAACTGCGATGGCCTTTTCTTTTCATCGCCAAATGTTACCTCAGTTATTATTTATTAAAGTAGCCAAATGGGCGATAAAGCTCTACGCTAAATACCCAACTTCTGAGGTAAGTAACGGCAGATATCAATTAGCCAGTGAGTCACCACCGTTGGTTATCCAGTTTCAACCGCGAGTCAGAAGGTTATTTTTTTTACTACGAGAACGATCTGTCATATTCATTTATTAACTCAGCGAGACTCTTCCACAAGAGAATCACATTTTTTCTTGATCCCATGGTTTCTATTTTTATTTTCTCACTTGTCTTAAAGAAGAGCTTCGTGGTTTTGAGAGGAAATGAAATAAACTTCTGTTTCGAAGGAATGAATAACGGTTGATATTTTTTTGGGCATGTGTTGCTTTTACTCCTTGAGTTGCTCAGAAGTAGTGTTGAAAAACTCTAGCGAGATGATTGGCTATGTGTTTTTGTGAAGTAAAGCAGATAATTGCACAGAACTTACGGGATATCGTATAATGTAACCATTGATTAAATTGATCGTTAGCGTCACCGTTATTTTATTAAAACATTTCACGCAATTTTCTGTCGTCTTTGTGTCTGTTATGCCTTCCTTGATGTTTTCACCCCCAAGTGCCGTCGACGAGATATCTCGTCCATCAAGATCTGACCAATTTTCTCAAGACGAGATATCTCGTCATCAAGATATTGCTGGTTTTTCGACGATGAAGAGATCAAGATTTGGTCAGGTTTTTCCTACTGACGAGATATCTCGTCCTTCAAAATTTAACAAGTTTTGCTAATGACGAGATATCTCGTCATGAGAACCATTAAGAAGATAAAGGGAAAGAAGCACGGTTCTACAACGTGTATTGCAGATCCAAACATGATATTTACTCTCAATGTCCTCATTTGGCGTGGAAGTTTGGAGAGTGGGGTCGCAGCTCACAGGTGTGACCTCGCATCTGAACATGGATCAAAATTACGATGTGTCCTTGGATCTTTCCTTTCTAGATTGATCCCGGACCGTCGCCAATAATCCGTTGCGTTGCTCCAGTGCAACGTAAATTTAATTACCGCCAACCAACCAGCGTTTAACATTCTCCATAGCAATGTATGGATTTTATGTTAAAAGGACCCACGAAGTCGAAGGTCCTCTATCGATTCTAAGAAATGTAAAACTGTGGTGTCAAAATATAGTCACTAGTATATTTCTGAATTATTTCTTCCTTAATTTCCAGATATTATGACCTTGTTATGTGTTGGTGTTGTGACAGACAGATGAACTTCCTACAGCAGTGATCCTTTAATTCCTGGCATAGGAAACATAAAACAAGTATGCAAATTTAAATTGTTTAAAGTGTCTTGCGCGATGGTAAAAATCAAAGAAAAGGATTTTTCTCTTTGAAAAAACAAAGAATATTTTTGTTTTATAATATTACTTAACGAAAATCTTGAATTTTTAATTTTCAGAAAGATGGCGCCACTATCGATTGTAAGAGAAAAAATATTAAAAGCTTTCATGCAGAAGTCAAAACAGAACAAACATTTTTCCACTCCCCTTAAACTCCTAAACAAGATAATACATAACTGAAAAGTTGTTTAGAAATTGTTTTGCGAAGCATTGGTCTTGCTTTTCATGTTTTAACCCTCCTAATGGTTGTCTCGACGAGGTATATCGTCATTGGCAAAACTGACTAGGTCTGATGGACGAGAATATCTCGGCATTAGAAAAAAAATTGTCCAGATTTTGACCTCGTCATCATGAAAAAAAATCGGCAATATCTTGATGACGAGGTACCTCGTCATTATCAAAGTTGGTCAGATCTTGATGGACGAGATATCTCGTCGAAACCACTTATAGGGTTAAAAGCTCCCATAAACAAAATAACGAGTGGGAATCGCTTTTGCTGATTATTAGTTTCGCCAACTCGTAATCACTGCTATGACTTCCGGCACAACGATAAACTCATCGCGTGAACGCATTGATTATGTTTCACCTACCCCTAATTTAGCGAATAGACTCGTTCAAAACCACGTGACTCAAATACCAACTTGCCCGGAGCCAGGCTATTTGAAAGTAAACACCATCTAGTGTGTCAAAACCAGGGCCTTTTTCATAGCTCACACCTGTAACCTTCCGAATACCACACCTTTATCACCATAGCAACGGATGAATGTGAGTAGAAAGCAAGAATTTTTACCCTTTCTCCTTTGTGAGCAGAGTGGCGCAGTGGAAGCGTGCTGGGCCCATAACCCAGATGTCCGTGGATCGAAACCACGCTCTGCTAGGAGATAATTTTGCTTTCTATTTATAGGTCTGCAAGTTAATATTAAATCTGTTCTCACTTGAAACAGGTTAATCTATTCATATTTTTTGTATGAATTTGAAAAGTATTTTTCCTATAATATTTATATTTTTGGGAGGTTCTATGCATAAATTGTACATTTTTATACCAAATTCACTTTTTCCTATAATAAAGAAATGTTTAGAAAATTATTTAACAAATTGTGAGTTAAATTTCATCCCGAGGCGGAAGATTAGACATATAAATCACTGGAATTTAAGAACTTAGATTAAAAATATAAAACGATCGGGGAAAAATACTCTACCTCCAATGATATTTAAATTTTGGCAAAGTTCTATCTATAAATTGTACGTTTTTACATCACACTGGTCATTTATTCCTATAATAAAGCATTTTTTAAATCTACTTATCGAATTTTGAGTTATTTCGTGCCGGAATATTAGAGATAGTTTTTTTTAATTCAAGCACCTAAAATGAAAACACCAAATAATTAGAAAAGTAATCTCCCTACAATTTTTAAATTTTTGGCAAGTTCTATGCATAAATTGTACGTTTTGATATCAAATGCTAATTAATTTATTCCTATAATAAAGAAATATTTTTAATGTACTAATTGAATTTTTAGTTAAATGTTATTCCGAGCCGTAATATGAGAGATGAAAAAATGCTGGTTCATCAACATCAAATATCATATACATTCAAACATCAAATACTGGTTCATTATAATTCCTGTAATAAAAAATTTTTTAATATACTTATCGAATTTTAAATTAAATGCTATTCTGAGCCGGGGAGATTTGAGATATTTTTAAAATTTTAAGCATGTGAAATTAAACCACAAAATAATTAAAAAAGAGTATTCTTCTTCCTACAATATTTAAATTTTTGGTAGGTTCTATGCTTAAATTTACGTTTTTAATCCAAATACTGGTTCATTTTTTCCTGTAATTTAGAAATATTTTTGTACACTAATCGAAATATCAGTTAAATGTTATTCCTAGTCTTAAGATCATTGATAAAGTATGTAAATTAAAACTACAAAGCGATTATAAACTCTTTCCTTTAATATTTCAATTTTGGCCAGATTCTATACATAAATTGTAGGTTTTTCACATCAAACACTGTTTCATTTACTCCTATAATAAAGAATTTAAAACTACTTATCGACTTTTGAGTAAAATGTTATTAGGAGTAAGAAGATTAGAAATATTTTTTAAATTTAAGCACGCAAAATAATTTTTAAAAAGTGCTCTTCTTCCTATAATATTCATATTCTGGGAGGTTCCATTCTTAAATTGTACGTTTTTACATCAAATACTGGTTCATTTATTCATTTCACAAATATTTTTTTTAAATCTACTCATCGAATTCTTAGTTAATTCCTAGCCTTAAGATTAGAAATAAAATAAAATTATGTTGAAATTTAATCATGTAAAAGAAACTACAAAATGATTAAAAACTACTCTTTTTCTTATAATATTGAAATTTTGAGGAAGTTCTATTCTTAAATTGTACATTTTTATTATCAAATACTAGTTCGTTTATTCTTGCGACAAATAATTTTTTAATCTATACGCATCGAATTTTAAGTTAGATTTTGCACCGCGCTGAGATTAGAGAAAAACAGATTACTGGAATTTAAGCACGCAAAATAAAATTTCAAAAGGAGGGATTAAAACAATGCTTAGAAAGCAAAAAGTATCTTTGGCATTTAAATTATTACAATTTACTCAATAAATTTAAGAAACTAAAATTTTAAGTAGTTAGTACTAGTGTGTTTATAATTATTATACTTTTAATGACTAATTTGTTGAGTTCCTAATTTATCAAAATAACCTTTATTTAGAACAACTGCGCTATTACTTAAGCACTGAAAGTAGAATACAAAATTACTACTTATCAAGTTTTAGATACAAAAAATTTTAAATGCATTATTTTTAGTGCAAAAAGAGCTGTGTGCCAGTGTTATGAATCTTAATTCATATAAGGTGATAGTAAATTTTTAAGTACTAATTTCTTGAATTCCCATTTTTGAAATAATATTTTTGGAACAATTATACTATTATTTAAGTACTGAAAGTAAAATACAAAATTACTACTTATTAAATCTAAGAACCAAAAAACTTTAAATGCATGCAAAAGTTCCGTGTGTGCCGGTGTGATAAAAAACATTTCGAAAAAAATTATAAAATAAAAAATATATGAGATAGTATGTTTAGTTTGTCGCTCAACTATCATAATTTGTTACACTATGTCTAATAAGATAAGGGACCGACGAGATATCTCGTCCATCAAGTCCTGGTAAGTTTTGCTAATGACGAGATATCTCGTCGAGACAACAACCAGGAGAGTTAAGGCTAACATATAAATATTCTTTCATTTGATTTTCTGATGTCAAGGAGAGTTCTCGGGGATCTTCCTAAAAAACTAACCAGTTTCGTTTTATGAGCGAAGTATATTCATATAAGGTGATGGTTCTTCACACCCATGAAGTTTTTCCGAATAATTTTTTTAGTCTGCCCATCATTGGGTTAAAGCAGTGAATTTATATCATAATTTTGTTTCTGAGAAAACAAATACAGTAGAAATTTGATTATCCTCGAACCGAGGCCAACTCTGTTAAACAAAAACTCGAATGATACGGACTTGTAGCTCTCTGTCTCTCTCAAAACAGACCTATATAGAAAACATTTACTGCACACACTGCGTTTTACTACAACTTCTACTGAATGATTCCTAAAGCCAGGATTAGGAATAATATACATTCTAATTTCTGTCACAGTTTGTATTTACTGTGGTAATTTTAAAGGAAATCTGGACGTGTGTTTGAGTTACTTACTTTTAAAACTCTTTTGAAAAGCCATTAAGAGTATTATTCTGTTTCGTGGCACTTTCTGGCCTTTTTGGACGAAGTTCGCGTACTCGTACTCGAAGATTTAACCCTCCAAGTGGTTTCGACGAGTTATCTCGTCCATCAAGATCTGACAAATTTCGCTAATAATGAATTATTTCGTCAAGATATCAATATGTATGTATAGGTCAAGATATTTCCAATTTTTTACGATAGCGAGATTGCGATCTGGTAAATTTTTTTCTAAGGACAAGATATCTCGTCCATAGAGATCTGGTCAGTTTTGCTAATGACGAGATACTATTTCGAGAACCACCAGGAGGGTTAATAAAAGCTTGAAAAGCAAACTGGGTAAAGAATTCGTTCACTTGTTTAATCGGAGCTCGGGCAATCAAGGTTCTACTGTATTGTGATTTATATTATCTTTTTCTTCACACGTGTTGTTATTTTGAATGTGGTTTCATGTTTAAAATAGAAGTTGGAATTCTGTATGTCTTCCGAAGAAACTGATTACTGTCCGTTTAGTTACACGAATTTTTGACTGAAATAAATTTTACAGCATTTACAATGCTCCTTATTTGAATTATTCCTAACATCATAAACAAATAAACCCTACTAATATGCATCAAAGCATTCCTAACTCTATTAACTTGTTCCCGACAGAAATCATTTTCCCTTCTGTCACCATTTCAGTTAAAACATTCCTCAAAGAATTAAAAGGAGAAATATTGTGGTTACCATGACAACAATATTGCATATGCTATCTTGGCTGTATTCATCAGTGAATTTCGTCCCTATGTATCAGCATAATAAAAGAGCTACTTCCAGAGCATAAAGGATTCCCTTGCAGAGCCAGTAAGCCCCCAAAATTTACATAGACCATGTATTTCCTTTGTCAAGTTTAGTTTTTCTCGTCTCTTCTATTCGCATCTACTGTTTTTGGAGAAAAGCCATCCTATAACAACTGAAATGTAAGGAACTCCCATAAAAATTTCAGTGGATCATCTTCAGAATTTTACTCCACACTTGAATTTGTATTTGTCAGCAAAATCAGTATTTGTCAGGGTAGTTTAACGTTTTCATATGTATTGCTTTTTAATCAATAGTATAGTGAGTATGTGGTCAAGTTGCTTTCACCACAGGTGATGTATGTATCGTGTAATACATACAAATAAAAGAAGTCGAAGTCACTCTACATGGATGTAGTAATTCGTTAGTAAGTTTAGTTTACTAATTAACAATACAGGTAAACTACAACAATGATGAATCCAGAACTATCCGGTTGATGTTTGATGTCCACATGTTGGCATTTAGGGCAGTGAGAAAGCTGAGTTGTTAGCAAAAGCTGAAGCAAATAAACAAACGTGGCACAAGAGAAAGTACCGTCCTTCTCTCAGAGGACTTGTCCGTACTTAAAAAGCAATAGCGTGGATCATCTCCAGTACCATTTCATCACTGGTACCTCAGTAAAACATCAGGAGAGCTGCTTGCCTTAAATTTGTCCCGGAAAACCTTCTCTATGCTTGCTTCTTATCTGGCCATTTGAAAAAGATGAAATTCTTTGATGGCCAGAAATCCTTTCCCACCTGTATAAAGTGCAGCTTATTACCAGCCTCGCCCTCACACATCTTGAATTGCATTTGAGCCATACATGAAGACATTTTTATAGACCCATCTGCCATTGCCCAAAAACTTTTTGACAGACTCAATGACTTAGTGTTTTTTTACACTGAGATAAGAAAGAAGAGTAATTCGTCAATTTGTATTTTTTTACACATTCGAGTTAGGATATTATATATTTATTTAAATTTTGTTTTCTGTCTTCAACAGTTAATGGCACACTCCTTAACCCTCCAAGTGATTTCGATGAGATATCTTGTCCATCAAGATCTGACCAATTTCGCTATTGATGAGGTACTCAAGATTGATTGAGTTATCAAGATATTGTTCATTTTCTATGATGACGAGATCAATATCTGATCAGTTTTCTTTTTACGACCGGAGATCTCGTCCATCAAGATCTGATCAGTTTTGCTTATTATGGCGAGATATATCGTCGAGACAACGACCAGGAAGGTTTTGCCAGAGTAGGTTCAGAGCACGTTTCCTGCCTTACATATGCCACTGCGAGTATAGAATATATGTATATAAAAGTATGGCGGCCAGTCTTTACCTTTTGTTTACTAACAATAGCAACCCAGGATACTCACTGTTAGCAATCAAAAGGTAGGAGTGTGAACATCGTAGGATGATCACACGCCATGCACATATTATTCAGAAAATAATTTCGGAGTAGGCCTAATCTCTACCAATTGAATACACCAATCAAAAGTCCGTAATGCAAATTCATGACGCCAGAGCTCAGTGTTGAGTCACTACTTCAGACAAACCAATTCGAACCCCTCCATCCTCGGCAGTTTCGTTGCGTCATCGAACAGCTTTTTGATGCATACACGCGCTTGGTGTTTTTTCTTCTTCCCAGTCGCTTGGCTTGGGAAACTTTTGACGTTTTGCATTGTGTGATTCGAGTTTGATTAAAAAATTATATCCTCTTGCGTAATGTAGAGCTAACACAGGCGACTTTTGCTACTGTTTTTCAACCTTGGCGACTAGGGGTATCTTTTTGCGCAAGATCGTCTAAAAAGCCCCTATTTTCAAAATTTTGGCGACTTTTCGAAAATTTTGACAACTCTAAAAATTCACCAAAGGTCAACGAAAATGTAATTCCCCTAATAGCGGACGGAAAAAAAATTTCTGATTTTTCTTAGGGTAAAAAATTTTCAAAGGGACGCGCCAATTTCGAAGTTCTGGTGCCAAGCTTTGGCAACCATGTAAATAAACGTAAATTTTCAAGACTTTTTATTGGTTTTCAATCATATTATCTAACTGTATTTTACCTGTGACAAACGAAACTTCTATTTACCTGATTGAATTAGATTCAGTGTGTATTTTTGATTGTTCTTTATTGGTTAAAGGATTACGGGGAGAGTCTCGGGCCCTTTCTCTAAATACTACCTTGGTCACTCAAGTCCAGGCGAATAGACACGACGATTTTCTCTTTTTCCAATCCTAGTCAGGCAGTCACCTATGATAAAGATGGATTCTACGCTTGCTGTAGCAACCGATCAAATTGCTGTGATCCTAAATGAGGATTTCGTTTGCAAATACATTAGAGTACTTTTAGACCTGTTCACGATTTTCACATAAAGCATTATACAAACTTTGATTTTCATTGATTACGCTAACTTCGTCACTTATTGTTGTAACATCAATAACATTACGGGGGTGCCTCCACAGCCTTCTGAATGCTCCCAGATCCCACGAGTACCAATGACAAATGTAGGATGGTTGATTGGTTTGGGGGTTTTGCTGTTATCTGCGCCAGACGCGACATACATACAATACTGACACAGAAGAGAGGAATGCGCCTGACAGGAATCGAACTTGCATCGTCTACAACTCGTAGGTTGCTAGCGCAGTGTGCATACCCACTGAATCACGACGACTCCTGACAAATGTAGGAAAGAAGAAGTTTATTAATGGGGAACTGTACTGAAAAGGGAAATAATGAAATAGCATGTGAAAGCTTTTTTGCCGAGAAAGGATAGTTTTAATGTCTCAGAAATGTTTAGGCTGCTAATGGTTTCCTGTGGTTCATACACTTAGCATGCAAAGAAGTGCTTAGGTAGAATTTGAGTAGAAATAGGGGCAACACTCCTCTGACGTGACCAAACTGATCACACTAGGTACTTACATTCATTTTTTGTACACTTCTTCCTATTTGGGGGCGCAGTCCCTCCGCCCCAATAGAATTGGGCCATTACGGAGTTGCGGGGAAGGCCCCAGAGAATTTTGGCAGATGGTCTCTAGAATAAGAACGAGACTCACTTTTCACTTTGGTCGTTGTGAAAACGAAAGGGCACTGCTCGTCAACCCGAGGACTGGCTAAGTTTAGAGATACTCCTGTATCCTGTCCGGGGGATGAGATAGGGCCTTATCCCTTCGTATTCCATCCTACCCTTTAGAGCGCGGTATGGTTGTTCAGCTTGCAGGACTCTGAAAGGACATAGGCATCTATGCCAACTTATTCCTGTGACCAGTCGATTTTGACCTTACATGAACCTACATGCCTTTTCCTGGTTCTGATGCGTGAACCAGTTCCCGACCCCTCGGGGGAGGCTAGGGGTCATTTTCCACACATATCTAACCAAGCGGTTAAATGCTTGGACTATTGGTGTTTATAGAATTCGTGGGGTTGATCTCTAATGAAATCCAGTCCTTCTCTGTGATACGCCGTCAACCTGCAGTCCAGTATGTAATGAAAAGAATTCCCTACTTCACCGCATTGTCAGACGTTGGGAATCCCCTGCGGAAAAAGCATTCCGGGAACCTTCCGTTATTTGTTAGCAGCTGGACGACAAAGGGATCGTAGAGGTGCACTCTGAGAGTTGTAACTGGTAGGCATTTGTATGTGTAGCGACCATCAATGGAAGCTTTCCATCTTTCTTCCCACAGTTTTAAGGCTTTTTGCATAAGCATGCTTTTGGTCGTTAAGCTTGATCTCTGCACCAGTATGTCTACGACCTCACTCTCGGTGGTCAGTTTGGCCGCCTCATCGGGTGCCTTGTTACCTCGGTAGCCAACGTGAGCTTTGATCCAGTGCATTTGCACGCCCTGGCATCTCACCAGTACAGACTTGACATTTTGAACGAGAATTGTTGGGTCCCTGAGAGCTTGTAGTGCGGAGAGACTGCCCGAGAAAATATTGTTTTGTACACAGCCTGGACCTATATCAATCGGAATACTTTAATACTTTCGCGATACGGTTAGTGCTGTGTGAATGGATCTATGGTCTTTCTCTTCCAACAGACTATTATAAGTCTTGAGTTCCAATTTTTAGAGGTACTCTCTGCCAAACTTTCGCTTTGGAACAGTCTGAAGAAGGTATTTGATTGTACAGAAGGGTATCTAATCCGTACTGTCGTTTGTCTTAGAATCAGTCACTTCTTTCGCCTGCGGAATTTAGCAGATTCGAGATATCATAGGAAGCAAGTTAAACTTTCACTAACCCTCCTGGTGGTTGTCTCGATGTGGTATCTCGTAATTAGCAAAAACTGACCAGATCTTGATGGACGAGATATCTCATCATTAGAAGAAAACTGACCAGATCTCGGATCTCGTCGGAGGGTTAAACCTCCTGCTGGTTATCTCGGCAAGGTATCTGGTCATTATCAGAACCTCACAGATCTTGATGGACGACATTCTTCGCCATTGGAAGAAAACAGACCAGATCTTGATCTCGTCATCATGAAAAAATCGGCAATATCACGAGATAACTCGTCTTTATCAAAGTTGGTCAGATCTTGATTATTTTTTTTGGTATGTTTCTGAAAGAGATTTTGAATTTTTCTCAGTGAAATTCCACTTACGATATGTGCTGCGTACCAGAGTGAAAACTGATTTATTTCTTCGCTCTCGTGTTGTGTAAAATTGTACTACGAAAATGTTTGAAGTTGCTACACTTATTTCGTGAATCTATAAATCCAATTGCTCCTTACTATTCTACAAGTAAATTTTAAACGTTTAAATTTTTTATTCTTTTCAAAAATTTTCAGCAGTATTATGGTAAAAAAATATTTTTGTAATGATGTCTAAAATTAAGTAAACAAGGCAAACTTCGCAATTTCTTTGAAGCTTTGGTTGGTTTGGGAATTTTATGAAGCAAGGGCCATACTTGGCCATGCTACGCCAGACACAAGACACAATATCAAATAATACAGACAAGCACAATGAAAGTTTACTTACACAGAAGAGAGAAATACACACAGGGAGGAAGTTTGAAGCTTTCAAGGCACAATCTGTTTGAACGAATTGGAATACAAATACAAATGTTTCACATAGAAAAAAATTCAATGTCTATTATTAGATAAATGAATTTTTCCAGACTATAAAATTGAAGCCAGGAAATCTTCAACCTCATATCTCTTATTCTTATATTATTGAATACTGATGTGGTGTGCTGATTGCAATTACACCTTACTTCGTATCTTTAACTTCACATGTGTTTTTATAATTTAATTTTCTGTGTTTGGGATCACCGCACCTTTGTGGTTTACGATGATAAAAAGTATTGGTCGAACGTGCTTCATAAAGCTTTATGTAGTTTTTAGAATACTGAATAAGTCTAGAGCATCTACCCAAAAGGGTTGGGGGCTGTGGTAGCCTGGTTGGAAGAGTAGCGTATTAGCAACCAGAGGATTGTAAGTTCGAAACTCGATCCAACCAAAGAACGTCGTATACACAGTGTCTGGTACATGCTAAATCTGTCGTGGCCTCAAATGTTTTCACGTTGGCGTGGTGTGGAAGTTGGAGAGTAGGGTACCGGTTTCAGGTGCTGTTCTCGTCATCTGACCGTGGTTTAAAATTACGAGCTGTTGTCCTGGGAACTTTCCCTTGGGGATTGATCCCGGACCGTGCGACATTAGTTCAATCACCTACCAAATAGGGATAAGATACCACGAAGTTTGCTAGTGCTTGATCAAGGAATCACCCAGTATATCAATCTGTTGCGCTGCGCCAGTGCGACATTGGTTCAACCACCTACCAAATAGGGATAAGATACCACGAAGTTTGCTAGTGCTTGATCAAGGAATCACCCAGTATATCAATCTGTTATGCTGCGCCAGTGCGACATTAGTTCAACCACCTACCAAATAGGGATAAGATACCACGAAGTTTGCTAGTGCTTGATCGAGGAATCACCCAGTATATCAATCTGTTGTGCTGCGCCAGTGCGACATTAGTTCAACCACCTACCAAATAGGGATAAGATACCACGAAGTTTGCTAGTGCTTGATCAAGGAATCACCCAGTATATCAATCTGTTGCGCTGCGCCAGTACGACATTGGTTCAACCACCTACCAAATAGGGATAAGATACCACGAAGTTTGCTAGTGCTTGATCGAGGAATCACCCAGTATATCAATCTGTTGTGCTGCGCCAGTGCGACATTAGTTCAACCACCTGCCAAATAGGGATAAGATACCACGAAGTTTGCTAGTGCTTGATCAAGGAATCACCCAGTATATCAATCTGTTGCGCTGCGCCAGTACGACATTGGTTCAACCACCTACCAAATAGGGATAAGATACCACGAAGTTTGCTAGTGCTTGATCGAGGAATCACCCAAGTAGTATACCGGCCCGTATATGCGGCGGAAGTGACGTCATACCACGTGACCAGAAGTGGGCGGGGCCACGTGACGTCACAGTGTGACGTCATCCAAAAGCGGAAGTGACGTATTGTTTGTTTACATTTGGATTTTTTTTGTCATCGACTTCGTGCAGGCGTTTCAAGATGGCGTCGTTTCGTTACCATGGTGACGAATCACTCGTAGTGTCATCTGGTGGAGAAATTCGAAACTCTATTATTTTTAATTAAAAAGGAATTTCTTGGATTCGAACCCGGGACCATAGGATCCGAAGTCAAGCGCGCTATCCGTTAGGCTGTAAGAGAGTTAACTTAAGATGGTGAATTATTGTAGTGTTTTTCTCTCTTTTGGACTTGTATTTTTTCTTAGTATTAGGAATGGGTTATTTTTAGAAAATGGTTTGAATAATTGCATAGGGGTTTTAATAAATGCTTTTTCAAAACGACTTATGGCGCCATCTAGTGATTTTAAAAGTAAGTAATCTAAGGAACGAATTGATTTCTTAATGTTTTTACTTTATTCATGACCAGTGACGTCAGTGTGTTTACGTTTGGGACTTGGATTTTTTTCCTTCTGAGATTTCGATGTGACGTCACGAGTATGTCCATCGAGCACGTCTGAACTTGAAAAAAGCCAAGTCTGAACTTGAAAAAGCCTACTCACAGTACATTTCCTTACAAGATTTAATTTTGTGTTGGTGAACCGTTATAAAGATGGTAAGGACTGTATGGGTGCCCATAATGACAACGATTTGGATCTTTATGCACCCATAGCGTCTGTTTCATTTGGACAGAAAAGGCAATTTGTGTTTTCTAGAAAGAACTACAATTCTTTAAAAATTGTTCTGGAAATGGAAGCTTGCTTGTGATGAAGTATCCAACAAACCAATTTTGGTTTCACAGCTTGCCCCGTGGGAATGCATTATGCCCTAGAATAAACTTAACGTTTCGTAAAATCCTTGTATAAAGCAGCGATAAACCACTGATGTGCCCCCGAACTAGAACTCAGTGACGTACACTAGACGATATTTGGACAACGTTGCAATTGATCTTTGCCTTTCAGAATAGTATTTTTATAAATGCTTACATCTTGTTGTTTTTAAATAAATTTTTAGCGTGTCTTACCACATATACTGTATTTTGGATTATTTGGGTTTTTTTATTACCATGGTTTTATAAATTTTCTTTTAAAATGCAAGATCTGAAATGAAATTTTTCTTTCCTATATAGATTTATGGTTTTTTTAAGTTAGATGTTTTTACTCAAAAATTAATTATACATTAGATGCTATAACACCTATTTTATAGCAGAAATTTTGTTTTAAAATAATAATATACACTTAAGTAAGAGTAAAAATTTTTGAAACTTTACAAGACAAATACTATGAATATTTTTTCTTGTACATTTGAAGAAGTTATAATAGTATAAAACCCATTTATTCTATAAATCTAACTTAAATGTTATTTTTTAATTAATCTTTCCTTGCATATTATTTTTTGCTTTGAATAAATCTTCATAAATTTTAGTGATTTAATTTATATTATATAGATTTACAAACCTGTTTTTGGATGAAATATAAGGATTTTATATTTTAAAAATTAATGTTTTTACTTAAAATTAATTATATATTAAATACTATTACACGTATTTTTAATGTTGAAGATTTTTAGAAAACATTTTACAATTGAAACATATACATTAAATATTATGACAAACACTTAAATGCAGATCCATAAGGGAATATTGGAAATCTTTTTAATGCTTACACCTTTCTATTTTAAATAAACTTTTGCTTGTCTTACCACATACACTGTATTTTGGATTATTTGGGGTTTTTTTTATTACCATGGTCTTATAAATTTTCTTTTAAAATGCACGATCTGAAATGAAATTTTCCTTGATTTTGAGATTTACTCAAAAATTAATTATACATTAGATGCTATAGCACATATTTTATTGCAGAATTTTTTAATATTATACACATAAGTGAGCGTAAAAATTTTTGAAACTTTACAAGACCCATATTATGAACATGTTTCCTTACACATTTGAAGTAGTGAAAAATAGTATTAAAACCCTTTATCCTGTAAAATATAAATTAAATATTATTTTTATTAAATCTTTCCTTGCATATTATTGTTTACTTTAAATACATTTTCATTCATTTTAGTGATTTTATTTATATTATAAAGATTTATAAAACTGTTTTTAACGAAATTTTCTTTGATATAAGGATTTATATTTTAAAAGTTAGATGTTTTTTACACAAAAATTAATTATATATCAAATACTATTGCACGTATTATAACATTGAAGATTTTTAGAAAGCGTTTAACAATTGAGAGAGATATATACTTTAAATATTATTACAAACATTTAAATGCAATTTGCTTTTTATTTTTTAATTTTACAATTGAGACATTTTTAAAAGTTTGATTCTTAAAGTGCGTTTTATGCATAGTAAAAAAAAATATTATAAAAAACCTGTAAGAGTAAAAAGAATTTTATACATTGAAACTTTACAAGACCCATACCATGTTTCCTTGCACATTTGAAGTAGTGAAATATAGAATTAAAAACCATTTGTCCCTGAAGTTCTAAATTAAAAGTTCTTTTTCTTTAATGCTTTTGCAAAACCACACATTTTACTATATATGAACTTCCTTTTATTTATTTGAAAACCTTATGCACATCGTACAATTTAAAATTGCACAGCAAAATACCAATACTGTACGAAGCTATGAAGTATTTTACAAGATACTTTGGTACTGTTTTCTTAATTTTAAGTGTTCTACATTGCTATATTAAATGGATAGTTAGTGGGTTTTCTGTTTTTGAAAATAATGTGTGCACATCTGTGCTGCAAAGCAAATTAACTTTTGCCTTTTTCTTGATATTTAATGCATAATCTAAATATTTACTCACACCGCTGATAGTTTTACCCATGAGTAAAATTAAATAATAACTGAAAATTTTAAGTATTAATGTGAATTTTAAAATGAACAAAAATTATTGAAATAATGGATTAAATCTGAATTCTATGTATTCTTAAAACAATCTCTGCAAATCCAGCAGACAATTCTTAAACAGATTGAAGGAAACCACATGGAAACAAAGTAAATTAGAACACTTTTTAATAGTAAAAACATTATGATTAATATTTTTACAAAAATAATACATTGTAGTAAAAAAAGAACTTATTTTTACATACTTACATTTTTTTAAGAGACTTATTTCCGACAAGCCAATTATTCAATGCCATCACCTCAGCTATGGGCAATGCAAATTATTTTTGTGATGACCACATTATAGTTTTTGGATATCTTTGTTGCTACTTAGAGCATAAAATGCATCGAATTTGGGAAACCCATATTGTTCTAAGTTGATATTCGGAATATTCAATGCATCTAAGCGTTTCTTTTCCACACAACCACCTTTGTAAGCAATTAGGTACTGAGTGACCCTCTTGGTCTGCTCGTAATATTCTAAAAGCTTAGAGTCTAGATTTTTCTAAGGGAGCACAATTTGCTATGTCATGGGACAGAAATGAAGTGCACATACGTAATTTTTAACATATCACACAGTTGTACGATCTTTGGCACTCAGTTTATGCTTAGACGATAAGTTAAAACGAATACTTGAAGCTACTTGCGACTTTTACAGCGATGTATGCGTATTTACGTACTAAGAAACTTTCTTGAATCTGAAATTCATCAAAATGCACAATTGCACAAATATTAATCATTGCTATTGAAAAGCGTTAGCTGTTCTTGGAAAAATAATTGTAAACTGGAGGCCACGAAGAACTGGACTATATAACACCATACACTTACTAATCAGTAAAGTTAAAATTTATCTTTTGCGTTCCATAGTTACTCACAAAAGATAAGACTAAGTGAAGAATGTACATACTCAGAAAACATGGTGTTTGTGATAATGCGCGAAATAAAATTTTGTGTTATAATACAAGATTTTAACGAAAGGATATACTTAAATGTGCGTGTGATTTTTTGACTCTACCACGTTTATGCGCTGAATGCAATTCAATTCTACGACTAAATTTGAGCAAGAAAAAAAATATAACCAAATATAATTTATAAGAGAAACGTATTTTGACTTTCTTTAAAATGAGAACTTTAAAGTATACTGAATTCTCTTGATTCTGCAGTTTTATTTTTTCTAAAATTACATCAACAAATTGAATTATTTTATTTGTGTGCACACACAAGTCTTTGCCTCTGTTGAAAGGAAACTAGTATCTTTGACAAGTATCAGATTTTTAAAAATTAATTCAGAGAAGAACCTTTTTTCATGGGATTTAACTCAATCTGCTCCATAATTTTACCCTTAAGAGTAATAGAGCATATTATAGTTTTTAAGGAAAATGAATAACCATTATGCAAATTTGAAGCCAAAAGTTCCAAGCATGTCTATGCGCCTATCTACGTTTAGAGATTGACCAACGCACAGACGTTGACATTAGGGACCTAGCCGTAAACGGATCGTATTATACTGAACGATTATACCGGTGTCTTGGACGTGATCAGGTGCTATTGGTGTGGCGAAGGGCTTGAAAATTGGTAAAAAGATGTAGTGAGACACAAACACAAAGTTTTATCCAAAATGTTTGGTAGCCCATAGATGAAATTGTACAGGTGCTGGATGAAATCAACAATACCAATGGTTTTATAAAAAAAACGATGTATAGCTTTACCCCTTAGACAACGACAAGGACGAACGACTTTGTAAAATTTGCAAGGAATCGGAAAATGAATGCTACTTTACAGCCTTGCGGTCATCTGGTGACATGCATGAGATGTACGAAGAGTCTTTCAACGTGTCCTATGTATCGAACCAATATTTTACATAAAATTAAAACGTACATTTGTTACTAAACTCTATTTATTAGTACATGTAGTAGATGCAATTTCAAGTGATATACTGAACATGGTGAGGAAGAAAATCCAATTGTAAAAGGGTGGTATTGAGTTGAAAGTTATTAAATTGGCAAAAGTGCTTCAGTAAGAAGATTAGTAAGGAAGTTTGAGACTCTAAAACCCTAAAACTCTTTATTAAGGAAAAAAATCGTGTAGGAAAGACTTATACACCCTTATAAATATATTGACTATTTTAATTATTAGTCGTTTGTTCATTATATGTTAAACCTATTTACTAAAGAATTTTAAAGGGTGCCTTAAACAGGAGTTACTAAATGCTTTAGGAAAGATGTGTAAATGTACTCTGTAATGCAAGAGAGAATGCTTGAATTAAATATTCATTTTGAGTGTTTCCTTCTTGTAGTGGGGGCTTATTAATAGTACTTTTGTTAGAGCATTTTAAAATATTTCACACTTTAAAAGAATTATTTATATTTATTTTTTATTAATTTTTAAAACTTTTTAACTTTACTGCTTAACTTTTTTATTGTTACTGTTTAACTTTATTTTACTGCTTAACTTTTTTACTGTTTAACTTTTTAAGTTTAACTTTTTTTACTGTTTAACTTTTTTTACTGTTTAACTTTTTCTCTTTAACATTTTTTTTTACTGTTTAAATTTTTTTCCTGTTTAACTTTTTTTCACTGTTTAACTTTTTTTCACTGTTTAACTTTTTATTGGTTAATTTTTTCTATTTAACTTTTTTTACTGTTTAACTTTTTTAATTGGTTTTTTACTGCTTAATGTTTTTTCTACTATAAAAATAGGTCTAAGATTATTCAGGATGTTTCGAAAATTCTTGTGAAAATGAATGTTTTCTGAAAAGAATGCCTGGATTACAAATATAGTAATTTTAGATAAAATATCATTTGCATGTATATCTATGTCCTATTTCTCCTTGGGTTCATTACTCGAAACTTAGGTAAAATATATTTTGATTTAGAAAAGTGCAGTAACAATAAAAAAGTTAAGCAGTAAAGTTAAAAAGTTTTAAAAACTAATAAAAAATAAATATAAATAATTCTTTTAAAGTGTGAAATATTTTAAAATGCTCTAACAAAAGCACTATTAATAAGCCCCCACTACAAGAAGGAAACACTCAAAATGAATATTTAATTCAAGCATTCTCTCTTGCATTACAGAGTACATTTACACATCTTTCCTAAAGCATTTAGTAACTCCTGTTTAAGGCACCCTTTAAAATTCTTTAGTAAATAGGTTTAACATATAATGAACAAACGACTAATAATTAAAATAGTCAATATATTTATAAGGGTGTATAAGTCTTTCCTACACGATTTTTTTCCTTAATAAAGAGTTTTAGGGTTTTAGAGTCTCAAACTTCCTTACTAATCTTCTTACTGAAGCACTTTTGCCAATTTAATAACTTTCAACTCAATACCACCCTTTTACAATTGGATTTTCTTCCTCACCATGTTCAGTATATCACTTGAAATTGCATCTACTACATGTACTAATAAATAGAGTTTAGTAACAAATGTACGTTTTAATTTTATGTAAAATATTGGTTCGATACATAGGACACGTTGAAAGACTCTTCGTACATCTCATGCATGTCACCAGATGACCGCAAGGCTGTAAAGTAGCATTCATTTTCCGATTCCTTGCAAATTTTACAAAGTCGTTCGTCCTTGTCGTTGTCTAAGGGGTAAAGCTATACATCGTTTTTTTTATAAAACCATTGGTATTGTTGATTTCATCCAGCACCTGTACAATTTCATCTATGGGCTACCAAACATTTTGGATAAAACTTTGTGTTTGTGTCTCACTACATCTTTTTACCAATTTTCAAGCCCTTCGCCACACCAATAGCACCTGATCACGTCCAAGACACCGGTATAATCGTTCAGTATAATACGATCCGTTTACGGCTAGGTCCCTAATGTCAACGTCTGTGCGTTGGTCAATCTCTAAACGTAGATAGGCGCATAGACATGCTTGGAACTTTTGGCTTCAAATTTGCATAATGGTTATTCATTTTCCTTAAAAACTATAATATGCTCTATTACTCTTAAGGGTAAAATTATGGAGCAGATTGAGTTAAATCCCATGAAAAAAGGTTCTTCTCTGAATTAATTTTTAAAAATCTGATACTTGTCAAAGATACTAGTTTCCTTTCAACAGAGGCAAAGACTTGTGTGTGCACACAAATAAAATAATTCAATTTGTTGATGTAATTTTAGAAAAAATAAAACTGCAGAATCAAGAGAATTCAGTATACTTTAAAGTTCTCATTTTAAAGAAAGTCAAAATACGTTTCTCTTATAAATTATATTTGGTTATATTTTTTTTCTTGCTCAAATTTAGTCGTAGAATTGAATTGCATTCAGCGCATAAACGTGGTAGAGTCAAAAAATCACACGCACATTTAAGTATATCCTTTCGTTAAAATCTTGTATTATAACACAAAATTTTATTTCGCGCATTATCACAAACACCATGTTTTCTGAGTATGTACATTCTTCACTTAGTCTTATCTTTTGTGAGTAACTATGGAACGCAAAAGATAAATTTTAACTTTACTGATTAGTAAGTGTATGGTGTTATATAGTCCAGTTCTTCGTGGCCTCCAGTTTACAATTATTTTTCCAAGAACAGCTAACGCTTTTCAATAGCAATGATTAATATTTGTGCAATTGTGCATTTTGATGAATTTCAGATTCAAGAAAGTTTCTTAGTACGTAAATACGCATACATCGCTGTAAAAGTCGCAAGTAGCTTCAAGTATTCGTTTTAACTTATCGTCTAAGCATAAACTGAGTGCCAAAGATCGTACAACTGTGTGATATGTTAAAAATTACGTATGTGCACTTCATTTCTGTCCCATGACATAGCAAATTGTGCTCCCTTAGAAAAATCTAGACTCTAAGCTTTTAGAATATTACGAGCAGACCAAGAGGGTCACTCAGTACCTAATTGCTTACAAAGGTGGTTGTGTGGAAAAGAAACGCTTAGATGCATTGAATATTCCGAATATCAACTTAGAACAATATGGGTTTCCCAAATTCGATGCATTTTATGCTCTAAGTAGCAACAAAGATATCCAAAAACTATAATGTGGTCATCACAAAAATAATTTGCATTGCCCATAGCTGAGGTGATGGCATTGAATAATTGGCTTGTCGGAAATAAGTCTCTTAAAAAAATGTAAGTATGTAAAAATAAGTTCTTTTTTTACTACAATGTATTATTTTTGTAAAAATATTAATCATAATGTTTTTACTATTAAAAAGTGTTCTAATTTACTTTGTTTCCATGTGGTTTCCTTCAATCTGTTTAAGAATTGTCTGCTGGATTTGCAGAGATTGTTTTAAGAATACATAGAATTCAGATTTAATCCATTATTTCAATAATTTTTGTTCATTTTAAAATTCACATTAATACTTAAAATTTTCAGTTATTATTTAATTTTACTCATGGGTAAAACTATCAGCGGTGTGAGTAAATATTTAGATTATGCATTAAATATCAAGAAAAAGGCAAAAGTTAATTTGCTTTGCAGCACAGATGTGCACACATTATTTTCAAAAACAGAAAACCCACTAACTATCCATTTAATATAGCAATGTAGAACACTTAAAATTAAGAAAACAGTACCAAAGTATCTTGTAAAATACTTCATAGCTTCGTACAGTATTGGTATTTTGCTGTGCAATTTTAAATTGTACGATGTGCATAAGGTTTTCAAATAAATAAAAGGAAGTTCATATATAGTAAAATGTGTGGTTTTGCAAAAGCATTAAAGAAAAAGAACTTTTAATTTAGAACTTCAGGGACAAATGGTTTTTAATTCTATATTTCACTACTTCAAATGTGCAAGGAAACATGGTATGGGTCTTGTAAAGTTTCAATGTATAAAATTCTTTTTACTCTTACAGGTTTTTTATAATATTTTTTTTTACTATGCATAAAACGCACTTTAAGAATCAAACTTTTAAAAATGTCTCAATTGTAAAATTAAAAAATAAAAAGCAAATTGCATTTAAATGTTTGTAATAATATTTAAAGTATATATCTCTCTCAATTGTTAAACGCTTTCTAAAAATCTTCAATGTTATAATACGTGCAATAGTATTTGATATATAATTAATTTTTGTGTAAAAAACATCTAACTTTTAAAATATAAATCCTTATATCAAAGAAAATTTCGTTAAAAACAGTTTTATAAATCTTTATAATATAAATAAAATCACTAAAATGAATGAAAATGTATTTAAAGTAAACAATAATATGCAAGGAAAGATTTAATAAAAATAATATTTAATTTATATTTTACAGGATAAAGGGTTTTAATACTATTTTTCACTACTTCAAATGTGTAAGGAAACATGTTCATAATATGGGTCTTGTAAAGTTTCAAAAATTTTTACGCTCACTTATGTGTATAATATTAAAAAATTCTGCAATAAAATATGTGCTATAGCATCTAATGTATAATTAATTTTTGAGTAAATCTCAAAATCAAGGAAAATTTCATTTCAGATCGTGCATTTTAAAAGAAAATTTATAAGACCATGGTAATAAAAAAAACCCCAAATAATCCAAAATACAGTGTATGTGGTAAGACAAGCAAAAGTTTATTTAAAATAGAAAGGTGTAAGCATTAAAAAGATTTCCAATATTCCCTTATGGATCTGCATTTAAGTGTTTGTCATAATATTTAATGTATATGTTTCAATTGTAAAATGTTTTCTAAAAATCTTCAACATTAAAAATACGTGTAATAGTATTTAATATATAATTAATTTTAAGTAAAAACATTAATTTTTAAAATATAAAATCCTTATATTTCATCCAAAAACAGGTTTGTAAATCTATATAATATAAATTAAATCACTAAAATTTATGAAGATTTATTCAAAGCAAAAAATAATATGCAAGGAAAGATTAATTAAAAAATAACATTTAAGTTAGATTTATAGAATAAATGGGTTTTATACTATTATATAACTTCTTCAAATGTACAAGAAAAAATATTCATAGTATTTGTCTTGTAAAGTTTCAAAAATTTTTACTCTTACTTAAGTGTATATTATTATTTTAAAACAAAATTTCTGCTATAAAATAGGTGTTATAGCATCTAATGTATAATTAATTTTTGAGTAAAAACATCTAACTTAAAAAAACCATAAATCTATATAGGAAAGAAAAATTTCATTTCAGATCTTGCATTTTAAAAGAAAATTTATAAAACCATGGTAATAAAAAAACCCAAATAATCCAAAATACAGTATATGTGGTAAGACACGCTAAAAATTTATTTAAAAACAACAAGATGTAAGCATTTATAAAAATACTATTCTGAAAGGCAAAGATCAATTGCAACGTTGTCCAAATATCGTCTAGTGTACGTCACTGAGTTCTAGTTCGGGGGCACATCAGTGGTTTATCGCTGCTTTATACAAGGATTTTACGAAACGTTAAGTTTATTCTAGGGCATAATGCATTCCCACGGGGCAAGCTGTGAAACCAAAATTGGTTTGTTGGATACTTCATCACAAGCAAGCTTCCATTTCCAGAACAATTTTTAAAGAATTGTAGTTCTTTCTAGAAAACACAAATTGCCTTTTCTGTCCAAATGAAACAGACGCTATGGGTGCATAAAGATCCAAATCGTTGTCATTATGGGCACCCATACAGTCCTTACCATCTTTATAACGGTTCACCAACACAAAATTAAATCTTGTAAGGAAATGTACTGTGAGTAGGCTTTTTCAAGTTCAGACTTGGCTTTTTTCAAGTTCAGACGTGCTCGATGGACATACTCGTGACGTCACATCGAAATCTCAGAAGGAAAAAAATCCAAGTCCCAAACGTAAACACACTGACGTCACTGGTCATGAATAAAGTAAAAACATTAAGAAATCAATTCGTTCCTTAGATTACTTACTTTTAAAATCACTAGATGGCGCCATAAGTCGTTTTGAAAAAGCATTTATTAAAACCCCTATGCAATTATTCAAACCATTTTCTAAAAATAACCCATTCCTAATACTAAGAAAAAATACAAGTCCAAAAGAGAGAAAAACACTACAATAATTCACCATCTTAAGTTAACTCTCTTACAGCCTAACGGATAGCGCGCTTGACTTCGGATCCTATGGTCCCGGGTTCGAATCCAAGAAATTCCTTTTTAATTAAAAATAATAGAGTTTCGAATTTCTCCACCAGATGACACTACGAGTGATTCGTCACCATGGTAACGAAACGACGCCATCTTGAAACGCCTGCACGAAGTCGATGACAAAAAAAATCCAAATGTAAACAAACAATACGTCACTTCCGCTTTTGGATGACGTCACACTGTGACGCCACGTGGCCCCGCCCACTTCTGGTCACGTGGTATGACGTCACTTCCGCCGCATATACGGGCCGGTATACTACTCACCCAGTATATCAATCTGTTGTGCTGCGCCAGTGCGACATTAGTTCAACCACCTGCCAAATAGGGATAAGATACCACGAAGTTTGCTAGTGCTTGATCAAGGAATCACCCAGTATATCAATCTGTTGCGCTGCGCCAGTACGACATTGGTTCAACCACCTACCAAATAGGGATAAGATACCACGAAGTTTGCTAGTGCTTGATCGAGGAATCACCCAGTATATCAATCTGTTGTGCTGTGCCAGTGCGACATTAGTTCAACCACCTGCCAAATAGGGATAAGATACCACGAAGTTTGCTAGTGCTTGATCAAGGAATCACCCAGTATATCAATCTGTTGCGCTGCGCCAGTACGACATTGGTTCAACCACCTACCAAATAGGGATAAGATACCACGAAGTTTGCTAGTGCTTGATCGAGGAATCACCCAGTATATCAATCTGTTGCGCTGCGCCAGTACGACATTAGTTCAACCACCTGCCAAATAGGGATAAGATACCACGAAGTTTGCTAGTGCTTGATCAAGGAATCACCCAGTATATCAATCTGTTGCGCTGCGCCAGTACGACATTGGTTCAACCACCTACCAAATAGGGATAAGATACCACGAAGTTTGCTAGTGCTTGATCGAGGAATCACCCAGTATATCAATCTGTTGTGCTGCGCCAGTGCGACATTAGTTCAACCACCTGCCAAATAGGGATAAGATACCACGAAGTTTGCTAGTGCTTGATCAAGGAATCACCCAGTATATCAATCTGTTGCGCTGCGCCAGTACGACATTGGTTCAACCACCTACCAAATAGGGATAAGATACCACGAAGTTTGCTAGTGCTTGATCGAGGAATCACCCAGTATATCAATCTGTTGTGCTGCGCCAGTGCGACATTAGTTCAACCACCTGCCAAATAGGGATAAGATACCACGAAGTTTGCTAGTGCTTGATCGAGGAATCACCCAGTATATCAATCTGTTGTGCTGCGCCAGTACGACATTGGTTCAACCACCTACCAAATAGGGATAAGATACCACGAAGTTTGCTAGTGCTTGATCGAGGAATCACCCAGTATATCAATCTGTTGTGCTGCGCCAGTGCGACATTAGTTCAACCACCTGCCAAATAGGGATAAGATACCACGAAGTTTGCTAGTGCTTGATCAAGGAATCACCCAGTATATCAATCTGTTGCGCTGCGCCAGTACGACATTGGTTCAACCACCTACCAAATAGGGATAAGATACCACGATGTTTGCTAGTGCTTGATCGAGGAATCACCCAGTATATCAATCTGTTGTGCTGCGCCAGTGCGACATTAGTTCAACCACCTGCCAAATAGGGATAAGATACCACGAAGTTTGCTAGTGCTTGATCGAGGAATCACCCAGTATATCAATCTGTTGTGCTGCGCCAGTACGACATTGGTTCAACCACCTACCAAATAGGGATAAGATACCACGAAGTTTGCTAGTGCTTGATCGAGGAATCACCCAGTATATCAATCTGTTGTGCTGCGCCAGTGCGACATTAGTTCAACCACCTGCCAAATAGGGATAAGATACCACGAAGTTTGCTAGTGCTTGATCAAGGAATCACCCAGTATATCAATCTGTTGCGCTGCGCCAGTACGACATTGGTTCAACCACCTACCAAATAGGGATAAGATACCACGAAGTTTGCTAGTGCTTGATCGAGGAATCACCCAGTATATCAATCTGTTGTGCTGCGCCAGTGCGACATTAGTTCAACCACCTGCCAAATAGGGATAAGATACCACGAAGTTTGCTAGTGCTTGATCAAGGAATCACCCAGTATATCAATCTGGAGGGGACTAAATTTTTATCGTAAGCTCTTAATGTAAGGGGTGATTTTAAATTTTAAAAATTTCTTTGAAATATAGACTACTTTTAGAGTGTGATAATTAGTTGAGATAATTAACCTCTTAGAAACTAGTTTTAGAGTATGTTACCTAGAGACTAGTTTTAGGGTGCGTTACCTAGTGACTAGTTTCAGAGTGCGTTACCTTGGGACTAGTTTTAGGGTGCGTTACCTAGAGACCAGTTTAAAAGCGACTATTCCAAGACGAATAGAAGCTGCTTTGAAAGGGAAAGGTGTCAGCGTTTAAACGAAATATTAAAATTTTCAATTATTTTATCCAACCCTAGTAAATAAGAAATGAAATACTGTAGTAAGTGGACAAAAAGCAATGAATAAATATTAGTTGACTTCAAAGAGAAAATACACTTTATACAACTTTTTAAAACAATGAATTAAATAAGGATATATTTTGCTTTTTATACGATCTGGGAGGAGCTTAAGCCCCCATAGCCTCCTTCGTAGGTGAGCCCCTGTGCGTGAAATATAGTGTTGTGAAATATTTTTATCGAATTCTTTTAAATTGTCTAGCAGGCGGATTGCCTAAGTTTTCACGTGGGAAACACACTTCTGAAAGACACGTTTTCACAGAAATAACATATTTCTCCACACCGTCTATCGAATCGAACGAAACTCCCTCCGGATACCATACCCACCCCCAATATCTTCTCCATCAAGAATCGTCTGCACCCCTCCCGGCAGTCAATACGCCATAAAACAACCCCCACCATCTCCAACAGCAGAACCAGCTGCAAAGCGATCAGAACTCTTCGCGTACGAAGTGATGTATTACCAGGATTAAATTAGGGGTGCATAACACGGGCTGCCATGTAGCTGTAGCGGGGGAGAATCGAATCATAACACTTCGTCTAAACACCCCCGATTTCTTGGCAACCTCCCTCTCGAGAGGGGTCAGGGGTTGCTTGTTGCTTCTTTCCCTCGTCATTTAGTGCCGGGCCTGACTTGGGGGTGGATCGATGCATTCCTGACGAGCGGGATCAGCTGCTCGGCCCCAGACGGTACCCGTTGCAAGGCCTCCCTCTCGCAGACGATGTGACGCCGACAGACAGACGTCGCTGTGGATGAGCTTTTGGTGAGGTGATTGCTTTTTTGGTTTTGGGGTGATTAGTTATGTTGAGATAGGGGGTTTTAAGTTAATGTTAATTTGTGTTCGCGGCTTCGACTTCAAAGTGCCGCACTCGGTGTTGCCAATTCGAATCTTATGTGAAATTGCCAATGTGAACGTTATGTCTTCACATATTGTGGATAGTGGGTATAAGGGTAGAGGTCATATGGGCGAAATTACACATAGATAGGTGATTGAATTTACGTCGCACTGGAGCATTGCTATTGGCGACGGTCCGGGATCAATCCCGAAAGGAAAGATAAGATCCGAGGACAACACCTCGTGAATTTGAACCGTGGTCAGATGAAGAGGTCAGCATCTGAGCTGGAACCACACTTTTCAAACTACCCAATATGAGGACACTTTGACGCACGACAAATTTAACGTGCATCAGCCCCAATTCATATATAGTCTGGTTGGTCCGAGTTTCAAACTCGCACTCCTCTGGCTGCTAATCCGTTACTCTTCCAACTGGGCTACCACGGCTTCATCAAGCTTCAAGACAGCACATTGTTTTCTAACTCTGCGCTTGGAACTTAAAATAAAAGAAATGCACGTCTCCTGTATATTTGTCGAGTTAAAACAATATTCTTTTAGTCCTCGTGTCTCATTTATGGAATGTTTGGTTAGAGTTGTAATTTTAAAGTGATATTTTGATACCGGATGAAATCTATTATATTTTTATGACGCTTTTTGTACGCCAATTAGCCTCTGTAGCTCGGTTGGAAGAGTACCGGATTAGCAACCGGATGTTTGCGAGTTCGAAACTCGATCTAACCAAAGACAGTCGTGTACGTTGGGTGCACTTTAAACCTTTCGTGGCGTCAAAATGTCCTTACGTTGGCGTGGTGTGTAAGTTGGGAGAGTGGGGTGCCACCTCAGGTGTTGACCTCGTCATCTGACTGTCATTCAAAATTATGAGTTATTGTCCTCGGTAGGTATTAAATTAACGTCGCGCTGGAGCAACACAACTTATTGTCCTCGGATTTTCCCCTTCATGATTGATCCCGTTACCAATAGCCCATTGTAGTGCTCCAGTGCGACGTTAATTCAACTAAATACTTGTATAGTTTGTTGTCGAGTTAGTATAATAATTATTTTATTTATCGTGTCCCATTTATAGAATGTTTTGTTTTTGCTGTAATTTTACAATAAGTGTTATTCTGATACCGGGTGAAAATTTATTCTATTTTTATGCACCAATTATCGCATAAAAAAATTAAGTTTGTTCAAAACCAAGACTCCTTTTGCAATTCATCAAAGTTCCCGACAAAAAAACACGTGTTGATAAATTTTTATCATAATACGAGAGGTATCCTGTTTCCTTGGCTGATTAGATACACAGCCGAGAAGAAAATCGAACCAGCCCCTTTTATTTACGCACATTTCATTGTAAAGCAATTTCAATCTTGGCATCTCCAACGTTACGCTACGCTCCTGTTAAGTGCAGACAATCACACATTTAGTGTTTCCAAATATAGTGTATCGAAAGTATTACTCACACATATACGTCTTTCCAACTTCCTTCCCATTATTTTTTGCCCGAGACACTACAATTCCTCATTTGGTTAATTAAGTGAACTGCTCCACACACTAAAGACTCCCAGACTATCTACATCCTGTCCTTCGCTATGTCCTTGGACCTATCGACATATTCACTTCTATCGCAGCAGTTCGCCTTCTTGGTTTTCATAGGCAGGAGGGAATAAATGTTTATAAATATCCCCCAGAAGTGTATGAATAAACCTCATAAAAAGGCACCGGATGTTTATGGGGTGGTTTTGGAGGGTGCGTTTAAAAAGGGTGTGCCGATATTTGCGGCTTTGGGAAAGCCATACATCTGTGATGATCGAGGCCCATTAAAAACAGGCATGGTTTTGTTAGCTTAGAAAAAGCTACTTTGCTGGGAGTATATGATTCTGGTTCCTTGTTTTTTCACACATTTCACACCAGGAGTCGATAAAGTCTGAAGTTTCAGTGTTGTGCGGCTCATGACAGAAGGCGGCCGACATAGGGTCAGTTGATTTCTGAATAGGTGGGAAAGGTTGTCTCGGATAAGAGCTGAAATACGAGAAGCCAAGGAAACACATGAAGCGATCGCCGTAGATGATTTATCTATCGCTAACTTTGGAATCGAACGATAGACTGGGTGCCAGAATCAGCACTAAAGATGACAAATGAGGAAGGGACTTGTTTAGGTTTCCACTAGTCCCCTAATTCAACTAATAGACTCGATCAAAACCACATGGTCCAACTGCCTTCTTGCTGAAGCTGGGCTAGACTATAATCCTCTACACATATAAAACAGAGTTGGCATCTGTCTGTATGTTCTCTATACAAATCTACATCGTTTGACCAATCTACACCAAATTTGGTGCACTTATACTTTAGAATCCTGCGGGTAACGTAGGCTACATATTAATCCCCTTCCCTTTTTGTCGTAGGGGGCTAAAAACAATTCGAAATTCTCATAGGGGAGGGAGGGGAATTTCAATTAACGTCACACTGGAGCAACACAATGGGCTATTGGTGACGGTCCGGGATCAATCCCAAAGGGAAAGATCCGAGGACAACACCACGTAATTTTTGAACCACGGTCAGATGACGAGGCAACACCTGAGCTGGCACCCCACTCTCCAAACTTCCACACCACGCCAGAAATTCTCATAGGAATAACATTGAGTATTGCAAGGGGGCGCTCTCTCCCGATGTGGCTGTGCAGATGACGTCAGAGTTAACATCTACAAGAATCGCCTTTCAAGATGACCTTGGAGGTTTTTTTAGAATCTTAGAGTATGATGCAATAGCAGATGGGTCGGTTGCGCTGAAAATGGCTCAGTATCACACGTATCCTGTCTGTAAAATGCGAGATGGAATTTTTCAACATAAAGTGTAATTGCTTGAAACGTTGATCATGATATCGTATCACTGATTTGTCAGCCTTTCATAATGATGTGGAATTCCGAAATTCGCATTCTGGTGAAAGATGCTACAAATAAAAAAATATTGATAAGAAAAAACGACGTGTCATTTTTTTTAGAAAATGAACTTAAAGGGCATTCACAATCACTCCAAAACTTAAATCGACTTTTGTATATAGTCATCTCAGTATCAGTTTTTGTAGGTTTGTCTTACCTATAGTATGTGAAATGGATCTAAAGTAAATTGTAGAAGCTATAAAAATCTCAGTTTTAAAAATTACTTTGCGCTCGCTTATTTTTTCTCTATATTTGCATTTTCTATGACAGTAAAGGGATTTTTTTGGATCACATTCAATCGACGTTTAACCCCCGTTCTATTTGTCTTGGGTGTGCAGAGGAGTGTAACGTCCCGTCATCCTTGACAGAGCACTTGCTAGGGGGCGCTCTCTCCCGGTCTGGCTGTGCAGATGACGTCAGAGTTAACATCTACAGGAGTCGCCTCTCAAAATGACCATGGAGTTTTTAGATTCTTAGAGTGCGGTTGCACTGAAAATCGCTCAGTATCAATATCGTTTATGTATCCCGTCTGTAAATTCTTAAACTGTAGCCTTATCATTGGAATGTAAATTTTTATGATAATATAAGATTATTTTTACAGAAAGTGGTCCTTTTTATCGTTGATATGGTACAGGGGGCTCAGGACAATTCGAAATCCTCATAGGAATAACATTGCGTATTTATACGATCAATGTCAGACCAATTCGCACTAAATTTGGTACATTCATCCTGTAGAATTCTACGGGATACTTAGCCTATATATTAAACCCGTAGGCTATATATTAACCCCGTTCGATTTGATGGGTCTGCAGGGGCTAAAACAATTCGAAATCTCCATAGGAATAAAATTGAGTAATATTACGATGAATTATAAACAATTCAACCCGAGCAATGCCGGGTAATTTAGCTAGTGTAACATAAACCTCGGCAATTGTCATTGCTCCATGATACATCCACAATGGATTCCTTCTCATGTGGACGTCAGGTGAAATAAGATTACAGATGACTTGGCAAAGGAAGATATCTCGGAGTCATTGCAGTTAGAAATCCTTTTCAACCTTGACAACTAGGGGTATCTTTTTAAGCAAACTCGACTCAAAAGCTCCTATTTTCAAAATTTTAGCCTTTTTTCAAAAAATTTTGGTGACTTTTTAAATTCATCAAAGGTCAACAAAAATTTAATCCCTTTTTTTCAAGCTAATAGCGGATAGAAAAAATATTCTTGGAGAAAATTTTCCACAAGACGCCAAATTCAATGTTTTGTCCACAACCATGAAAGAAAAACAACGGAATCTGTGCTTGCTAGATTGTCATAAAAACCTTATTAAGAAGATATTTAATATTTTAATTTTAAAATTTTAATTTCTTGATAAGATCTTCACGTCTGTTTCATATTTCATTAGCTCATTTTGTACTTGATCCGATTCATTTCCTATCTGAGCAACTAAAGTAGGTTTTAAGGGAGACTTTTTTGCGACAATTTAAAAAAAAATTCGCAACTATTTCACAAGTACTTTGGCTGTGGCTGCCCTGGTAAAACATCGCGATACAATTTTTCCTCCTTTGCCTATGCCAATGAATACAGTTACAGTTACCAACTCTGCCGAACACCCAATCGATATTTCAGACACCTTTTTCCTTTCACACGCAATCCAGAAATATTTGCTGAGACATCACAGTCGGAATATCACTTACGCTGGGATAAGAAAATCAATTTTTATTTCCTACAGGGGGTTGTCTCACACCCCTCCCCTCCCGAAACTCCATCCGAAGTCTATAAAAATACCCCATCTGATCCCGCAGCTGCGAAAGGGGAGATTAAAGATTTTAATTCCCCATGGAGTAATAAATTTTCATATTTTCCAGGACATTTACTCCGTGTACTTCGTGTAAAAGGGGAAAAGCGAGTTCTGGATGCCTCGAGGATATGAATATTTTTGGGATTTTGTTTTTATCGGGTTCGCTTTACCATCCAACCGTCCATTCGTGTTTTCGCATGTTGAGTGTAATAGAGGTCCAAACTGGGGAGGATTTTTTTTAATCGTAACTATGCGTTTCTTTTCTTCTATATGTGTTAAATTTTTTATCAAGCTCGGTTCGCCCAAATTCGATTATCTCATTTCTCTCTTTCGTTTATTAGAAATTTTTTTTCTACTCTGTTAAAAACTGGAAAGAGAGAGAGAGAGGATGCAGGTGAAAAAACATTGCATCATTTGGTGGTGTTTGTTTTGTGGTAGTCTTTCGAGTATAAAAAAAAATATTTCTGGCTAGGCCAATTGGAATTAGGCCCCCTGGAAAACTGCTCTTATTGCTTTACATTGGAGCTGTCGTGGCTCACTGGGTATGCCTACTGCCCTAGCAACTGCGAGATGCTAAGGCAGTTGCGGCCCAGGTTCGATTCCTGTCAGCTTTGATTCTTTCCTGATAGTATTTCCATCTTTTGGTGTTATTAAAACTTTCTTTGTGTATGCCATTACCTGGTGTTGTCTGTCTTCTGTTTGGCGCAGCATGGTCAAATATGACCCTTGCGCCATAAAACCCAACCAACCACCTTATTGCTCTATCAAACAGCTTGTTGATTTCCCAAGATATGATTTCCCTACGCTCTTGTAGTGACTTATAGGTTCCGTTTTTTTTTATTTTTTCATTAACTTCGATGTTGTGTCTTGTGTTTGGCTCAGTTCTGGGGACCTTGGACCAGACAAACAAACCAAACCCTTTCAAACGGTCACTTAGCACAGAAAATGTATTAGCTTGTTGTAGCAACCTATCAAATTGCTATAATACTAAATGAGCATTTCATTTGCTAATATATTGTCGCGTACAAGCGAAACACATAAAGTCAAAATTTTCAAGATATAATTTTTTTAGCTTTTCTGAATCAAAATGTGATCTTTAAGACTGGGTTTCTGGTACAGGGGCCATATTTGGCCTAGCTGCGCCAAACAAGACGATGTTAAGTAATTGTGAAGAAAAATTATGGAAAGAAGTAGAGTACGATCGCTTGGTCATCCTGGGGTCGTGACCTCCATGTTTATCAAAGGCAATAAACTCCATGGGAAAAGAATAGATCACTAGGGCACCTCGGGTTCGTGAAGCCCGTACACACTTAAAGATGTGTCCCCGAAGGGCTTTAGACGTGAAGTCCACTAAGTCGTTTTTCTTTGCATGAAGGTTAGATTTCTTCTCGAGAAAACACTTTATGAGTTTGAACATTGTGGATGGAATTTTTCCTCCTTCATTTTCTCAGAACTTTTTTGACTGTTTGCGCCAATGATATATGACAATTTCCGGACCTTTCCACGATTTTTCTATTTTAGGCTTGCTTAAACCGTCCTGATGGTTTATCTTCGAGTCAAAAACTGCCCTATAGTAGCTAGCCTCTGGTGTAAAAACCGTTTCCAAACAGTCACCAGTTCTAAGCAAGGGATAAATTTTTTTCCTACTTGGATCGTCATTCCCCTTTGAGTAATAGGGGAGTTTTGACTTGACTCGACTTGTCATTAGCAAAATTGACCAGACCTTGGACTAGATATATCGTCGAAACACTTGGAGGGTTAATGAAGCTTCGACTGACATCAAACTAACTTCATCATTTATTTTTATAACATCAAGAAGATTTTCGGGGGTGCCGCACCATTGAATACCTCCCTGAGCAATCCTGATTACAGGGAAAAAACGTTTCCCAATTTGGGCCCCGGTACCATGGTACCCTCCCCGTATGAAGTCCCTACGTACAACACTCCGGATCCACGGCCGAACCACTTCAAAAAGTTTCCACATGGCCGCTATCTGTAATCGCTTTTGATGTTGAATACTTTTTTCCTCACCACCTAATGTGGGCACCGCCATAAAAAGAGCATCATCTCCTCCCCCGTGGCGAACCAACCTGGCAATCAGGGGAAGTTAATATCCCGGGGTGCTTTGTGTCGCCCACCCCTTCTTTTTTTGTGATCCGCCTAATTGATCCGTAAAAAAACCCTGGTGATTCAGTTTCCGTGACTCTCCAATGAACCCCCTGCGCTTTGCCAATGGATTCGTTCCTGAAGGGTGGTTGCACGGTCTGGCTCGAGAAATGTTACCATCTACCGGCAGGGGATTTTGAAAATAATGTATAAGGTCTTTAGTAGTTATGGTGTCTTAAAATAGGTAAATTAGACAACATTTACTTGTGGTGGCATAGGTCTAGGTATGGAAATTATGCGCGTGGTTCTGGCTATAGATCGAAGCAAATCATCTTTTCTTCAGTCGTGCTGCGGTTGCAAGTTAAAATATCTTTGAAATGCAGCGATCAAGGCTAGTTGGTTATAAAAAATTGAATTACAGTGTTTATGTAACGTTACTTTCGTTCATTACTTGTATTTGTTCTGTATGAATTGATTGTCCGTTTTGGGCCAAAGGATCCTGAGGATCTTTGGGCTTTCTTTTTCTTAGTTCGGGGCGCAGCCCCAGCCAAGTTGGGCCATTACGGAGTTGTGGGGAAGGCCCCAGAGAATTTGGCTGATGGTCTCTAGAATAAGGACGAAACTCGCGTTTCACTTTGGTCGTTGTGAAAACGAAAGGGCAATCCTCGTCAAGCCGAGGGCTGGCTAAATGTAAAGATACTCCTGTATCCGGACGGGGGATGGGATAAAGCCTTATCCCTATGTATTCCATCCTACCCTTTATAGCGGAGTATGGCTGTTCAGCTTGCAGGACTGAAGGGAATGTCTACCTTATTCCGATGACCAGTCGATTTTGACCTTATATGAACCTACATACTTTGTCCTGGTTCTGAGGCCTGAACCAGTTCCCGAACCCTCGGGGGGAGGGTTAGGGGTTATTTTCCACACATATCTAGCCAAGCGGTTAAATGCTTGGAGACACTTTAGGTGTTTAAAGAATTCGTGGGGTCGATCTCTAGTGAAGTCGAGTCCTTTTCTGAGGTGCTCCGTCAACCTGCAGTCCAGTATGTTGTAAAAAGAATCACCTGCTTCACCACATTGACAGGTATCGGACGTCGGGTATCACATGCGGAAAAAGTATTCCGGGAATCTTCTGTAATTTGTTAGCAGCTGGACGACAAAGGGATTGTTAAGGTTCATTCTGAGGGTTGGAACTGGGAATTTGTATGTGTAGCGACCATCAGTGTGGAAGCTTTCTATTTTCCTCCCACAGTTTCAAGGTCTTTTGTATAAGCATACTTTTGGTCGCTAAGCTTGATCTCTGCATGAATGTCGACATCCTCACTCTCGGTGGCCAGTTTGGCCGCCTCGTTATCTCGGTAGCCAAAGTGAGCTGTGATCCAGTGCCTATGGACGCCCTGGTATCTCATGACCTTCCAGGACCTTTGGGCCGGACGAAGGTCCTCCCCACGTCCTCTCGTGTCTTACCTTACCTTACCGGTTAAGGTCTTAAAAAATGTTGGTTAGTTGGGTTTTGTGGCGCAAGGGCCGTATTTGGCCATGCTGCGCCAAACACAAGACAGACATCTAGTAATTGACATACACACACAAGGAAAGCTTTACTAGCACAGAACAGAGAATTACATCCAGGGAGGAATCGAACCTGACAAGAATCGAATCTACACCGCCTACAACTGCAGCGATCGAAGACGACCAGGACACAAGCTTTCATGTTTAGTAGGTAGTTGAATTAACGTCACACTGGAGCAACGCACGAGCTATTGGCGACGGTTCGGGATCAGTACCGAAGAGAAAGATTCAAGGACAGCGCCTCGTAATTTTGAACCACGGTCAGATGACGGGAACACCTGAGCTGGCACCCCACACTTCCACATACACCAACGTGAGGACATTTGAGGCCACGACAGATTAAATGTGCAACAGCCCCCGTGTACAGAACGGTCTTTGGCTGGATTGAGTTTCGAAGTAACAACCTTCCTATTGTTAATCTGCAAATCTTCCGCAGTTCCTATGGCTATTGGAATTTACACCCACTCAGTCAAAAAATTTAGAGATTGTGTAATTAAATGACTTCGGGCAATACATTGATAAGCTACGCTTACCGTGGCACAAAATTACGAGGTGTTATCCTCGGATCTTTCCTTCGGGAATGATCTCGTACCGTCGGCAATAGCCGGTTTGTTGTTCCAGTGCAACGTTAATTCAATTACGAGCCTACCTACCAACTACCTTATTAATTTAATTGTTTCTCTAACAGAAAAATATTCAATTACACAGGACTTAGAATATATGATCCAAAAGATGCAAGAAAAGACATGAACAAATGCAGCTAGATAACAGATAAAACTAAACACTTCATTGAGGCAGATTACTTACTGTTTTGTCTCGCCCGTCATGTTGCTCCAGTGCGACGTTAATTAACTACCTACCTACCTTATTGTATTGAAATCATTAGCAAATGTACAACCACCGGAATAGAATGATACAGTTAGAATAAGTCTATTTGTACCAAAATTGTTACGTTCATTATTTTTTTAAAGATTTAACAAAAAAGACAGTTTCTGGTGACATATACCTGGGGACGTTAAAATCAATGCCAATCCAAAAAGTAATTGATTGGTAATTGGTAATTAATTAACGTCGCACTGGAGCAACACAACGGACTATTGGCGACGGTCCGGGATCAATCACCAAGGGAGGACAACACCACGTAAATTTGAACCACAGTCAGACGACGAGGTAACACCTGAGCTGGCACCCCACTCTCCAAACTTCCACACACGCCAACGTGAGGACATTTGAGGCCACGACAGATTTACCATGCATCAGCCCCCAATCCAAAAGGACCGAATCAATTTTGTTGTGTAGAAGAGTGTAAAAATTTTGCTAAAGCTATGTCTCTACGGAGCTTGACTCCTGCAATTTTTGTTGAGAGCCCCCACAGGCTAAGTATTACCAAATTCCCGGTCATTGGTCACTGGATATTCAGTCTAGAGTTGGTTAACTCTCGCTCTCCATTGACATTGACAGAAAAGTAGGTTCAGTCACTCTCGCCAACCCCCCTTCGCCGTCACGTGATCTCCTCCGCCCACACGCGCCCGCTGTTGGCGGGAAAAAAGGGTTCCGACACTTCATTCCTGCCTGTAGTATCATTCTGGGCGGACCGGTGGAATGGATCGTCTTCATAGACAATGGCCAGAGATTGACTGAGGATTGAGCGTAATTGATACGTTCCTTAGTTTCTGTTTTTTGCGATTGCCTTTTTAAATGGTGGTGTCAAACGAAGGATTGAAGAGGATTACAGTGTATTTAGAGGTATGGCCTTGGTTTTGTTTTCTTTTTAGTATTCGCTGTCAACGAATTGTCTGATGAATTATTGTTTTTATGGATGGATGTTTTTTATGACTGAAAATCAGGATGAATACTTAATTTACCCGTGCAGGATTTTTCGTGCTCCCCGTAATTTTTAAGCAACCTTTCACCCTCCAAGTGATTTACGAGATATCTCGTTCATCAGATCTGACCAATTTTGCTAATGATATCTCGTCGTTAAGATTTTGCCGCTTTTTTTAAGATGATCAAGATATGGTCAGTTTTTTCTATTGACGTGAAATTTCGTCGTCAAGATTTTGCTTCTTTTTGAAGATGATCAAGATTCGGTCGTTTTTTTTCTGATGACGAGATATCTCGTCCATCTGGTCAGTGTTTTCTACAAAATACCGCGTCGAGACAACCAACTGGAGGATTAAAATAATGACAACAAATTTCCTTACATCAATTTTCGATACTTGTGGATTTTCTTTTACTCTTGAGAAAATTTTCAAAATTTGAGTCGTGGCTTCATTAAAGGTGCATGTAAACACACCAGTGGAAAAATTGCGAGTTGAAAAATTAATTAGATTCATTTTTAATTTAATACGTTTTCTACCTTTTATTTTAATTCTTTTTATGTATTGTTCTTTTGTAATATTTCTGTTAGTTGTATTTTTTAGCATTATCATTAATACCACCTTTTGAATATAGTTTAAATCTAAGGTTTTCTCAATCAGAAACTCTGCACCGAATTGTATGTAAAAAGAATTTTTAAACTTAAAATGTATGGTTGTTACTTTAAGAACAAAATTTTATTTCATTTGTTTATCGGCATAGTATTTATTATTATTTCAAATTAATAAAACATTTCTACGCAAACACCAAAAATTTAAATGATAATGGTATGAATAACTATGGAATATGTGATGCTTTGAATTTTAGAATGTCAATAGAAAAATGTATGTATTTATAAATGTGCAGATTTAACATTTTCATTCAATCAGCAGACCCGCGCATGGCATCTGCGCTTGTTTCTTAATTCTTCATACCTATTGATGGCAATGTCTTTTCTCATATTAATACCGTATTTAAATCATTTATAATGAAAATGAGTATCGATATATGCACATTTCACACTGCAAATGAAATAAAATTAGTTGAAAATGTAAAAAATATTTCATGTACTTTCTCACTGGTGTTAATTTTTAATTTCATTAAAATGCATGGTAAAATCGTCCACATCTCAGTTATGTATAATAAGTATCTCCTAAACGTCTACTTCAATTGCATCTCATTCACTTGTTGAAGCGATTCGGTATTTTTTAACATCTAAACCTATTTTCACGCTTTTTTTTCTGCGTTGATTTCTGTCTTCCCAATTTCGAGTTACTTTCTATAATCAAACTGCTGAAAAACTTCATTAAAGTGGTGTTTTCTTCCGTGAAGATTAGCAGCAATGCAGTTCCATAGTGCAAATAGAACATATATAAATTAAGCTGCAAAATATTTGGCGAAAAAATCCCATAGAGGTTGATTTTATATTAGTTTATCTTTTATTAGTTTGTTTTCATTCACCATTTTACAACTAATGTCGATTTTTGTGCCACATACGTTAAATTCTGTTATTACATTATACAAAGATACTCTGAAAAACATGAATAATTTTACCTTTTATTAAGTTTTGTGAGGATTGTGTTCAGTTGAAATTTTTTTCAAATTATATCAATCAGTTTTCAATTGTATTTAATTAATTATTTGGATTGTATATTTAATTGAATTTTTTTCAAAATCAATGAAATTATTTTATATATAGCGCAAAAGGGGCGCTATGAATAATATTTCTTCAAACGCTATCACGTGGATAATACATTTTTTACATTTTCCTTAGTCTTTATTATGACTGTCCACCGAAACTATACCAACTTTTTCTCCACGAAAGAACTTCATTTTCATTATCTCACCACCCAAAATGTTATTAATGGAGGAGCGACCATTAAGTGACCATAAGCAACACAATTTTTAATATATATGCAAAAAGATGCCCTCATCTCAGAATTCAGGTATACCCTGAGAATTATTTTGGTTTGGTTTATCTCTCTACTGTCAGTTTTTGCTACACGAGGATAAAACAGCCAGATTTGCCTTGGAAGCTTACAAGTTTTGAATTAAGTTGAATTTTGTAAATCATTTAATAAAAAAGACCGTTGTTTCTGTTTTATTCTGACGGGAAATTAAAGGTTTTTTAATTACAAAGTCACTTAGACAAATGCATCTATTAACACCCATGTGTCACACACTGACCCATATAGTTAGACCATAGAACGAAACAGAATAATTTGTAAAAAGATCAATAAGAGTCCAGCTGCTTCTGAAGTTCCCAAGCCAACCAATAGCTTGCACCGACGCCATTCCCTGAAAATACCGAACCTTCTAACAGGTGGTGACACTCCATATTAATCATCCCTCCCCACAGGACACATTTCGACCTACCGTAGATGCAGAAACGATGTAAATGCTTACCAAGGCAATCATGTCCTGTCAATAATCTATAAGCCGCCACCGGTATATATAGAGGGCTACATAGAGGTGACAATGAAATGGCTGATAAGTTAACTAAATTGTCAACCACATCAGGCCCAGTTCCTTTGTCAACCACAATAGACCCAGTTCCTTTGTCAACAACAATAGGTCCAGTTCCTTTGTTACCAAAAATAGGCCCAGTTCCTTTGTCAACAACAATAGGTCCAATTCCTCGGGCCAACAACAATTGGCCCAGTTCCTTTATCAGCAACTACCCTCTCCAGGTATCTGGAGTAAAAGGCTACTTTTGATACTATTTCTTAACCTTGGCGACTAGGGTGTCTTTTTAAGCAAAATCGTCCTCAAAGTTACTAATTTCAAAATTTTGACTTTTCGAAAATCTGGGTGACTGTTTCTGAAAGTTTAAATCATTCTTTTTCTTAATAATAGCTGACGGGAAAAACATGTTTCGGAATTTTCTTTAGAGAAATTTCCCCAGGAACGCCAAATTTCGAAGTTTTGGTGCCAATCCGTGGAAACCGTTAAAGAAAATAATCGGAATCTGTAGTTGCTTGGTTGTAATGGAAACCTAATAAGAAAATATATTTAGTTTTTTTAATTTTAAAATATACATTTCTTAACGAGATCTTCAACGTCCATTTAACTCTTTGAGGCACACGATTTAAAAAAAAGTTACACAGAATTGTTTATTCACTTATTCAGCTTCAAAATTAGTATAAAACATCAAATAACATGTTTTTTAAATTATGAAACGATTTATTCACTCATAATAAATCTAACGAAAAAAGCATTTACCGTTATGAAAGACAAAAATTCACTGCACCCGTTTCGACATGTGTAAATTTTCGTTTTCAGTTATTTACACATTTAGCGTTAGTTCATAGCATTGCCAACTCAATGAAAAACTTTAAATAAAATATTAAACTGTAGGACTACGAGTAATTTCAACTTTTTGTGGTGGATTAAAAAATATCCCACCATGCCATGAAAAGCTTTTAACCCACCTAACCCCAAAGAGTTAATACTTAATTAGCACATGTTGTGTTTTAACTGATTCATTTTGCATCTGAGCAACTAAATTTGCTACTAAAATAGGGTTTAACAGGAGACTTGTGCTACTTGTGAAAGTAGATAAAATACCCTTACCCAAACTTTTTATGCATGGTTTGATATTTTCTAATCCACCACAAGAAGTTATTTTTAAAAAATTATGCTACTATTTCACAAGTGCTTTGACTGTGACAGTCCTTCGAAACACAGAATAGTATGAGCAAAATACACCAAAGTAAGCCTTTGCAAAATATCCTTAGATTAACATTGGGACAGGTGCATTTTCTTACTGAGGGCAAAGCCATCACAGACATCCCCGAAAGTCGCCTCTGTTAAAGGCTCAGGCTCACCTGCATACCCGGTTAATTTATTTTTAACTCTTCCAGCAAAATTGGTACGGGTAAAAGTGTTTTGTGAGGTAAGATGAAGATTGAATAGACATTTCCTTAATAAATTTACTTTACTTCTCAAACCTTTATTACACGATATTGCAAGGCTCCCACTAGCTACTCAAAGGCGACTTTTTGCAAGTATTTATCAACCCCTTGGCGATTAAGGATATCTTTTTAAGTAAAATCGTCTATTAATTTCAAAATTTTGGCGACTTTTTTTAAAAGTTTAACCATAGGTTAACAAAAATTTGGTCCTTTTTAAAATTAATGCGCACGGAAAAATACATTTTTCAAATATTTCTTCTGGCAGAAAATTTTCCAAGGACGCCAATTTCGAAGTTCTGGCGCCAAGTCGTGGACACCGTGACAGAAAAACATCAGAATCTGTGGTTGCTAGATTATCATGGAAACCAAAAAATATTTAGTTTTTTAATCTTTTAATTTAGTTTTCTTGGCGATATCTTCAGCGTGTTTCATACTTAATCAGCACATTTTGTGACCGATTCAGCAGAAAAATTATGCTAAAATTATAAATAATTTTTCCTATAAAATTCACAAACTTTTAATAAAGAATTTCCGAAATACCGCCCTATCAGTTATTGTTGCATGAGGCCGCCTTATCTCTTAGCTACGCCTCTGGTGTCATCGGTTGTACGTATGAAAGTACCCTACAACCCTTCTACCTTTTCACTCCAGGAAAGGGTACAAAAAGGTTCAGCAAAAAAATAGACCGTAGATTGGTAGGTAGTTCAATTTACGTCGCACTAGAGCAACACGACTAGGTCTTGGCGACGATCTGGGATCAATCCTGAGGATATGACCTCGTAGTTTTGAACCATTATCAGATGACGAAGTCAACATCTGAGCTGGGCATCCCACTCTCCAAATTTCTGCTCCACGCCAAAGTGAGGACATTTGAGATCACGATGGATTTAACGTGCACCAGCTCCCACGTACACGACGGTCTTTTCAACGTATAGTCTTGAAGTTGGCAATGAACTTTTCAGAAAATCTCTTGCAATAAAAAATGGACGTAATTCCCTGACTTCAATTGGGCTTAAAATAGATGTAACTTGAAAGTTGAATTGAGAAATCAATTGATCTTTTCCGTATTTAAATGATCAGTAATGTCAACCAGAAAAGCTGTCACATAACCAAACCGGACTTTTTATATCAGTAAATAAAAATCATTAAACGACTACACAAAATTTGTTTTTCGGTCCAGTTATCCTGAAACTGAGTTTTTCATCCTGCACTTTGTATTTCGTACTTGGTCCTGCTTTATCAATTGTGAGCCGCGGTAGCCCGGTTAGAAGAGTAACGGACCAGCAACTGAAGGGTTGCGAGTTCGAATCCAACCAAAGACCGTCATCTACAAAGGGGGCTGGTGCACTTTAAATCTGTCGTGGCCTCAAATGTCCTCACGCTGCGTGGTATGGAAGTTTGGAGAGTGGAGTGCCAGCTCAGATGTGACCTCATCATCTGACTGTGGTTGAAAATTACGTGGTGTTATCCTCGGATCTTTCCCTTCGGGTTCGATCCCGGACCGTCGCCAATAGCCCGTCGCGTTGCTCCAGTGCGACTTTAATGAAAATACCTCTACCTACCTTTTTCTATTGTAGAACTTATTTAACACATCTCGAAAACAAAATACTCACATGACAAATAAACTATAAAATTTGTTAACATTATTCTGTCGTCAGTGCCTGAAGCCACAGCTACTTTGTTGTGCGTATGTCCAATTTTTAAAAAATTACTTATCGTGTGACTTGTTAAAAGTTAAAATAACACATAGAGAAGGGAGCCGCCAACAAATCAACGCAGTGCCGCGGCATGTGCATCCCTGATGTAAGGGATGCGAATTACAACGACAGTTGTACGAAAACCTACCCGATTCCTTCCATTTTCAATCATTCTTGCACCTATTCACTCCGACACACCAAAAGCCACCGCTGTAATTTTCCAAAAATCTGTCTCACCCCCAAGAAGGGGGAAGAACTTTCATATCGATTCAACAACCGCGCTTCGAGCACGTTCTTATTCCCTTGGAGATATTCCCTCTCTCTTTCGAACATCTATTTCTGCCTCCCCAACTCGCGGGGGCTTCGAGGGTTTGCACAGACACGTGACACGAATGAAGTCTGCACAGGGTCCACGGAGCGAAAACTTCCTGACAAAACCAATCAGGGAACGAAACCCCTGTTCGGAAGGCAATCCATGCTTCGGTGGCAAAGCCCCAGTATGTGTGTGTGAAATGGAATTAAAAACTAAAAGAGGAGCTTGGATGGCTTCTGGAAACTGTCATGTACTGTTTGTTTATAAGACAAGAGAGGGGAATGAAGATATGGATCAATCAATGTCAAGATTTTGAGTATGGAGAAGGTGATTGTTGATGTGGTTCTGTTGAACAAATATTTGTGTAGGTTTGGAGCTAAAAATATATGCATAGAGCCTTGTTTCGAATACTCACAACCAATATAGCGCATACTGGGGCAGATTATATTAATAAAGGGGCCCGTGGTAGCCCAGTTGGAAGAGCAATTGGAGTTGAATTGATGTCACAATGGAGTAGCACTAAGGGCTATCGGCGACAGTCCGCGATCAATCCCGAAGGTAGAGATACGAAAACATCACTTCGTAATTTTGAACCACGGTCAGATGGCGAGGTCAACACCCGGTCTGTCAACCCACTCTCCAAACTTCTTAACACCGATCCAACCAAAGACCTTCGTGTACGTGGGGTTGGTGCACGGTAAATCAGTCGTTACCTAAACTCCTCAATAGCCCGTTGTGTTGCTCCAGTGTGACGTTAATTGAAAATACCAAATACCTAAACTCCTCAATTTGGCGTGGTGTGGAGGTTTGGAAAGTTGGGTGCCAGCTTTGGTGTTACCTCATCATCTGATCATGGTTCAAAATTGCGAGGTATTGTTCTCCGATCTTTCCCTTCGGGACTGATCGCGGACCGTTGCCAATAGCCCGTTATGTTACTCCAATGGGACTTAAATTCAACTTCCTACCAGAATGGAACTTGATGTAGTAATCATGTATGTAAAATTCTACGGGAGAAGCAAACCTCGAAATTTCGATAAGAATATGAAATAGCAGTGCAGATCTAAGTATTTTATTTACTTAATTTTTTTTGTTTTAAACCAATTACTTAATCTCTCTCAAAACACTAAAATTTGCTTGGACTCCTTTGGGTGGTTTTTGAGAAAAAATAAGCTCTGTAACCTTCCTTATTTTCTGGCAACCCGATTTCTAAACATACCTCAACCAGAAATTTAAGTTAATAAGTTTCTTAACATACCTTCAAAACACAAGTAATTGAAATCACATCGTTTAAAATTTGATGAAAAATATTTACTTTTTTTCGTGCTGCCATCTATTGGTGAGATATAATAATTCTTGACGTGCGAAGGGGTATATGTGTATTCTTTTTTAAAAGGGTTAAATCTCCAAAAAAATGCATATGAACCGCGGACATTAATTAAATATACACAGAAAAGAGAAAAAGCCATATTCAGGTATTTTTTAAATGTACGTTAAATCTAGATATCGTTGTACAAGGTTTCAAATACGCGGCCAGATGTTTTTTGTAGATTGTCTTGGAACTAATTTACGAAATTTGCTGATGGGAATATAGTTTTTATAACTTTAACGTTAGAAAGCTAATATTTTAAGTTTTCTCTATTGTATGTTTTCCATCATTTTTGTTCTATGTTTAACAGCTTGATATTTATATAATGTATTTCATGTTACTGTATAGTTGTAATGTAGTTTGTTTTATTTTGTATGTTTTGTAGTTTTGATCTTTTCTCGCTGTCTCGCAATTGGATTAATCTTTTCGATAGTCTGTATAAAAAATAATTTTTCTTTTCAGGCAACAGTTGAGAAATGTGTTACGTGATCGTGACGTCACGGACATTGCTATGGACTCTACTGACCATCGCCACGACACTGGCCATGCTGGCAGCAGTGGTCACTCCGACGTGGCTGATTGGCTCCCCGAGAAGGCCAAGTCTCAAGTCCAGGGGAGAAATGGCTGAGAGGGATCTCTACTCTCCCTCTCTGGGTAATTTGTCTTTTGCATCTATTTAGAATATGTGATTGGTAGAGGATAATTCTGGTAACACAGGAGTGCCAGCTCCTAGGGGCACGAAACCTTTGCTCCCTTAACCCTCCTGGTGGTTGTCTTGACGAGGTGTTTTGTAATTAACAAAACCATTAGCAGATCTGATGGACGAGATATCTCGTCATTAGAAGAAAACTAACCACATCGTGGTCTCATCATGAAAAAAAATCGGCAATATCTTGATGACCATATATCTCGTCATACACAAAATTGGTTAGATTATGATGGATATGAGCTGGCACTCCACTCTCCAAACTTCCATTCCAACGGGAGGACATTTGAGGCCACGACAGATTTAAGTGCATCAGCCTCCACGTACACGACGGTCTTTGGTTGGATCGAGTTTCGAACTCGCAACCCTCCGATTGCTAATCCGTTACTCTCTCAACCGGGCTGCCGCGGCCAATCAAATATTAAAATAATTAAATTAATGCATCAAATTAAGTTTTTTATTTACTTTTTTACTATCTTTCTTGGTAACAATATATGATAAATATAAATAATATATGATAGATAACTTACATGCTTTTTGCCTGCCTTCCCATAAGTCGCAGTGAATCTATGTGGCCCTGGGTCTAACAAGTCTGGGCTACCTGGCCCGATTCTTACCTAAACCTCGGTCAGTCAGTCACAGTGTAGGCAGTTACTTATTGCACATCGTGTAGTTTCTTTAGATGAGTGTTCTGAGACTGGAACTCTCATTCCAGGTATCTACAACCGCTGCATCAAGATCCTGGAGATCAACCGCATGTACACGGACAACTGCGCCCCTTTCGTCACCAGCTTCGGCATGCCCTCCGACCAGTTCCCCAACTTCTGGAAGGCGTCCCTCGTCTTCTTTGGGTGCGGACTCTCCCTCATGCTCTTCACCTTCCTCACCTCCATCCTAGGGTGCTGCTTCAGGAGCATCATGAAGAAGAGCATCTTCACCATCTCGGGCACCATACAAGCCATCGCAGGTATGCAATTCCCAAGATGCCAAAGATGTTAACATCAACTGTTTTGCCTTGTTAAAAGTCAGTTTGGTTTTCTTGTTGATGATTGTCTCATTTGCTGCGTGTATAACTATCCGATGCTTAAGAAGATACGATGAGGAGTTCACACGCATATGAGTTCTGTCATCTTCCTTCTTTTCTGCATGACTTGTGGGTCATTCCATTTAAAAACACCCATTTTGAGAAAAAAATGTACCATAGTCACTGATTTTTTTCAAATTTTTACCGCAGATAGACATGGCAGTCATAGACACCATGTGATGAAATAAATTAAAAATACATAGAACTGTAATTTATTCTATTGATATTTTTACATTTAATGTGAGCCTTAATTAGAACTTCATAAAAACTGAAATCTGACCATATTGTTTTAAGCTATGGCCATTTTTGAACCACCGTTTTGAAATACATATGCTATCATTAGAATAGCTTTTATTCAGAAACGAAGCATTTTACGTTTCTGAATTTTTGTCAGATTCCAATACATATGTTAATACTTCCACAAAGTTTCAGAAAAAATAAGAGGGTTTATTTTTTCTATAGCCTTTTAATGTCGGCTGTTTTTAAAGGAGATTTTTTTCACTTTACATGTAAAAAAAAATCCCTAAAATGTAAAATTTCCATGTTTTTTGTAGCTTGTATACACTCTTGAAATAAATTGCTACCATTTGGTACCAAAATTACTAAATTTTAACTATTAGTTCTCAAGTTAGGGTCATTTATAGACAGTGTGACAAATCCAAGATGGCCGCCATTTTGTAAAATTCTCCAATTTGTAAATTTCAACTGACCAATTTTAATTGACCAATATTTAAATAACTGAGATCTATGGGTTTCACTGCCATGCCTATGGTAAAAATTTGAAAAGAATCCATGACTATGGTGCAACACCCACCATGTGTCCCAATATTGAATGACCCTTGTAGCAGTTTTGGCCTCCTTGACCAATAGACTGACTCCTCAGGGGCACATCTTTAAGTGTGTACGGTCTTCCCGACCCCAATGTCCCCTAGTGATCTATTCTTTTCCCATGGGGTTCTTACTGCCTATGGGGATCTTTCGATAATGATCTTTCTCTACTTTCTCCTCTCATTTCTTTTCACAATTACTTGATATTGTCTGTCTTGTGTATGACACAGCTTGGCCAAATATGACCCTTGCCATATTATGAGATTATCAGAACACATACACTTGTGGGTCTGATATTTCCTATTATTTTTAGGAACATAATACTTTGTTCTTGTTCTCTTGAAGAGGACTACTTGGAGTTTGCTACTACTTGGAGTTGATAGACACAAGATTACGCAACATAAGTTTACTGTACTTATAGTAGACTTCATTGAATTCGACCTTTGAAAGTTCAATTTTTTGAATGAAATGTTAACGATCAAAGTCCTGCTCTTCCGGATTATAACCCGTTTTCTTTTATAGAAAATACTACCCTTAAATTTGACTAGTTATGAGCACCTAAATTATGGACTAGACACTTATTATGAACTAAAATGAAATCAGGCCAAAACCTCGACAACGTTTTGTTGCTACTGGCCAGAGATATCTGAATATTCACGGTTTTATGTCATTTATTTCATAACTTTCATTTTCAGGTTTGTTTTACATTCTTGGACTGATCTTGTACCCAGTTGGCTGGGGCAGCAGACGAGTTCATTTGATTTGTGGGGACAAGGCAGAACCTTTCTCACCCGGAGATTGCAGTCTTGGTAAGTTCCAGTGCACGTCTGGTACACTTTGGGTGGTGACACACGAGGTGTTTTGTGAAGCTCGACCCGGGTCGCGCTTCCTTTCCTCGCGATCTTGGCAGCGCGTTCTGAACGGTTTAAATGGTTTACCAATCTTTACAAGTCGCCTCGTATGTCATCCACATATGGAAACAATAAGTTGTAAATCGCTGCTGTGTAGCGGATGGTTGACCGTCGCGCGCGATTTGATGAGCAACTCTACCCCGTGTGATAGGTGCAATAGAAATCTGTTCACTCACCAGAATTCACACCGGCTCGTACCTTTAAAGGCAAAATTAGTTGAATAATGCTTCGTATATGTTGGTGATATGGAGCTATTAGTTGGGCTCTACTTATGATATGAGGCCTTTATGAGTAAACTCTCCCTGCATTCCAGGTTCCAGTACCAAATAAGATAACGGCCCTGGTACTAGGAAAGGTCCCTCATGAAGTACAAATATAGATTCCTACTCAATGTTTCTTTAATTACACAATGCAATTACAGTAGTGTTCCCACAGGTGACTTTTGGTACTATTTTTTAACCTTGGCGACTAGGGATATCTTTTTAAGCAAATTCGTTTCAAAAGCTCCCATTTTCAATATTTTGGTGATTTTTCGAAAACTGGTGATGTTCATTATTTGATGTTGTTTATCTTGTGTTTGGCGAAGTATGGTCAAATAGGTCGCTGTACCATAAAAATCTAACCAATCCGTTTTTAGAAAATGTGGGTCAGCACATTGCAGCTATAAGCCCTAGAATTCAGTACCATCAACACACAAAGACTCGCTCAATAGATTTGGCCATTGCGCTAGCAGTCTGCGATTCCTATAATAACCTGTGTATTTCTCTCTTCTGTCAGAAAAAACGTTGCTTGTGTGTCCTTATTTGACGTTAAAAACACTTTTGCCAGATTGTGCCATAAAAAAACAACTAACCACAAAAACTACTGGCATCTAAAATTTTACAAGTCCTGCGTATACCTATATTTTCATAAATAATTTTTCCCAACGATTTATATTTTCAACAAATTCTGTATTAATATTGTCGATGTATATCTTTGTTTTCTTACCCAAACAGGTCTTGCATTTTACCTCGCAATTGGCAGTACACTGGTCACATTCATCTGTTCTGTTCTGTCAGTCCAAGCAGAAGTATCGACATCAACGGACAAAGTTCAAGACGAAATTCTCGAGGGAAAGACATTGATCTGCCTCATGTGAAACGAACTTAATTTTTCAACATGCCCAGAGACAGATTTGAACCTTTCAATATCAAAAGATGTTGTCTTGGGAAACACCCCAGCAATTGCACAATTGCGAGGGAGTTGAAACTACTTTTCACCAGACCAAGCACACCCGGAATAAAGCAAGGCAATTTTCTGGGAGATTGGTCAATTTCTTAATGATAATGAAAGTGGATCTTTCGTTCTTCCGACCGTTTTGTTCAGTCTTGCATGTGTTAATACATATTGCAAAGTATTGCATGTTTTTGTGGATTTTTTACGATGCTGTTTGATACTGTTCAAGTTCTTTGTATAAAACGTTTTAAACTATTGTGGCATTTTTGCAAAGCGAAAATTTGATTTTTATGCTTGTAATAAAAATATTAATAACATTGGAAAATAAAAGCGAAAACAATACTTCTGTTTGTGGATTATTTTTTAAATATCCTTATAAAAGGTTAAAATTTTTACTCATGAGGCTTTGACTCCTTAAAAAAGTTTTATATTTAGTCCGGTTCCCGAGAGTTGGGGGCAGTTGAGTCATGTACAGGAGCGAACCCAGGAAATCAATCTGGAGGGGACTACATTTTTATTGTAAGTTCTTTATTTAGGGGTGATTTTTAAATTTAAAAATTTCTTTGGAGTAGTATCTTTGATATAAAGACTTTTTGAGGCAACGCTTTTGGCGTGCTTTCAATGTCGCCAAGAAAGAATTTCTTAGAAAAAAAAACGCCATTTAAGGCTAAGCGGAGACTAAAATTTCCGAAAAAATTTTAAAAATAGAAAAAAAAATCACACAACTGATTATTCTTTCTACTGGGTAAGTATTTACTTTAATAAAAAAGTCTCACTTTTTCTGAAATAAAGTTATGGATGTTTGTCCAAGTTAAATAGTTCATCAGTTTTAAGTCCAATGGAACCAGGCTTTTTTATGAATTTCATAAAAGATCACATTAAATCTAGCAAACTAGAGTTTGGCATGGTAAAATAAAAAAGATAATTTACCAAAAGTAATGAGATTCAAAGAATCGCGAAGTTACCACAATCGTAAAAAAGCGGCGTTGCCTTAGACGTGGTTGGGGCCGTCGTGGCTCAGTAGGTAAGCACAATGCGCTAGCAACCTGCGAGTTGTAGTCGGCGCAGTTACGATTCCAGGTCAGGTGCATTTCCACCCTGGGTGTATTTCTCTCTTCTGTGTCAGTAAAACTTTCATTGTGTGTGTATTCCTATTTGATATTGTATGCCTTGTGTCTGGCGTAGCATGGCCAAATATGGCCCTTGCGCCATAAAACCCCCAAACCAACCAACCTTTGCCTGGCTACAAAAAGCACCAAAAGCTTTGCCACCAGTCTATATAAAAAGCAGTTTTAGAGTATGTTGCTTAGAGTCTAGTTTTAGGCATATATTTATGTAATCTTAACTTAAGTCACAATGGGCGGTCTGGGAACAAACCCAGAGGAAAAGATCCGAGGCCAACTCCACGTAATTTTGAACCACGGTCAGATGACGAGGTCACACCTGAACTAGCACCCCACTCTCCAAACTTCCACACCACGCCAACGTGAGGACATTTAAGACCACGAAAGATATAATGTGCACACGGCGGTCTTTGGTTGGATTCGAACTCTCACAAGCCTTTGGTTGCTAATCCGTTACTCTTCCAACCGGGCTACCCGAGTCTAGCTTTAGAGTGTGTTCCCTAAAGACCGGTTTTAAAGTGACTATTGCAAGACGAATAGAAGCTGTGTTGAAGGAGAAAGGTGCCATCTTTTTATAGGACAATATTAATTTTTTTCAATTACTTTATCTAACCCCCAGTAAACAAAAAATGAAGCACTTTGTAAATGGGCTAAAGGCAGTGGATTAATATTTGTTGAATGCAAGAAAATATCAAGACACCTTTAAGCACGATTTTTCAAGCAATCAATGAAATAAGTAATATTTTTTACTGTTTATACGGTCGGGGATGGGCTTAAGCCACTCCGTAGGTGCGCACCTTGTCATGTGTATTTGAATGAGTTTATTAGTTAAATTAGAGGCTCGAATTCTGGTTCTAAGCTCGGTGCCAGTCACCTTCCTTTCGTCCCCGCATTCAAAAGGAAAGGGATATTGTGTTTAAGACGTTTTAACACAAAAAGTTTATTACAACAAAATAGTTTATTACAACAAAAAAGTTTATTACAACAAAAGTTTATTACGCAAGTTCATTACAAAACATGTTCTAAAGATGCGTATTTAATTTCGCTGACGTCTAACTGTTTGGTGCGCTAGATTTGGAGGTTTGCTTTCACCTCATCTGTTCCATATTTGATTTTCAAATCTATGAAATCGTTTCAAATCTTCCACTTGAAGGAGTGAGGGTTCATGGAGGACTCTTTAAGGGACTTAATAGTTCACCCGACTGTACAGTTCCGAAAGCGATTGCAGTGGTAACTCGTTGTCGGGGGAAAAACCAGCCACGGCGATTGTGCTTTTAACCCTCTTGTTGCGCATCCCGCGATTTCCGCGGGCAACGTAGAAGTAGCAAAATTTGCGCATCCCGGATTTCCGCGGGGATGCATTTTTGCCGTCTATTTAACTGTGCAACCCGCTCTTTCCCCATTCATGGTTTCATTTTGGCTTTTCTGTGATGTTTAATTGTTTATTAAAATCTGGGTTAACAGATGGCTTTAGATGTCCACATTTCTCCGAAATATACAAGCATTTTTGCGGCATTTTGCGCGCTCTTTTCAAAGCTCGAAGATGTCTGGCAGGAAGCGTTTCGCGCGAGTGATAGAACCTACATTCCTGACAATATTTCCGACACTGATAGCAGTTCTGACTCTGATATCAAGTATATTGAAGATAGTTACAGCGAAACTGATGAGAATTTCTTATTCCTCTGCGGATAGTGATTTCTAATAATTCTTCATTTCTAATAAATGTTTTGTAAGTATTTTGCATATTTTCATTAGTATATACGTTTCACCTTTGTATTTCATAAAATAAATCATAATTTAACCAAGATTAATTTTCAAAATTTTGCTTTTATATGATTATTCTTCCAATTTCAATAATCCGACAACCTTTTTTTATGATCTAATTCTATACTGAAAAAAAAACTCTTTTACAAAATTTTTTTGCATATTTTAACTCTAAAATATATGTAGATTTGAAATATGTAATTAAAAAATACGCAATTTTTGAACCTATTTTGATAAAAAAAATTACGCAGCGAGAGGGTTAAATGTAATAGCCTCCCCCAAACATTCACCTTTTAAAAAAATTGACTGCCTTCTCGCGTCGGAACCGCACTATAATGACATTGCTACAAATACTGATAATAAATTCACATCAGATTGGAAATTTCGAAATTCACTTAATCGGGAATATAGGTTGTGAAATTTTAATTCTTGCCTCATTAGGGATTAAGTAAAATGACGAAGGGCCCAAGTGCACACACTGAAATAAAGTGTCTGAATAAAGTAGGGGCTACCGTCTGCTGGAAATGATTGCAGTCCAACAGCATGAATGAAATATGATCTTCCCATTCACAATACTATCACATTGCAAATAAGGTAGGTATTTTAATGAACGTCGCACTGGATCAACAGAATGGGCTATTGGCGACGGCACCATTGCAAATAAATTTGTTTAATGTTTAACCAATAATGCATCCTATTAGGGGATACTTGAAGAAATGTGTTCAATGTTGACACATTGGTACGCTTAATGATAATTTGGAAATATATTTGTCGACCTGTCTCAATGATCTATATTAAAAAACTACTTTCCGCCACGGTATCCTGGTTGGAAATACATGAGGATTAGCAACGCAGAGTTGCAAGTTCGAAACTAGCTCTAACCAAAGATCGCCGTGTACGCGGGGGCTGGTGCACGTTAAATCTGTCGAAGCCTTAAATATCGACGTGGAGGGTGCCAGTTCAGGTGTTGACCGTTACCTAACCGTGGTTCAAAATCTCTAGGTCTTGTCCTTCGATTTTTCAGGGCCACGTTGGCCCGGTTGGAAGAGTAACGGACTAGCAACCGAAGGGTTGCGAGTTCGAATCCAGCCAAACACCGTCATGTACATAGGGGGCTGGTGCACGTTAAATCTGTCGTGGCCTCAAATGTCCTCACGTTGGCGTGGAAGTTTGGAGAGTGGGGTGCCAGCTCAGGTGTTGCCTCGTCATCTGACCGTGGTTCAAAATTACGTGTTGTCCTCGGACCTTTCCCTCTGGGATTGATCCCGGACCGTCACCAATAGCCCGTTGTGTTGCTCCAGTGTGACGTTAATTGAAAATACCAATACCTTCGATTTTTCCCTTTGGGATTTACCCCGAACCATCTGCAATAGCTCGTTGTGCTGCTCCAATGCGACGTTAATTACCCACCTACCATCGCCATTAGACCGATGTATTGTTTCAGTGCGACGTTAATTCAACTACCTACCGCCGCCAAAATAAAATTGTCATCCCTACTCAAAATGAACGATCCGTTTCTAGTGATTACTACTCAGATTTAGCATCAGGATCAGTTCTTGCAGTAGACACAGTACTTGTACACTGATAATGATAAAGACTCAAGGCAGTCAGACAGTTGAGTTTTCAATCCTAGTTTAGAACAAAGTTTGTATAATTCTTAAGTAGCACCCTAAAAAATTTGGAAGGTGAGACTAATAATCGTAAATTACTGGAGGGACTCTTCAATTACCCTGTGTTTTGAGACAAATTTTCACAAAACGCTTCACTTCAAAATATTTTTCACATCAGAGAATTTGTCTTGGATAGTTATAACTTTCTTTGCTATCTCACTATTTCAGCAATATATAAAAAATTTTTTGAACCAATATTTGTATTCATGCATATCAAAATTGTCCCACAAAATTAACTCTTAATGTAGATTGTTAAATGAAAAATAAAAACTACATGTTTTTATCAGATTGAAAAGAAATTCACCAATGAAAATTCTCAATAGAAATTTTATTGCTCACAAGAGATATGCAAAAATCATGTACAGAAAACATAAGAAAATAAATTCTAAATCTAAACAGATCACGACCATAATCCAACCATTAGTGAATTCTTAAAGAATCCTTTCATTCAAATTAATGACCATACACCATGGACAACCGAAACTTCCAACATGTTAGCAAACCATGTCAGTGAATATTTTAGCTGGAAGTGAATATTTCAACAGTAGGTAAATAAATCTATGTACAAAAGACATTTAATATTTACAAAAATGATATGTACAAAAATATTTACATAAAACCTTCCCCTTCATACCCAGAATACAATCAAGCTACACGAATTTTAACTAAAAATTGATCAATTTCATTCCTAAATATGGAAACATTGCTTTTGACCAAATACTTATTCATACCGTCTCAAATGAAGTGAATATGGTAGAAGGATGCTTCTAACAGAATTCTCGTGACCTGAAATTATAACCCCAAACAGAAGCATAAATAAGACATTCTCAGTTTAAGTAACAGCTATGGGACTTATTCATCAATTTTCCCACTTAGTATAAACATTTTTGTTTTGAAACAGTTTTGATGAGCTATTGAGTGATGCAAGACGGAATCTGGACGATACAAATCATCAAATGGAAAATGTCAGCAAATGCAAAAATAGGTTTAGGTGTCAAACACCGAATTGCCTTTGTATGGGATGCAATTGAGGTGAAAATTTAAAAGTTAATTGTGACTAAGGTGTGCACTTTTCGCAATAGTTATTAGAAATATAAATCAACACAAATAAGTATTGGATTGATGCAAAAGTTCATCCCATTTTTGGTGCTAGATGGAATTGCATCGCAAAAGCGAAGTGTTACCTATTTCACACGTGTAAAGTTTGATGTTTGAAAGGAATTTCAGCAAGTACTTGGGAAAATAATTGTGTTATTTGGTTGCTTTTTAAATTTTGTTAAGCATTAAAAATGGCAGAAAATAAGGAGCATTTTCGACATATTATGCTTCTTTATTTCGAAAGGCAAGAATGCTTCTCAGAGGCAAAAGATGTGTTGTGTATGATATGAGGGTGCTATTGATGATTCCATGCGCTGTAAGTGGTTCAGAAAATTTTGTCACCTGGATCAGTTCTTTAGCCAGAAACCTCAGAACTTCTATGAGCGCAGGATTATCCAGCTACCGGAGATGGAGGAACAGAACGGCACATACTATATTGATTCAATGTAATTTTTAGTCAATAAAATTTTTCTTCAATTTTTGTCAAAAAATGGGACGAACTTTTCCATCAACCTAATTTTAAATAGATTCTTTGCTTGCAAATTGCTTTAATACCAAATCAGCATTTCATTTACAGCATCATATTTGAATATTTCAGCACTGTCTATGCTTTTTCTATCAACAGGCTTAACAAAACTTCAATTTACATATATTCAGCTAATTTCAGCACTAATTTTTGAAACATTAACATTGCCTCATATCCTCTCCGAATACATCCCTGAAGTAGTATACTCTTCATTTGAGACTGTATAGGATAATAGCAAAGAGTGAATTCAGTCTAACTATTCCCTTCCTCAAATACAAAATTATAATAATTTAACAATCACTTCTGAAAACCACAGGTAGTCGCATTAGAAATATACAGTAGAAATCAATTAATATCTTTCCAATATGAGATTATGTTAAAATATATACATAACTTTGTACATGCACCAACTTGAGATGGGAACATTAGTCGAGTCTTTTTACAATAATCTGATAATGTACAATCACATATGTTCAAAGTCATGATAGTATAATTAAAGAAATTCTTTCTTAAATACTATTTTGAGTAACATTTTCATCCAGAATGTAACAAGATATGAAAGGAAAATAAATTTTAACAACCATTGCACTGTTAAGAATCCTGCAGCAATATACAAAACTTTGTGCAAGGAGACCCTAACCCATATGAACAAATGAAATCCAGACTGGTAGTAAAGATGTAAAACTTAAAAAAATATTTAATAAAAAACGATGAGAAAATCATCAGTGGCCCTTTCTGTGGAGCAAATCGTCCAAATCAAGACATCTCATAATTAATTAACATCGCACTGGAGCAAAGCAACGTGCTATTGGTGATGGTCCGAGATCAAACCATAAGGGAAAGATTCGAGAACACAACGTAATTTTGAACCACGGTCAGATGACGAGGTCACACCTGAGCTGGCACTCCATGCCAACATGACAGGACATCTGTCTGGATGGTGGACATTTTGCTCCACTGTAATGGCCACTGAAGATTTTCATATGCAATTTCAATTTAATCATTCTTTAAAGTTTTACTTTACTACCTTATCCACATAACAAATAATCATAACATGCTTGTCAGGGATGAAATTTTAATTCATTGCTTTGTCTTGGGTCTTCTGATCCCATGTTCTGGTTTTGTCAACTAGCACTCATATCATTGGCTTAATTTGACTGATCATTTTTTTGCTACACAAAGGACCTAATTAGACCAAATTAGCATTACTTTAAGTATATTATTGCCTGTATTAGTATCATAATGAGTGATAACTACACCCATTGTGGCAGGCTGCCCAATAAACAATTTTTCAGCACCCAAAACAACGTTTTCTAGCTAACCTGCGCCAAATCATGACTTGCAAAAAGTTATTTACCAAAATTTAATTTATAATTTCCTTGAAAGTTAAGCACTGCGAATAAGTTCTTGAGGCAGCAATTTTAACTGAAAATATTGAGAATTCTCCTTTTTAAGATTTCTAGAGAAATCAACCACACAAATTAATTAAATCTGTTAATGAATTAAATTAATCATTAAAATGAGAGGTTGGTTTTGTTCACATAAGCATTCAGTAAATCACCTCAGAAAATTTGTTTGAAGGCAAAATATTTAATAGCAGCATTTCGTCATAATCTGCTCCAAATCGACAAAATGCATGCTCAGGAACTTTTTATACTTGCCCTAAAATGTCAGAATAACTGCTCTAAAACAATACATTAGCAGTTAACACCATTATTGCTAAAATATGCACATTAGAGCACGTTTGGTCGGCTTACAAATGGAACACACTAAGTCAAAATTTTCAAGATTTGAGTTTTTAGAAGTCATGTTTCCTTTGCATGTTAGACTTTTTTTCTTCAGAAACATACTAATGAGTAGAAGTTTTTCCACTTTGTTTTCTCAGAATTTTGTATTTATAACATTTAAAATTTAATGATAATGATTTGTTTGATATATTTTTTTTATCAAACCATCCCTGTAATTTCAAAAATAGCCACATGTATTTTCCATTACTGTTTTTGGCTTTCATCCCTGGTATATATTAAATAATCAAAATTATACAAATATGGTCCAAGTATTGAAGTCAGACAATACACCACACTTGAAATAAATATACTACAAGAACAAATGAAGTATTTACAAATTTGACTTGAATTTAACATAACTATAATTTTAAAATATAAAACTTGTATACACAAAATGCACCCTTAACCACTGAAAAATATCCAGTATTACAAAAGCTTGAAGCAAAATGCTTATGTATAAACAAGTAATCTACATTTTTATTTGCAGTATAAAATGCATGCATTTTTATCATCTGGAAATAAAAATTTGTTTTTAAGTTTTGGATAATGTTAAGAGTTTTTCTTAAATGTGAGTACAGGTAATCTCAAAATCTATTTTTCAAATAACAATTCATTTAAAAACATTTGTTTCTAAACAAAATTTGCATGCATACAAAATAAATATTTTAAAGCACCTATTAGAAATTATTGGTTCAAATATTATCAACCTATCTACTGTCAAAAAATAAATACTTAGCTTTCAGATGATTAAAATTAGAAAAGGGAAAATATATTCCTGTCATTCAAATATTTTGGACAAGTAACAACTGCAAAACAATGCAGCTATCATAAAACCTTTTGAAAAATTTCATTCAAAAAAGCATCAGACACCCTTTTTCATACCTTGGAATTAAAATTAAACAAATAATTTTTCTTTTGAAGATATCAGCAAAAAAAAAACCAATATAAATACTTCTATAACAGTTATAAAAATGACTTAAAAATTTCAATTCTTCAATAAAAGTGTGATATCCAAGATGTGAATATATATATCTTACAACAAAAATAATGCTTGCCAAGATATACAATATTAAAGGTTATTGATTTAAAATACTTTCGACTTTTCAAAAGTAAAAACAAACAAACAAATGCTTAGCTTTTAGAAGATTAAAATTAAAAAAGGGAAAATAATATATTGTCATTCAAATATTTGGAACAAGTAACAATTGCAAACAATAAATGCTTATCGTAGTATCGTATACAATACTTATCGTAAAACTATTTAAAAAATTTCATTCAAATAAGCATCCTTTTCTCATACCTTGGAATTAAAATAAAATAAATAATTGTATTTAATTATAAAAGTTCAGGGGGTGGTTTCTTGTCATGTGATACAGAATTGAGTGTGAATGGACACAGTACAAAAAGACGTATGGACACACCAGTGCTACCGTTCCTTAAAAGACGCTTCACTAGTGTCGGATGTTAGTGATGCGTCGCTACTGCTCTGTGCGGAGCCGATCTCCACTTCCATGAACTCCGCATTTAGAGGAGACACCATCGAACAATTTGGCACACGTTGGAGGTCATCCGCTGTTGATGTAACTATGTGAACTGTAGTGTCTGTAAAAACAAAATTAAATTGTTAAAATACATTAACAAAATTAAAGTTAAAAATCGCCGGGTTACTGCAGAAACAAGATACCTCCATCTTTACTTTTCTGACTTCAGTGCACTTCCACACACAATTGTATATAGTATGTTCTGCAGAAGCAAGATAACTATAATATGAGCCTATCAACTGTGAACTCTACTTGAAACCTATCAAGTAGATACACAGAAGAAATTTACAGCTCCTTATTATGTGTGAAAATGTACTTAACTCAAAAAAAGAAACAAATAGTTGCCTTGTTTTTGCAGTCATCCAACGATATATCAATGAAACCTCGAATACCAGTACTTACATACATTTAGTTATTTTTATTTGTTGGTTATATTTAAAATTGCACTTTTATTTTCAAGTTTATACATTTTCTGTGGAGAAAAATATAGTTTCAATGCAGTTTTATTTCACAATATACAGTAGTGGAAAAAACCCCGAACCACCTCCTTTATTTCGAGCACCATTCATAGAAGAGCAAATTCAAAGATATCATTCAATAGGGAATAACGTTCTCTACAAATTCAAATGCAAAAAATTGCATAAAGGGCCGTCTCTATATAAAATTTTGCACAAACCAAATTCCTAATGTAAATACTTTTTCGATGCCTTAATCAGATTCCGTATAGTTAAATTAGTCTAAATATGAATTTTCATGACTAACTAACTTTATATCTGGAGATATTCAATGTTAAGGTTACTGTCCAGTTCACAGATCATCTCTACATTGAAAATCACCACAGTAAACTCGATTATCCGCGGGCGGATTATCCATTGTCTTCCTTTCCTTTTTTGCGACGATAAATTACAGTATTAATAGAAAATCTACAACGGTAGAATAAATTATGCAACTAGGCCTACAATTAAACGTTACAGCGAAACATACATTACTGTAAGTAAAGACAAGGAATGTAGGGAAATGGAAGCCATATGTTGAGAATGCATGAGTCACAATCAGGTGCAGAAGCTATTTTTAGAGCAACAAGTTAGGGTGAGTGGAAGTCAATCAGCCAAGGTCATTGGCACTGCCTCCTCTCCTTCCCCTACACTTGCCACTTCCCATAACTCACGCATCAGTTTGTGCATATCTGCCAAACTGTGTGCACATATCAACTAGCAGTTTGAGTGTGTTTAAACTGTTGTGCGTGATTTTAGTTTTGTGTTTACAAGTTATTGAAAAATGGACTGAAAAAAGAAAAAAAGTGGTCTTATCAATTCAAGAGAAATTAGAATTGATTAAAAAATTGAAAATGGTGCATCCAAAATGCAAATGAGCTTGCAATATGGAATAGGAGAAAGCACTGTTAGGGACATTTTTAAACAAAAGGATAAACTAATGCAATTTACATTCACATCAGACAACTCCTCATCAATGAAAAAAGAAAAACCATGAAAACTAGCACTTATGAAGAACTAGATGCAGCACTTTTACAGTGGGTGAATCAAGTGAGAAGATGGGAACTCCTATTTCAGGACCTATTGTTGCTGCAAAAGCAAAAACGTTTTTTGAAATGCTAGGTTTAGAGGGAACATTTGTCGCATCATCAGAGTGGTTGCCAAGGTTTAAACAACACCATGGGATAAGGGAAATTGGGCTTCATAGCGAGAAATTAAGTTGCGACACACAGGCAGCGGAAGATTTCGAAACTGATTTTGAATAGTTTCTTCAGTCAGAGTTAATTTCTTACAAACAAGTGTACAACGCTGATGAGTCGGAGCTGTACTGGAAACGTTTGCCAACATGAACACTGGCATTTGAAAGCGAGCAGCAAGCTCCAGCACATAAGTGCAGTAAAGAATGCATAAATAGTAATGATGTGCAGCAATGCAACAGGATTTCAAAAACAAACTAGTATATTGGAGAAAAAAAAATAAAACAAGATTTTTTAAAGGGACAATAACTGCCAATCTTCCAGTACACTACTTCAATAAAAAAATGGCTGGATGGACCAAGAAATATTTAAAGAGTGGTTTGAAAAAGTTGATCCCCCAAGTTAGAGAGCCATCTCAAGTCTTAAAACGTACACCAGAAAGCTCTGTATTGCTGATTTGACAATGCCCCGTCCCACACAGAGAAAATTGTTTTGAAATCGGAAGATGGAATTTTTTTTGTCAAGTTTTTGCCTCCCAATGTCACAGCTCTTATCCAGCCCATGGACTAGGGCTTAATTGCTTCAATGAAGGAAAATACAGAACAAACTTACTGTAAAAAAGGATTGAAGAGAGGAATGATCTTCAGGGCTTCTGGAAAGATTACACGCTTCTTGATAGCATTTATGACATAAACACTGCTTAGGAGTCAGTTAAGCAATCTATATTAGTAAAGTCCTGGAGGAAGATTTTACCAAGTGTGGAAAATACTTTGGTAGTCTGCAGAGGAAGAAATTTCTGCTTATGATCTGGCTAATTTAGCGAAATCTGTTACTGCAAGAAGTGATGTGGATGAAGATAACACTGTTGAGTGGATTAATTGTGACGCCAATGATACAGGCTTTGAACACCTTACTGATGAACAAATCGTAGGTGGAGCATTAGGTATGGTTTTGGAGGAGAGTGAGGAAGAAGATAAGTTGCGGAAGCAAGTGAGCCATGATGCAGCTCTAGCACACATTGACGGGCTCATTCAATATCTGGAGAAACAAGACGACATCACTTTGTGACAAAATGTTAAAAAAACTTCAATCACAAATAAAAAAGAGGTGTTTTAACACAAAAATCAATTGACTGATTTTTTTTGTAAAAAGTAAACCAACAAACTTGCAGGTACAAAAATCTACTGTTTATTAAGTTATAATTGTATGTGTAGGCCCCTACTGTAAATAAAAATTGTTCAAAAGCATTTTCGTGTTGGTTTGTGTCCTTTTTCGGATTATCCGTGGAATTCGCTTATCCACGGTTGCCATGCCACCCAATTCCGCAGATAATTGGGAGTTTACTGTATTTGTAGATCTAAGATTAACTGCAGTTATAGCTACCCAAATTTCAACATTATTTCAAACATAGTCAGCACGTGCAAACAATCCAAGAATTATTATATTTATTATACAAGCTCAAATGATAATATTGTGAATTGTAACTGATTAAAATGTGATAAAAGGATTTTGGAATTGAGAACAATTCGAAACGGAAAAAGTGTTGATCGATGTTCTGTATAATTTGGTATCGTGTTTAGTGTTCTTAATAAATGTTAATTTTTGCGTAATTAGTGTTAATCTCCATGTATGCAACCAAAAGTCTACCTACAATTATTTAATACAATCGAACTGATATTCCAATCATCCAAAAAGTGAATAGTGAGTCATTCAATTGTTCATTAATTAGTAGAGTTCATCTATACGACACATAACTGGTAAAAGGCAATGCATTTTAGATTACATAAATGAAATTTCTAATCATTTTTCAAGAATTTAAACATTTCTCAGGTTTATCAGCTGTTTTTAAACTTTTGGTTGCCTCCTAAAATCGTCAAAATGAGGAAAATTTAATGTAACACAAAAACTAACAATTGGAATGACCTGAAATTTTGCATGGTCATATAAGTTCTTCTGAATCGATTCCCATCAAAATATAGTAAGGTTCCAATTCATAATTTTTTCAAACATTAATTTACTAATTATTATTGCATACTAAAAACTATTTTTAAAATAAAATATTATGTGGATTTTGTTTGGGTTGTTTAACAATAACATGGCACAAAATATAAACACTATAGAAATATTATTTAGGAAGATATCCATAAGTCTGAGAAACTGATTTAACATTAGGAGCTCCAATCTTTCTGTACTCATAACTTCAAAACGGTAACATCTAATGATAAGAAATTTGTACTTGAAGTTAAATTTCGATATAGATTTGAAATTGTGCGTTAAAATAGGGGTTTTCCATTGGAAACTATGAAGTTGGTGCTCAACTTAATATGAAGGCGGCCCCTTATGCAAATTTTATGCATTTGAATTTATAGAAGACGTTAGGTGCTGTCGAACGCCATCTTTGAATTTTCTTTCCACAGAACACAAATGCTTTCCTTGAAACTCTTCCCAACTGTATTTTGCAACTTGACAGGATTCAAGACAGATTAATGAGACCAAAACATTTATAGTTAAAATTCAACAGGGATGTAAATCTTAAGCAAGCATCATACTTAATATTAAATGCAGACATATTTACTAAAATTGTTTTAAATTCATGTCAGTTTATATATATTGCTTCGCTGGTTTATAGAAGACAGAGAAATCTGTATTAATCTTGTATCAAGATATAATGTAATGTCAGCAACTTTTCTATAGATTTTTTTAGATAATTTTTCTATTTTTTTGTAATTCGTAAATAAATATTTAATTTCTCCTACATGAATTCTTTAATTTATATTTATAATGCGTAGACATACATATTTTGTTCAAGTGACCTGTAAGGTGTAAGTGCATGCTTTACGTAATGTCCCTTAAGCAATTTTCAGAAGCTCGTCAGGTTCAGTCAATGCTGGAAGATTCCTGTATGGCTTCTTGGTTTTTGAAAGCAGGCAAAATAAAATATGCTGTACTTCTGTAAAAATTAAGGCTTTTAAAAACATTTTAAGGACTTTCAGAAAATATTAAGGCTTTTTAAGGACCTTAAAAACTAAAATGAAAAATTAGGACTTAAGGTTTGTATAGGTTCATGAACCATTGATTGAAATGCTAAATATAAATAGAATCTAGAATAATAACCACACAAATCATATGATATTTTAGAATAATAGTGTTAAGAAAGTAAGTGATACAAGAAATCTTACATGGATCTTTTTGTGTTTCATACGCAATCCCCTTTTGCTGCAACGTTACAGGACAATCTTTATGGGCCAATAACATTGTTTTCAACTGAGCAACTTCATTTCTTAACTGTGTCACTTCATGCTGTAAGCAAAATTGAATAAGTATGTAATTCAAACAAGTATACTATAAAAAAAAATAATTTTAGCTTCATTACACTAGTAAAAACCTCTACATGTCAGAAAAGAAGCTTCCTCGTAATTAACTTTATTCACTGAAAATAAAAATGAATTTGCTCTATTGTAGTGATTTTTTAACCTTTTATCATCTCATGCCACACAAACTAATAACTAAAATTTTGCAGCACAAAAATATATTATAGTTTGACAAAATATAGGTATAATTTTGATTGATTTGCAAAATATAATAGTAATAACCTACCCTTTTAGCTTTAGTGACTTTCAAAATATCTTTTTGAAACAATTTATTTTTACTGGTATTACTTGATAGTATTTGTCCCACACTTGTCAAATTAAAAAGTTTAAACCATTAAAATGAAATAAATCTTACACAATTTAAACCGTTTCATAAGTCATACCCCAGAGCCCTTTGTTTCATTCATTACTAAACCGTTTCATCATTCATAAGGCATACCAGAGCCATTCTTTCAGCACACCAATGTACCGCAGCACACAGGCTGAAAATAGTTACTCTAGTAGATGCATTAACACTCCTGGGGGTTGTCTCGTTGAAGTCATTAGCAAAACTGATCAGATCTTGATGGACAAGATGTCTTGTCATTAGAAAAATTAAATAAATCTTACACAATTTAAACTGTTTTACCATTCATAAGGCATGCTAGAGGCATTCTTTCAGCACACCAATGTGTCGTGGCACACTGGCTGAAAATCACTGCTCTAGTAGATGAACCTCCCTGGTGTTGTATGGTATCAATGAGTTCATTAGCAAAACCGATCATATCTTGATGGAGGAGATATCTTGTCATTAGAAGAAAACTTACCAGATCGCATTATCATCAAAAAATCGGCAAAACCTTGACGAGATACCTCGTCATTAGCAAAAAAGGTCAGATCTCGATTGACGAGATATCTCATCCAAACACCTTGAACCAAAACTGTTGCACATAAAACATGTACTTTCTCTCAAATAACTTAAGTATTGATCAAAACGGCAGAAAAATTTGTTCTCCAGCTTAGAAAAACTGAATACACACTAGATTTATTTCCCCTGTTCAACAAAAATTAATAAATCAGACGAAACAATATCAATGTGACGTGTATGAACGCTTAATGTAAAAACTTTAGAGCCAACAACCACCATTAAAATCTTTCAGCAGAGTTAGGGTAGTGATTTAAGTCATAGTTCTGCGAGTAGGATTAAACAAATCAAGAAATAATCATGTTTTAAAATTTAAATTCAGGATAGATTGTTACGCAAAAGTCATGAAAATTGATGAGGTGTGAGTGACAAAAATTAAATACTTTGATGGAATGAAAAAGTAGCTATTAATGAACTATTTGGGAGTAGATAAAACTAGACAAAAGACAACTTTTTATCTTCGAAAGACTTGCTTGATTGCAAGAGCTTGGTAATATTTTCTTATGATAAACTAACTTCCCAATTCCATATTGAATGCATGAATAATGTAATCTCCATTGTCTCCTGCAGACTTCTTGGCCAAGTATTATAATTTATCACCTCTCAGAATAAGAGACCTAAACAGTTCAATGAACAGATGATTTGAGTAAGAAAAATACTATCTTTTGAGAAAAAAAGAATCACTAATTAATCATCACTCCCTAATTCCTATCTTCCAGATTTCTCGTTGCCTTCTGTAATAAGACTGCTGTAGAATTTCAACGCAAGAGGGAAAGCTCTTCCAAACAGTTCAAGCAATATTATGCAGCTAACTCAAATTGAGCATATTTAAATTATGTGGCAAAATTGCAGAATTATTCTCATAGAGGTTGATTCTATATAGTTTATATCTATATAGATATATATATACTTTGGAGAATTAACTCTCTCTTTACCACTGTAATAGTTACTTGAATACAACATCAGATTTTTCTTCTGACAATTACGTAGATGGTACTAGCCACAATACAACAAAATTCTTGCACATTTTAAAAATACACTACAATTATTTTTAAATTTAGACAATTGAAATGAATAAACCCTCTGAGGGCTTCACATGTATAATTTCACATTACAGCCTGCTGTCTTTCCAGCATGACTTCCAACCAATTTTGACCTTGACCAACAGAATCTTTCCAAAAGATTCTATCCTAAGGGTGGAAAGAATCCATGGATTCTTTCAACCAATAGATGTGGTAATTTAGCCATTCAGTTTGTTGTGGGGTGAAAGCAATACTATACTACCTGGAAAACTCCTTATGCTCAGAGAGTTAAAAGCACATGTTTCCGACAAGATGAAGAAACATTTCATACAGCCTTGTGCAACCATGCGAATACTAAAGGACACATTTCCCTGCCAAATATCAAAATCTGGTAATGTCGACTGGCCCCTTTGTTACCATGATTAAACTAAGGTGAATTTTTGTTATAGGGCAAACACTGAAAGCCAAAGATTAAATTGGGTTTAACCATTTTCATCGTTGCTCTAAATGCAGTTCAACTCAGAATATGCCTGAGTACATAATCTCCTGTCTTAGCTGTGTCCCTCATGCCAACTTATTCACAATTCTGTGTTGACTCTTGAAGTGCCTAAAGTTGCATGGATTAATAGACTTGGTGAAATGTTTTTATGCCAAGTGAAATAACAAAGGTTTGGATATTGAAAACTACCAAATCTTTATGATGCAATTAAAGTGCGCATTCAGAAGCTAATTGTTGACATGACTAAGATGTTTTCGCCATGCACTTTATTGGAAGTCCAGTGGGTGATAATATTGGACCCACAGTGCAAAAAGGGTATTTTCAATATTTTGAGTGAAAATGGATGGCAGATATATAGCAGGCTGTGAAACCAATAGTATTGCCAACTATTTATTTAAAATTTGAAAATAAAAGCAAGTTACAAAACAAAAAGAATTCATTCTATCGAAATTTTCTTTTTTATAGTAACTGAGAGTTGAAATGTCAAACTGCTCATTTAAAAAGTGGGTCTAATAATATGATCACCTACTATAGGAATAAGTAAGAGCAGTAAAAGTACAAGAAATGCCTGATATATACATATTTGTTTAATTTGATTTCATTTGGATGTATGAAGTGTACTTACAGTTGGAACAAGATCAGTAAGTACAAGAAATGCTGCTATACATATTGTTTAATTTGGTTTCATTTGGACGTAGGAAGTCGCATATCAATGCATATATGTATTATAAATGGATTGAAAATATGAGTCATGACACTTTGCCACAAATGGATATGAATGTTTAAGACACTAGCGCAGATACCATGTACGGGTCTGTTAGTTGATATGAATTAAGTATTGCATCTTTACATGCAAAACAGTATAAGACATACCTGTAATTGAGTATTTGTATCGGCCAATTCGTCGGCCTTCCTTTCCAATGCTGTAATCCACATTTTCCTCTTCTCACGACATCGAGTAGCAGCAGCCCTAAAAATAAATAAAAAATAATGTCTCAAAAGTCAGCATTCATGACACGGTTGATTTCATAGTGCAAGATCCAAATAAGAATAAGCTGCAAAAGCAAGACAAATAAGAAGCAATTAAAATATATTTTAAAATATCACATTAACCATCAGATCAACATTAAAACATGAAGATAAAATAAACACTTCAAAAGCAAAAGCATGATAGTAAAGACATTAAAAGTATCTTATCAACATAAAAGAGAAAAATATAGTGTTTAAAATGCATTGATGTGAATGTTGATTTTGAATAGACGAGACAATGTGATTTAAATTACACGAAAGGTGTGTGATTCAAGACAATAAGAATAAAAACAGATGGGTTACCCATGAAATATGAAAGCTAAAATATTTCCTCTAAAAGCAATGAATAAGATGGAGTATCCTCATCTTAGTTGAATGTTATAACTCCAATTGAAATGTAATTAAATGATTGTAAATAGATAAAAAGCGATGAGTGCAGAGGGTGACTCAACAAATCTTATAAAACAGGTGATGAGGTGCCAAAAAATGTATGGTAAAAACGTTTACGACAGGCACAGGAAGTAAATGATATGGAAAAGAGTAAGGTCACAAACCTATTTCGCTCCAATGATCGTCTCCTTTTTTCATCCGGATTGTCGCTCGGTTCTCTACGTTTCCGGCTGAAATAGTGTTTATCGAATTAGAAAGTGAAATTAATATTTTTACTTAGTTTCTCTTCTACATTTAGCTGAACGAAGTTTGAACTTAAAATGAAATTTCCAGTTTACACAGGATTCTGAGAAATTCTTGAGTTTAAAAATCTCAATTTGAATAAAATGTAGCTATTAAGAAATATGAATCTGTAATTTCCAAAAAGTTGAAGCAGAAAATATTTTTTGCTTTGTCTACTGTTTGACATAAATGAATATCAGATCTTGGAAGTTTTTGAAGTTTATGACAAAAATTCAATTCTTTCTGAAACTATCACATAACTATCATTTCCACAAACTATCACTTCAATAAATTTCTCAAAATATTTCCGGAGTTTGAACACTTCCAATGCAAATTCACTTACATCAAGGAAAACTAAATGAAACAGGGTTAGCATTGCATGACATATATCAGAATCGTAAAACAATTTTCAGGAATCGGCATCTAAACTGTTAGAACAAGCTTCAAGAATTTTCAACATCAAGTCTAATAGTAATTCCTTTTTGTGTTAGCTTTCTCTATTTGATAATGGAATAGTGATAATCGAAAAAATACTTTTGAATCAATAAACATTAGTCTATAGCAGTGATTTTCAACCTGTGTGCCTTGCAGATGGTGAAATGGTTTAAATTGTGTAAGTTATTTTATTTCAATAGGTTTAGTTTTGAACTTTTGACAAGCATGTTCACAAATAATTTCAAGTCATACACATTTAAATAAGTTGCAAAAATATATTTTAGAATGCCACTTTGGAGTAAAGAGGGCAGGTAATTACTCTTTTCTGCATATCAATCAAAAATATACCTATTTCTTGTCAGATTGACAAAAAAGTAAAATTTTTGTTGTGCAGCAGAGTGCCATGAGATGCAAAAAGGATGGAAATTGCCGGTCTACAGCAGTAAAGTAAAACATTCAAAATACAAAAGTGAGTTCCCATACCCATTATGGCCACTAGATCTTTGCATTGGAATAGGAGACGATGGAGGTGAGATCCCAAACTCAGTTAACAGGTCTTCATGAGGAAGGGGTTGGATGTGGGGCTTACTTCGAGGCTTCACATTGGATGTGGTGCTTTTACTGATGCAGCTCACTTTTTGATTCATTGTCAATACTTCTTTTAGTTTCTAAGGAAAGAAAATAAATATATATATGCCTATGAAAATAAACATGCAGGTGTTTATTATGCTATGATTTTTGAAATACACTTTACAACAGGTGAAAATGTACATTAAATCTCCTTCAGATGATGACAAAAATTATATATGACATCAAATGATACAAAACTTCCTGTATAATCTCAATTTAAACAAAACTTTCAAATAAAGTTGGAGTTAAAGACAGTTCATGGCATTATCCATTAAAGTAGAGGACTCTACTAACTCTTAGGTTGGCTGTTTTGGAGTGCAAGGGAAATATATTTGGCCATCTGCACCAAACACAAGAGAGAAAACTATAAGTAAAAAAGGTCATGGAAGGAAAAAGAGGGATTGAGGAATAGAGTAGTGAGATGATAGCTGAAAAAGATTGCTTGGGTATCCCAGGAGTGTGACACCCATGTTTACTAAAAACACTAAACATGGAAAAAGAAAAGATCATGAGTATGACGGGTTCATGAAGCCTATACACACCTAAAGATGTGCTACCTTAGGGTAATAAGAGGAAAGAGGAAAGCACATGAAAAGGGAAGTCAGATCACTAGGAAGTAACTCTCAGGATAAAGATACTCTCAGTAATTGAGAATTATGAGTGATGTCTTGCCAAAGAAAACTTTCTGTTTCCTTGCAACTGACAAGCTATGGGAGTTGACTGTTTAAAGAGAATTGAATGCAGAGACTGGGTATTTAGCTGCAACATACTTTTATCAGATACTTAAGACTTTTTAAGACAGGACCTATACAAAATGGGACAGATGCTGGAAAAGTGAATATCTCAAGAATGTTCCAGACAAGCCTGCAGGTAGAGGCAGTTGCGGCTTTCTGTTTGCTAACAGGACGTGACTGCCTTACTGCTCATTTGCATTGCTTACCTATCGTATCTCCACTGAGTCTTGCCATCCTCTCTAATTCTGGAGAAATAATGGGCAGAAACCACCTGTTTCTATGTAGCTCCTGTCCACTGACTTTTTGAGGTGTCTGGGTATTGAGAGGAAAGAGAATTTAGGGCAATGACTTCAGTCTTCTTTGTTGTTTTATTCTGGTTGTGCAAAATTAACCATTTTTAAATTTTTTACTGTCCTTGTTTTTGTGTTATACTTAATCTTTCTCTTGTATTATGATTGTGCCCTGTCCATTTGAAATAAAAGAATATTCTTAGCCTTCTCTAAATATACTTGAGGTTAACTAAACTCGATCATTCATGTTTATACAATGAAATGGATCCTTCTGCCAGAAAATAGTCATTGAATGTAGTTCAATGAAATATAGTTCATTCCTCTGTGCTCTTGAACATGAAGTATGTGGTGGATGAATCCAAACCAGCAAATCAGAGAAGTCCATTTATGCTCATGAGACTTACCTATTGGGTTAATGCAATAGTTCGTCCTGTTTTTGGCACATTGCATCGCAAAAGCGAAGTGTTATCTACTTCACACGTGTAAAGTTTTGATGTTGTTTGAAAGAAGGAATTTCAGTGAGTACTTGGGGAAAAAAATTGTGTTATTTGGTTGTGTTTTTAAAATTTTTTAAGCATTAAAAATAGCAGAAAATAAGGAACATTTTCGACATATGCTTTTTTATTTCCGAAAAGGAAAGAATACTTTGCAAACGCAAAAGAAGACATGTGTTGTGTATAGTGAAGGTGTCGTTGACGATTCCATGTGCCGTAAGTGGTTCAGAAAGTTTTGTCACCTGGATAAGTTCTTTAGTCAGAAACCTCAGAACTTCTATGAGGGGCCGGGATCAAGCAGCTACCGGAGAGATGGAAAAAGGTCATCGAACGGAACGGCACATACTATGTTGATTAAATGTAATTTTTAGTAAATCAAATTTTTCTTCAATTTTTGTCAAAAAAACAGGACGAACTTTTGCATCAACCTAATATATAAAGAGTATTCTGCACAATCAAGTTAAACTGACTTGAAGTACAGAAACTTAAATTATTAATTAAAAAAACACTTCTAATCCATATAAAGGTCTTTTACTATGTCCTGATACATACCATTTTAGCTACTGATGTAGGATTTGGGACTTGAGGTTCAACAGTTGTAGCTGGTTGAACCGTTTTTTGGGCGGGAACTGCTGGTTGTGTCATGACAGGAAATTGCACTGGCATTGTCTGGCCATCTGGCAACCTTATCATAAGTTGTACCATAGGAGTGACACAGACAGACTGAAAGAAAGCAAAAACACACATCAGAGCGAAGTTTACTAGAATATTAATCTTACAATGCTTACATATTGCCATATGCAGATTGAAAGAATAGAATAGAATTGAAAGACAACAAAAGAAGTTCCATGTTCAAAAACACCATTAGACTTAAATAGCAGATATTTTCACACAATAATTTTTTTCATTAACATTTGTATTTCTGGAAATGGCACCAGAGCTTTTGAGAAATATTTTGTAACAAATTATAAAACTTCAAACAATGTTTATTCTATTGACAGACTGAAAGAAAACAAAAAAGAACATCAGAATATAGTTTACTAGAATACTAATCTTATAATGTATACAAAATGCCACGTGTGGAACTGCAGATGATAAATAATTGAAAGAAAACAAAGGAATTCCAGGTTCAAAAACACTGCTAGATATTGATGGTAGATGATATTTTTAAAAACTATATTTCATGAAAATTAGTATCTTTGGTAATGGCATCATAGAAATTTAAACAAATCATAAAATTTCAAGTGATGTTGATTATTCTATATAGCATTGATTATTATTTACTATTTGATTCTACTTCTTTGGTTTTCCTTTGTTGAGCTTCTCTTTTTTCCCTAGATAAACTTTTAAATCTTTCTCATTTTGAATTATTTCTACACAAAAATATTTGGGACCCCCTTATTTTTTAATGCTGACGAAGCAAAATGACTGGTATAAAATTTAAATTACACATTTAGTGCTTACTATTAGTTACTGAAGAGTTATCCAAATTTATCCAAGTAAAACAATTACCAATTTGAGTAAAAAGAAATATGTACTGATAAATTGCAAACTTCTTCTTTCGAAAATGTATATTTTACTTAACGATATTGAAAATTCAAGATCACACAAATGTAGACTTTTAGCCCCAAAAGTAGCCTGCTTGTGACCCTACACTTCAATTCAAATACAAATAAACAAATTTATACAGTTTTATATTCTTCAGGAAAAGGTATCTTAGGAAGATAATTTAATAGCAGTCCCTGCTGAATCTAAAAGACCAAAAATTTTTTGTTGCCAATTTGGCTACAAATTTTAAATTCTGATATCTCTAGAATTAGAAAGTCAATATTAAAATCTATGGCATAGCTTGTTTCTGGACCTTTTGATCCATAAAATCCCAAACCCAATCCAATTCAAGAACCATCACCATTTGGCGATAATAACTATCGCAGTAGTGGGGATAATTTTGTAATATGGTAATCCGTCGTAGGTCAACATCTGAGTTTGCACCCACTCTCCAAACTTCCACACCACGACAACGAGAAGACATTTGGAGGCCAAGACAGATTGCACCATCATAGTATACGTGACGGTCTTTGGCTGGACCGAGTTTCAAACTTGCAACCCTCCAGTTGCTAATCCATTGCTCTTCCAACTGGGCTATCAACCCAAATCGAAATAGCTATAAAATATATTGCTTTCAAAGTTATCAATGGCAAAGCACTTACCTGTACAACAGCTTGTGGCGGTTCTACAACTTTCACTTCATTGGGCTTTTCAGGAACTACAGCAATTGGTGCAGGGGCAAGATTTCGAACAATGTTGGCAGAAGGACGGGTGACGACAACAGCTGTAGGCACGCCAGTGTTTGATTTCACAATGGAATAATTCCCTCTATAAAGAAATACATGCATGATAATTATTTCTGAACACTTATAAGAAACCTTACTATCTTTAATCCTCCAAGTGGTTTTTGACAAGATGACCAATTTTACAATTTTGTTGATGAGATACTGTCCCATCGAGATATTGCCAATTTTTTTTACGAAAGAGATCAAGATCTGATCAGTTTTCTTCTAATGACGAGATATCACGCCTATTAAGGTCTGGTCAGTTTTGCTGATGACAAGGCACCTCAAGACAACCACCAGAAGGGTTAAGAGTCACTACAGCAAGGTCAGAGATGTCAACCATTGACTAGGAATTTCAGGAATTATAATTATTTCTGAACACTTAAAACAACAACCTTAATCCTGCAAATGGTTTTGACAAGATATCTCGTCCATCATGATCTGACCAATTTTGCTGACAAGATACCTCGTCATCAAGACATTGCTGATTCTTTTATGATGATGAGATCAAGATCTGATCAGTTTTGTCCATTGAGGTCTGGTTGGTTTCGCTAATGACGAGATACATCATCGAGATGACCACCAACCAGAACAGTTAAGAGTCACTACAGCTTAAAAGAGATGTCAACCATTGTGTGTGACTAGGAGTTTCAGGAATTATGCATTACATGAAATGTTTCATGAGATATAAACCATTTTTTATACCTATGGCATTTTAATATATAATAAGCACTTAACTACACAACTATCTCCAAATACCTAAGTATGAAAACACTGATATCTGATATGAGCAACATCTAGTGAACTGTGTAAGTACTAAATGACAGATCAAATAGAATATTGTTATGGTGTTGGAACACACTTTGTTCATGTTTTTCACTTGTCAATTGTGGAGTTACATATTGCAAAACATTTTCTTGACTATGGTTCTTCATCGATTTATGAAAGGAAATATTCAATGAACTATAGTTATGCACTTCATAACACACCTAGGGTCCAAAGTTGGTAAAACAAAATAATAATGAAATATATAAACTACATATAGAAGTGTTTAATATGGATTTATGATCTTTCCACAGGTAACACCAGCAAAAATCTTTTGAAAAGCTTCATTTTAGAAACTATGAGATGAAAAATCTAAATAAATGGGGTGATTTTGGACCATAACTATGAGCAATTATAGTAACCATGTGCATATATAGTTGTATTTGTGTTTTATTGCTTTCTTTAGAAAAATCTTATGCAAAATTCAATCTTTATTATAAAATTTAATATTCTACCACTACTGTTACCACTTTTCAAAGCAGGGAAAAATTTTCTTAATGGTATATAGGTTTTACAAACAGAAATATCAGTATCATTTTTATTTTACTAAACATATTAACTACAAATGTATATTTTTATTTTAGCAATCGCTTCTTCAGACATAATGTTGCATACTAATATAAAGAAAAAGCTAAGAATTACCTAGACTGTTTCGACTTCAGAAATTATTAGACATCTAAAAGGATATAAGTTTTTAAAAATTCACAAAATTTCTATTTAAAAGTAATAATAAATAAGGTTTAATTTTGTTCAGTCATAGATTTGTAAATGTAATCAAATGTAGTAACCAGGAAAATACCCAATTGCTCAAAGGATGCAACAAGATTATAAAATATATCATGATATTTTTGTAATAATTCCACTATTTCTTGTAATAAAAGGTGGAAATCCATAACCATTGCAGAATGGTTTGCATCTCCATGTAATCAATACAAATGTGAAGAAAATCAATGTTTTGCTATCAACAATACAAACACATTGAAAATCTTACAAGCTAAACTGGTCGTCAAGTGATGCTTTAGAAAAATCTTCTTTTTCATAATTTAGCCTTTATTATAAAATTTTAACATTCTTCCATTATTGCTAGCATTTTTCAAAGTGAGGAGAAATTTTCTTAGCAGATAAGTTTTCGAAAAAGAAATATCAGAATAAATTTTATTTTACTATACATATTAACTACAAATGTATATTTTCATTTTAGCCCCAGCAATTCTTCTTTAGACATGACATTGTATACTAGTATAAAGAAAAAGCTAAGAATTGCCTGACTGTTTTAACTTAAAAAATGATTAAACATCCAAAAGGATAGAATAAGTTTTTATAAATTTAAAAGTAATAAAAATAAGGCAAAATTTTGTATAGCCATAAATTTGTAACTGTAATGAAATATAGTAACTAGGAAAATACTCAATTACTCTCAAAGGATGCAAAAAGATTGTAAAATCTATCTTGGGAGATTTTTGTAATAATTCCACTATTTGCTGTACTAAAAAGTGGAAATCCATATTAATTACAGAATGGTTGGCATCTCCACATGATTAATACAAATATGAACAAGAAAATCAATGATTTTCCATCGACAATACAAACATTGAAAATCATATGCCAAACTTGTCGTCAAGAACTTAGTATTCTGGCCTTTGGTTCAACAGGTTCTGATACAAATATACCAATAATACTGGCTATGATCTGCATAAACAAAATAAAGCAAAGAGTTATATTTAGGTTACTCAAATAATTTCCCATTAGTTACATTACAGATACTACAGTGAAAATAGTATAATTAAGAAGTCCCACACAAAATGAAACTTACATGAATGCTTACTATATTCACAAGGGTTGGTTGGTTTTTGGTTTTATGGCACAAGTGCCAAATTTAGCCAAGCTGCACCAGCAAGACAGGGTAGGTAGGTATTTAATTAACATCGCACTGGAGCAGCACAATGGACTATTGACGACGGTCCGGGATCATCCCCTGAAGGGAAAGGTAATAATTTTGAACTACGAAAGGACGAGGTCACACCTGAGCTGGCATCCTACTCTCCAAACTTCCACCATGGCAACGTGAGGACATTTGAGGCCCCGATAAATTTAACATGAACCAGCCCCCTTTGTAGACAATGGTCTGGTTGGATTCGAACTCACAACCCTCCAGTTGCTAGTAAGTTACTCTTCCAATCGGGCTACCGCGGCCCCAACAAGGTAGGGAAAAAAAGCAAAAAGTAGAAGGCTAGGCCAGGGTAAAACAGTAGGAAGGAAAGATCATTTGGGTACCTTGGGGTTGTGATGCCCACGCACATCTAAAGATGTGCCCCTGAAGACACATATTCACAAGGGCACTTACATTGATGTGATGACGGGAGTTTGTATTGTCTTCGGTGCACAAGTTTTTCGAACACTGTCCTGCTCCTCCGCTACAAATGTGGCAAGTCTATTTGGTTCGAGCGTTTCAAAATTGGAATTCTCAACCGACAAATCACACTGGGCCACCTCCTCCACACTACTTCCGGCAGGCGTGAAAGGCAGAGTGTCTGTGCTTTCATTATCCTCGCGATTATCGGGCACAATTACGGTCTTCAGGTGCGTTCTGGCGAATTGCCGCTTGAAGATCATCGGCGTCTCCGGTTCGCTTGGCAAGGTGATTGATGGAGTGTTGAGGTCTTCTGAATCTGGCAGTGTTGAGATTAGTGAAGATGACTGAAATCAGAAAAAATAAACTAAATCTAAACCGATATCAATTGCCTATATAGCATTCATGTTTTAAAAACAAATCATAACACTGAACATACTGTCTATCTACTGCTCCATAAGAAAAGTATCAGTGAAAAGAAAAGATCCATATACAGAGACCACGGTTGGATAGACTTGGGCCAGCCTTTCGGACAAATGTGTTCAATGTAATTTACCTAAAGAACTTTAAGAAAATTAATTTACCTTGAGAGAGAGAAAAAAGCTGCATTACAGTGGATTCCAAGTCACAGTGGTATATTTGGAAATGAACAGGTAGACCAATTGGCTAGGGCAGGAGCAGTTGCCCCAATCTTAATCTTGTTTACCTTTACATAACACCAAGTGGCTTATATGCTTGTCTATAAAGACTAATACCCCCAATCTACAGAGATGTCTACAGGAAAGAACTGGAATGTTTTATTGAGGAATAAAGCTTGTATCCCAGGTTCCCTGCTCAGAGCTGTTGGTTGGTTGATTTGGGTTTAATGGCGCAAGGTCCAAAAGAGGACAAGCCCCAGAGCTGTAGGAGTCACTTGCTTGACTTCTTGCCAGACATGACTACCTACAAATACACTTACACCATATTGGAGTAGTGAGATCAGCTATGTGTTCTCTGCAAACTGGATGAAATGACTGGAGACCAACACAAGGACTGCCCTAAAATTCCTGACAGTAGTATTCTAATACTGTATATAGTTTTTAAGCTATATTTTTTCCACTTCAGAACTCTATTGGGCTGCTCATTGATAGATGGCCCATAGTCAGGAGAAGGGTATATGATAAAACGCAACATTTGGCAAAGCTATGCCAAACACAAGTTAATATAAAGTAATTGTAAAAAGAAAGGATGGAGAATAAAGAGAAAGAGATCACTTGGGCATCCTGAGGTTGCGATCCTCATATTTACCAGAGGCAGTAAACCCCATGGGAAAAGAATAGATCACATGGGTACCTTTGGTTCATGAAGCCTGTACACACCTAAATGTCTCAGGTGGGAAATGTACCTTGGAAGTCCAAGGTTCATGAATACAATCAAACTGAAAACAAAGCGATTGCTATTTCAGTTTTAAAATCGTATTATGGTTGACTTGCATTACAGCATCAGAGTTGTTTTCATGGCTTTTCAAGTCTCTTTTACAAAAAATAGGTGCAAGTTCTTTTTTTATTATTTTCACAAAAATTAATTTGGTTTTTATGGCCATAATTGGGTACAATTTACCATTCCATATTTCAATTGAAGCAATACACACATTAGATTTGCATTTCTTTTATGTAAAAAAATTTACTTTTCAACATCTGCCAAAACCATACTTGCCTATAATAAACATTTATTCTTAAAATATTTTTCAGGTAAAAAATTTCTTTTATATAAGGGCCACCAACAAGAATCAAATAAAATAAAACAAAATAAATGAAATAACCAACCTCTAAATGAACAGAGCTAAAAGCTGCCAACAAAAAAGAGGGAAATAAGAAATTAAAGTGGTTTCATTTCATTTCCTTAATTCTCTACATTTTTGCTTTTTAAAAATTCTTCTGGAAGTAAATTTCTTTTATAAGTGCATACTTCCTCCATGTAACTTAACGTTCCACTTAGAAGTGCATAGAATACAAATTTTATTATTCTGAGTTCACTAATTTCAGTAGGATTTACAAACCTGCCAACCCAAAAGGAAAAGAATTAGTATCATAAAAACCAATATTGACTAAACAAACACAACAAATTGAAGTTAAAATAGTGATACCTTACTAACAATTGAAAAAATGCTAAACAAAATAATCAAATAAAAATCTAAATTTTGTAGTTTTTACTCAAACTGGAAAAAGTTCCATAAAATCTCAAGTTACAGCCACTAATGCTAGAAAAGTCAGCTTCACAGAGTACCTCAGCACTGCAAAACAATGGAAGATGAAATGGCATTTTCCTGCTTTTCTTCTTTCACAATATGCATGAAATCTCCATTTCCCAAAATCTATTTGCCCAAAGCAATTTTTTTTGGCATCCTGCCAACATGCTTCCAATTCTGTTTATTCATGGTTGAAAATAAAATAGTGTTTACCAGCGTTTTCCACAATATGCATGGAATTCTAGTTTCCCAAAATTGACTTCCTAAAGCAAATTTTCTGGCAACTCGCCAATATGATTACAATGCCTGTTGCAATCATATTGGCTGGTATCACCATTCATTCTCAACCATGCAATTGAGAATGAAATGGTGTTTACCAGCCTTTTCCACAACATACATGAAATTATAGTTTCCCAGAGTTAACTTCCTTTCCCAAATTTTCTGGTAACTCACCAATGATTGCAATATTGTGCTTTCATGGATTGCTACAATGTGGCACTAATGCTGAATTCGGCCTTATTTGAAAATTTCATATAATGAAAGATGAAAGAATCAAGAATGAAAGAATCGAGATAACTTTCCCATCTGAAAAATGGTAAAAAGTGGTTTTCCAGAAGACTTAAAGTTGGAAGGTATGGATTTACATCCCTTTCCATAAAAACATAAATTTTCTGACTTAATGATACTAACATCATTCCAATTTTTAAATTCAATCATGCCCACATTAGTGAATTTTTAGTTTATTTTCACTGATAAAACATTTTTATTATACATTTACTTCACAGTAAAATGGTTGGTTTGGGTTTTATGGTGCAAGGTCAGACAAGACAAGCTGTGCCAAACGCAAGATGATGCAAACCAGTAAAATAAAAGGTTAGACTTGCTTAATCAACAGTAAAAAGTATAATTAAAATTGTATATTTATTGTACAGATAAAACATAGGTTAGATGATATAAAAGGCACAGGGTCAAGGATGTAATATATGTAGATCACTATTGGTAAAATCAAATTATAAAGACTGAAAATATAATGGAGAAAATTGTGATATGATGGGGTAACCCTATCTTAGTCAATTATTAAAATACAAATTAAATGTAATTAAAAAATGATGAAGTATAATGGTAAAATGCCACAGCAATGTTAGAAAAGGTAGAGTGATGCACATGGAGTGATTCACATTAAAATGAATTTTTGTCCAATAAATTTTCCAGATAAAAGTTTAACAAGTCTCATATTGTCGGCTTAGAGCACAAACCCATCAACTGACATTTTTTCGAAGACACTAAATGTTTCTTTTAATGATGAGAAATACATTATCATGTTGTAATGTGTTTAAAATATATGTTATCGGCAATGTATGAAAAGCAGGCATTGTTTTGAATGCCTAGGCAATATATAGAATGCCTGGTGATTTGGGGCAAAGTTTGAAATATCCGAATTATTTTAATATTATACTTTCCCTAGGCATTGTATGTAATACCAGGGTATTATATAGAATGACAAATGCTATTTAGGCACTGTTTGTTGCACCGTTGGCTTGCACTTTAGATAGTTCACATAGAATCGTCGTTGCATGTCAATATGACATGATTCTTTCTCGGACATTACACCTTGCTCTTTCATTTTCATACAGCACAGTATGCAAGTATTTGCTGAATAAATTCAAAGGAGAGTATTTCGTCACTACCGAACAAAGACTGAAATGAATGCAAATGGGGAATTCTCCATCTGAGGTGAGCATTGAAAGTCAAGTGACATTAGAAACGTCACTAGAGGGACTTATACTTTACCAATTTGTCTTTTGGCATTGCATAGAATGCCTAGGAAATGTGTGAAATATTAATCGTTTCATACTTCGCCCAAAAACGACAGGCATTATATACAATGATTGCTTTACATACGTTGCAGGTAACATATATAACACTATCAAAAAGCTTATAATTCTTATTTTTTGTCCAAAAAACTAATACTTAGTTTTTAAATATCTGTACAGTAAAAAATTTGTTTTGCCAGTTAAAACGATTCTGCTCTAAGCTGACGATATCTTTCCATTTTACATATTTCTTTCATATAACTTCCCATTTCCAACTGCAGAGCATAAAAATCAGAATATATGTTTTTTTATTTCTTTTTCAAACATAGCTTTAATTTGAAAACAATTCTTCATCTAAAATGAGATATTTACGAAAAAAATTGTTTAGAAGCAATTTATAAGCGAACAATGAGAAACAAAAATGCTATTACATACATCAGGCATGGAAAATGAATGTGAACCAACAGTACTAGAGTTTGCTTTTCGGAATGTAGCATCAAAAGGATTGTCACTATTCAACTCTTGAAACATTTCTGACTCCAGTGCATTTAAAAACCGAGTAGGCGTTGGAGTTTCATCTAAAATAAAAAAAATCTGTATTATTCCTGGAAAAGTAATTAGTTATGCTGGTAATAAAACACAAATTGCACATGTATTATACAAGGTACTATAATTGATCCAAACAACCCTACACAAAAACAGTATATTTGAAATATGAGCGACATTTAGTGAACAGTTTAAGGACTAAATGAAAGAGCACAGATCAAATTATATTGTTATGGTATTGAAATGTACTTTGTCCATGTTTTTTACTTCTCAACTTTCAATGAGAAGTATGACCTATTGCAAAACACTCACTCAGTTATGGCCTCTTATCAATTTATTAAAAGAAATGTTTGATGTACTAGTTGTGTACTTCATGACATACAACTAAGTGTTTGTCAAAATAATAAACATATAAACTACATAGAGAATAATAAAAGTGTTTCACATCAAATTCGGTGGTCAAATTATTAGAGCCCCTTTGCAAAAGGGATATTTTCTGAGTTTTGGGTGATCAACATGGATGGCAATTATGTGACAGGCTGTGAAACCAACTATGTTGACAACTGTTAATTTAAAATTTCTTGACAAAATTATGTCAAAAATAAAAAGAATTAAATGTAACCAGGTTGTTTTATGGGTAAATCATTGAGATGAAAATTCTTAATTTATAAAGGTGGCTATAATATGATCCCATACTGCAATATCAGCAAAACTAAAAATGATAAGAAATTTAAGCTGTGATAAGTTTATGCCTTTGAATTAAGGTTGCAAGATGGTGGCTGTGTTTTTATGGCACAAGGGCCATATTTGGCCAAGCTGCACCAAACTGGCAACATCATGTAATGGACATACACATACAAGGAAAGTTTTTGTGACACAGAAGAGAGAAATACATCAAGGAAATAATCGAACCTGTGCTGCCTACAACTTGCAGATCGCTAGCACAGTGAGCAAACCCATAGCACCATCTAAGATGGCCAGAAAATGTACGAATAAAGCATCAATAATAAATGACAAACAAAATTAAAGCAGGACAATAACCTTGGTTACTATGTAAAAAGACAATGCTGTCTTCTTAATTTGAGATGGACTACCAAAATAACACAAGACAGAAATAGAGTAGGTGAACTTACCAAATATGTTCTTGAAAGGAGTAGTGGGAGTCAAAGTCAAGGACAGTTCATGTTTTCTGGATTGCAAATCTACTAAGTTATCTTTGTTCAAGAAGCTCTAAAAGAGTGAAAAACCTCATATTATGGTTCAGCAAACTGATTTCTATGTAGAATTTAAAAAATCAAAACTACTTTTACAGAAAAATAATTAAATTATACTTGATAAAGAAACCATTTGCTACATCAAGAATAAAAACCAGTCAAATATATAGAATAATTTTAGATACAAAACATAAGTGAAGAGAAATCTGATAACTAATAACAATCACAAAAAACTCAGCAAGAGATTGCAGCTTCACTTTTCAACAATTTGAGTAAATAAAATAAATAAGTATGCACTAATAACGAGTTATCTATGATCACCTGCTTCAAAAGGATTTTATGTACAAAATAAGTAACATTCTTTGAAAGTAGAATGCACACCAAATTTATAAGAGGAACTGCCTTCTTATTACTGCAAGTTTCCCAAATTGAATTGTTTATTTTCAAAAGACAATAAGTCTACAGCTTTACATTTTTCACAGCTACAATACATCTAATACAAGAAATGCATGTAACTTAAAATAAAATTATGTATTCCAGATCTCATGTTTAATCCCTTCATTCCAGATCCATATTTAAAACAAAAAATGAAGAATTTCAGAAGTAAGTTTTAAGGGTATGAATATGCATATTTGATATAACCAAATCACACACAGTCATAGATGGGATGAAAAGTAGATTTATAGCGTGTTAAAGTAAAATGGTACAAGTCAAAAAATCAAATTTTTCAAGACAGTTTTAATTAAATGCATTTTTTACATATCCATTATAAATCAACTTAATCATTTCAACCAGAATTCACATATCACTGCCTCAATTCATAATTGACATACTAATTTTATCAAATGAAAGATTATTTTACATGTACTCATTTATTTATCTCAATTTGAATAATTTTTGATTTAGTGTTTTACCTGATGATTATGCTGAACCAGACACAAGACAGACAACATAAAGTATAGACATACACACAAAGAAAGTTTTACTTACACAGAAGAGAGAAAATACATCCAAGGAGGAATAGAACCTGTGCCATCTACAACTTGCAGGTTGCTAGCACAGTGGACATACCCACTAAGCCATGATGGTTCGTTTATGCTTTGGTTAAACCTTTTACAAAATTTACCTAAACTTATTTTATCAGAAATAAAACTTAGACAGGAAACAAATACTTTCAGGTTATCTTACCATAGTGCAATTGGCATCAGGGCCATCATAAGACTTCTTCTCCATCTCCATTGTAAAACAATATTGAGCACCTGAATGAAAATTAATAATTTTGTTACTTCAATTGAAAAAACAAATATACACACATATTTAAGTACAGCAGTATTATACGGCTCGTTTGCTGGCAACGCTTTTGGCGCACTTTTAGAAGCGAGTTATGCCAAATGAAGGCGACCATTATCTTTATTAGTGTTATTCCCGTTTTTTACGTATTAGGCATATTTTTTCCCGTTAATTACTTTCCGCCAAAAGCTTATTATTTTCCGTTTAAAAAAATTCTAAGAAATCATTCCTTGGTGACATGAAAAGTCCACCAAGAGCGTTGCCATCAAACAAGGCATACAGTACAGCTGTATCCACATTTCCCCTTAATTAAATCACTTAATGACATATTCAGCTCATTTCATACCACAATTTGTGCTGTAAAAATACACTGTGGGAGTGCTGTGTTGTAATACATATAACAGGAGCTGTTATATTGTGAATTGATATGTAATATTGTGATACATAACACTAATATTTTAACTCCAAAAGCAAAGCACACTATTATGAAGCATTTAATTTAGTTTAATAGAAACAAATAAGAGCTCGGTGGTTTAATTTCTTGTTTAAAATCTTTGTTACCCAAATGCATTTTCAAGAAATTTAAAATTTGTTAAAATGTGTTGGCATAAGTTCCATGTAATATTTGAATTTCAATACCAGCACAATTTTCTTCACACAATTTCTCACCATAATACTTAGCAAAATTAAAAAACCCTACTTTTAAAAAAATGAAAGTTTCTTTAATTGTTAAGGCTTCCCCAACTTTCACCAAAATTTTCAATGAAACTGCTCAAATCAATTTTTTCAAATTTCCCAGTTTTGGGGGATAGTGTAGTGTAGAAAGTCGTGTTTAAGCAAGATGTTATTTTTAATACATTATCCAACTTTAAAAAACATATTCATTATGTATTCAAATAGTTCAATTGGAAACACAAAAGGTTGCATTATTACCTATTATTTGCATTAGTTACATTAAAAGTTACAGGTTTCTGAATTCAACAAAACACGACATGATTTAATACAATGTACAAGTTACATGAACATGACAGAACATAATTCCATATGGAACAATCAGTTTCAATAAAAACGGTTTTAAATGTGACGGAAAAATTGTAAATGTAAAGGAAATACGAGTTTAAAATGTTGAAAAAGTTAACAGCTTCGTGTTTCTGTTGGGCATAAATTTTTGTTCATAAACATGCTTCAGAAATGCATTTATAAGAACAATTCACACGAAATGGTGATCATTTAGAACATTCTTTAAGACAATAAAAATATTGGCAAGGGAAGAAATATATTTAAAAAGGCGTTCGTCTACGCCAAGTCATTCACGAACCGAAAATTATTGCGTAATTGTTGTCATCGGCTTTGACATTCGAAAAAAAAGAATTACCTTACGGATTTAACAGTTTATGCCCGGAAAGGAACACTAGTAATTAAAATGGATCAAATCAGATGATTTCATGAAATGTTTTCCACCATAACAAAACATTTGCAGACATGTAAGTCCGTGACACCAATCCTGTAGTTACAGTTTTTAGCGATGATGAAATACCCGTCACGATCAGGACGTCAAAACTGCATGTAATTTCAATGGGTCAGTCAAAACAAATGTTTTCATCGGTGTTTTTTCCGGTCACTGATATTAAATCTTGTTTCAATGTTATAATTTATTATCGTTAAAGTTTTAAAGAATTTAATTCAGAAAAGACGTACACAACAATCAAGACTTTACAAAATGTTGTGTTGCCATTCTGCTGAATAAAAAATGTCAGAAAAGGTGGGTAGTTCAATTTAAGTTACGTTTGTTTAACATAATGGGCGAAATAGAAGAAAAACGCAATTCAAATATTGTAACGCTTATTTTTTCCACATTTCGAAATATGCAAGCAACCGATTTACTCTCTGTTTTGTGTTTCGCATTCATTTGTGTAGGTAGCAACAAAACGATCTAGTTTCGAGAGTAACGGTCTCCGAGTTGGAAGTGAAATGGAATTAGGAGTGTTGATAGTTCAAATCCAAGCAAAGACCGTCATGTACAAGGGGGCTGGTACACATTATATCTGTCGTGGCTTAAAATGTCCTCACGCTGACGTGTTGTGGAACCTCGGAGAGTTGGGTGCCAGCTCAGGTGTGACCTCATCATCTGATCGTGGTTCAAAATTACATGGTGCTGTCCCCGTATCTTTCCCTTCGGTTTTGATCCCGGACTGTCACCCACAGCTCGTGTTCTTCTCTAGTGTGATGTTAATAAACTACCTACCAACTACCAACCTCTAAAAACTTTCTCCATCAATTAAAACAATTATTTAAGGGTTTCTAGGTTGGTTGGTAGTTGAATTAACGTTCCATTCAAAGGTTCGTCATCTGACCGTGGTTCAAAATTACGTGGTGTTGTCCTCGGATCTTTCCCTTTGAGATTGATCCCGGACCGTCACCAATAGCCCGTTGTGTTGCTCCAGTGTGACGTTAATTGAAATACCCCCCATTCAAAGGTAGGTAGATAGTTAATTAAAGTCACACTAGAGCAACATAACGGGCTATTGGTGATAGTCCAGAATCAAGTCCTAACGAAAAAATCCAAAGACAGCGCCTCGTAATTTTGAAACATGGGTTGGGTTGGGTATTTCAATTAACGTCACACTGGAGCAACACAATGGGCTATTGGTGACGGTCCGGGATCAATCCCAAAGGGAAAGATCCGAGGACAACACCACGTAATTTTGAACCACGGTCAGATGACGAGGCAACACCTGAGCTGGCACCCCACTCTCCAAACTTCCACACCACGCCAACGTGAGGACATTTGAGGCCACGACAGATTTAACGTGCACCAGCCCCCTTTGTACACGACGGTGTTTGGCTGGATTCGAACTCGCAACCCTTCGGTTGCTAGTTCGTTACTCTTCCAACCGGGCCACCGCGGCCCATTTGAAACATGGTCAAATGACAAGGTCAACACCTGAGCTGGAACCTCACTCTCCAAACTTCCACACCACGCCAATGTGATGATTGGTATTTTTTTGGTATTGGTATTTTTCAATTAACGTCACACTGGAGCAACACAACACCAATGTGATGACATTTGAAGCAACGACAGATTTAACGTGCTCCAGCCCTCATGTACACGACCATCTTTGGCCGGACGTAGTTTCAAAATCAGTTGCTAATTCGTTGCTTTTCCAACTGGGCTACTATTCCTCATTTAACGGTAGTTCAAAATTACTTGATGTTGTCTTCGGTTCTTTCCCTTGGGGATTATTCCTGAACCCTCACCAAGAACCCCTTGTGTTTCTCCAGTTGAGACATGAATTACTTACCAATTACTACCCAACTAGGCTACAGCTCAGGTGCTGCCTCGTCATCTGACGTGGTTTAAAATTACGTGGTATTGTCCTCGGATCTTTCCTTTCGGGTTTGATCCCGGACCATCACTAATATCCCGATGTGTTGCTTCAGTGCGACGTTAATTAAAATACCTACCTACCAATAGACAAGCTGGGAAATCAATTAAAATATTCATCATGCCAGTGAAGATAAGTAATCATAAAAAATAATTTTACGCCAATATTTATCAGGATTTTAAATATTTGGGTATTTGGGTATTTCAATTAACGTCACACTGGAGCAACACAATGGGCTATTGGTGACGGTCCGGGATCAATCCCAAAGGGAAAGATCCGAGGACAACACCACGTAATTTTGAACCACGGTCAGATGACGAGGCAACACCTGAGCTGGCACCCCACTCTCCAAACTTCCACACCACGCCAACGTGAGGACATTTGAGGCCACGACAGATTTAACGTGCACCAGCCCCCTTTGTACACGACGGTGTTTGGCTGGATTCGAACTCGCAACCCTTCGGTTGCTAGTTCGTTACTCTTCCAACCGGGCCACCGCGGCCCTGATTTTAAATAAAAGCTTATATCAACAAACCTTTAATATATGCAGTATGAGATGCATCTTTGTCATGTAAATATAGGTGGTGGTAATGTTTCTGAGACGATAATTGTTGCCTGCACGTTTTCTGAACATGAATTTAGTAAGCTTGTTTTTCGAATACAATTTCAGCACTTTGCCAAGAAAAAATCCGAAGAATAAATTCCGAATTGATATACGATAGTTAATTGATCACCATCAATTAGATCAAACAACAAGCGTTGCCAAAACGGCGATGAACTGCATCTTAAAACAATCTGATATGTACCATGCGAGAGCATTTGGGTACCGAAAGTAAAATCTTCGCAGACCCTCTGGTTTATTTGTTTAAACAGAAAATCCCTCTCACATAGAGCGGCTCTAACGAGAAAGCAGTCGACTTTGGGTCAGTCGACTTTTGAATAAGTGTAAAAGCGTGTTTGGAGATCGGCTGCCATATCAAAATCATGAATGGCGATCCCTATGGCTGGTTTTCCTCGAGCCTATTCGTTACCACCGCCAACGCTTTTGCCCCGAACGATAAACTTGGAACCAGAATCCGCTCTTAAGAAGCAAATTGTGGAAGCTCTTTGTTTACAATCTAGCCTATAATCTAATTTAGAGAATAGACTCGTTCAAAACCATTTCTACGAATGGCGTCTTTAGCGTGGATTCGGACGGTACTGGAGATGAAAGCAATGGTTACGTGTTGGCGAAACAAATAATAGCCTATAGCGGTCATCATATATAATTTTGACGTCAGTCCTTTCCCCTATCTTTGTAATAATGAACTACAATATCTTTACTCTACATTATGTTTTATTATATTGTTCTATATTGTTAGGTAATATCATGCTTTATATTTTGTATTTTTCAAATTTCTTCCTTTTGTGTCTAATATTAGGTATACTTCACAATTTTGTCTTTCTTCTATCGCAACTCAAAATTCTGTTCCCATCAAAGTTCTGTTCTCATCAAAATTTTGTCTTGTATTGTGTCTTGTTTTATGTATATTTCAAAATTTTGTCTTTTCTTTTATTGTATCTCAAAATTCTGTCCTTATATTATTACTGATGTTCGGACATACACTGTCCCATTTTTGTACATGTTTAAAACCATTGTAATGAAGTATAATCTGTAATCCTACTTAATTTTCAATAAATGCTGCACGCGCCCATACGGGGAGAAGCGATGCTCTCCTTGTGCGGCGGGGTGGGCCCCCTGTTAGGCCCCTTAGTGCTGGAAGTCCCCACTACTTCTACTATGACTCTACACCTTCAGGTGAGTCGGAGAGGTGTGGGTCTGAAATAAAAAAAGTCAACTGCTATCTTAAAGGAGCAACACTATACGAACCCCCATACCTTGTCCTACAAATATCTTACCAAATAAAAAATGAGATCCACACAAAATCTCTCCATTTCCAACGTTACCAAACAAATGTTTAACGGATGTAGGCTTGTAGGTATTTTAATTAACGTCGCACTGGAGCAACACAATTGGTTATTGGCGACTGTCCGGGATCAAACGCGAAGGGAAAGATCCTAGGACAATACCATATAATTTCGAACCACGGTCAGATGACGAGGTCACACCTGTGCTGGCACCCTACTCTCCAAACTTCCACACCACGCCAACGTGAGGATATTTGAGGCTACGACAGATTTAACGTGTACAGGCGAAAGTCTTTGGTTGGATTCAGACTCGCAATCCTCCAGTAGCCTGTCCGTTACTATGCCAACCGGGCTACGCGGCCCTTTAATGGATTGCAAATGAGAATATCTCAATTTGCTCCCAGGAACTGTATATTTTAATAACAGAAAAAATAGACTTAAACAGCTACCCCAACCCTGAAGCTAAAATAAATTCGAATTTGCTAAGTACGGACGCATAAAGCTTAAATACATAATTGTGGTGTGACTCAAAGTACGAAATCGAAGAGCACTGCTACTACATCCATGAAGTATTCGCAAGGAATGAAAGAACTGTATGATAGAGTGTTTTTAAAGGAAGTCCCATCATTAGTAAGCATGTTTAATGTATGATGTTGCGTGACATCTCAAGGGAGTTGAAAAAACAGTTCTGATGATATTGTCATAGAAAATCGATATGAAGAAAACAGGTAACTTTTTCGTGCCCGTTATCAAAGATGGCGTAGATAGTCATCCCCACATTTCTGGTCGTGTGCGAATGAAGATTTTTTGTAGCCTAAATTTTTTGAAAATTCCTTCATACTTTTTTAGTCTGTTAGGTAGTTATATCGAGTCTGAAATATTACTTTTAGCTTCGGTTGTTAAGCAAAGGCTAACGTCCTCGTCTCTTGTAGTTAGTTTATTCTTACCCGGATTCTTATTGGTCGATGATTGTGACGTAGAGGCAAGTATGAAGCAGAGCTGGTATAGGTTTAAGAACTTATCGGCTTTTAGCTCCGAAAACTTGTGTTTTCGAAATGTATGTCGTGAAGAAAATTAGAATATTTATGAAAATAAAATAAACAAATCATAAATTATAATTTCATTCACTCATGTTGTATAAATTTATCAGTGATATCTTTTCGGCGACTTCAAGTTCTAATTCATACTTCAATATCCATTGAGTCGTTTGTTTTTTTCATTGTTGTTTTACTTACGCAGTCATCACTCTTCGCAATCCAAAGTTACACTGACCCAAAACTCGCTCAGCTCCATAGAATTTCAGTATATTGTTATCCCCGTCTTCGCGCCCAGTGGGCCTGAGCATTCGGTCCGAAAGTCATGTCAGGAACGGACATCCTTTGTCTACACGACGCCATATTTATCACCTGGATGTTTCTTGTAGTTCTGAAATCAATACTCACTTGTAAAGCCTTTTTGTAATGTTCAACTTTTCACTCATTCATTTATTACTGTTCCGATTTTAAAGAAGTATTCATGTGTCAAGAGACCTAAAACACACATATACATGAAGCAACTGGAATTTTATTTTCGACCACTAAAATTTTCCCACCATCGCCTGAATGTATAACGAATCAGTACTTTGAAAACAAATAAATTCCACATCAACAAAAGAATAAATCCATACGAGACGAATGTAAATTCAATTGAATTGGATCTAACAAATTTAACATTTGTCAAAACAAAATATATGATTAATGCAACGCATAAACAATCGATTTTTTGTCTGCAATAAATTCTGATATCTATAAAAGAGGAATGGTTAAATTTGTACTATTTTCATTTTAGTGGCATTGAAAAGTCAGGATTTATTCTAAACGTTGTTACATAATTCGAAGTTTTTGGGGCAGCTATAAAACAAACTATCCGTACTTCTGCTTTTATCATAGTTATGAGATGCATTTTACATGATTAAATTTCTATCGATTTTTGGCAAGCATCTTCCAGGGTAAGTCTACATCTAGGAAAAAGTAATGCGAAAAATATTTTGCATTGTTTAATTATTCTATGAAATAAAAATTCATTTTTTCAGTGTAGGATTGTCTAGGATACGTCGGTCTTGCTGCTTGCTACAAACGCACATTTTATATGGATTTAGGACAGGACATATCACTTTCGGAGCTCCCGCTGCAGTGCAGCTCATCTCCACATCATAAAAAGAGAAGTTAATTTAAAATAAATGCTATTTTACGTAAGGGTGGGTGAATTTTAAATAAAATGTCAATTTAGGGTGCAGAAGAAACTTAAGTGCTAGTTATAATCATAGTCACAGAAGTTGTCATAACGACTGTGGTTTGCCTATGATTAGAGATCAGTGGGACGAGTCCCTTAGTAGATTTGCTCAACGCTCGTAACTGAGCTGATAGCATGAGGTAAAGAGAAGGAAAGGCAATTAAACTTTAAGAAGAGAAATTACAGTTAAATTTGAAGTTAAACTAAGTGAGTGATACAATTAGTGGTCCTATCGTCCATTAACACATCCAAGCTGTTGGTGTACATAGGTGTAACGGAAGGGGATTAGTTGGTGAGTGCATCTACGGAGCTGAAGTCATAACTTTCAGGGTCCAAACGGAACACTCCACATCGGCGTTTCGGCCTTTGCGGGAAGGTATTAAATTGCTGATGCAGAATGGCTCTAGGCCTTTTCTGGGAGCTTGCAACAGCAGCGTCATATGGTGTTAATGACTGTAGTGCTTCGTTTGGCACCTGAGGTAATTTGAGGAAGAATTTGGAAGAGAGGTGCTGCAAAAATTCAGCTATGGGCTTAATTTTAAAGTCCGAATGTATGACTTCGTTCCGGACATAGTACGGAGCATCCACAATCATACGGAGTGTATGGTTTTGAAAGACCTGCAGTCTTCTCATGTTTTTGGCACTTGTGGATCCCCAGATTTGGGACCCATAAGTGAGGGAGGGTCTAATGATGGCTTTATAGAGGAGTAATTTATTTGCAAGGGAGAGCCTACTCTTGCGAGCAATGAGCTGAATAATTTGGTGCTTGGCTATCGTGCCGTTGCGTAATGCACGACCGACATGATCATTCCAAGTTAATTTTGGGTCAAGGATGAGTCCTAAGTATTTGTACCTGCGAACCCAGTACACAGGTGTGCCAAAGAGAGAAATGGGGGGGGATTTCCAGATATTCTGGGTTGTTTAAATTCATGTTGAATCCATAATTGTATCGGGTGTACCTCCTGGAGAACAGCATGCAGGAGCACTTAGAAGCGTTAACTTTAATACGCCAATTTGAGAGCCAGAGCTGTAGGTCCTGTACGTAATTTCTCATTCGCGACAAGATGTGGTGAATGTTATTTGATTGGACGAGTATGGCGGTGTCGTCAGCATATATAGCCAACTCAATGTGCAGAGTTTTGGGCATATCGTTAACAAATAGGTTGAAGAGCTTAGGTCCCAGAAGGGAACCTTGGGGGACTCCAGCATGAATTGGGCGGTGGGTAGAGAGGTTTCCATCCACTCTAACAGTAAATGATCGTTTAGTGAGGTAGGAGTTGATAAGGGATACGAAATGGGCCGAGAAACCAAGTCGCATGAGCTTGATTAAGAGTCCGTCGTGCCAGACGCGGTCGAATGTATATGGATTTACCTCTTCACATAATCTATGGTTCTCGACTGAATGAAAAGGCTTAGGGCAGAGATAGGGAACCTTTTCATGTTTGAAGTCATTAATGTCACTATAGTAGAACATGGCCACATTCAAAAAGATTCAATTAGATATACTTAAAAATGTACATTATTTAGTAAAAATCTAATTACTATGTACTTACTAATATCGGTTGGAAGAATAGCGGATTAGTAACCGGAGGGTTGTGAGTTCGAAACTCGATCCAACCAAAGACCGTCATGTATGTGGAGGCTGGTGCACGTTAAATCTATCATGGCCTAAGATGTCCTCACGTTGGCGTGGTATGGAAGTTTAGAGAGTTGGGTGCCAGCTCAGGTGTTGACCTCGTCATCTGACCGTGGTTCAAAATTTCTAGGTGTTGTCCTCGGATCTTTTTTATCGGGATGCATCCCGGACCGTCATCAATAGAAAATTGTGTTGCTGCAGTGCGACCGCAATTCCTATCAACCAACTTGATAATTTCAAGAAATGAAAACTATTCCTTAATTTTAAAGTTAGCTAATCTTTAAACGACTTTGTTGTGAGTGCTTTTTGTTGGAAGGCATTTCAATATTTGCCTGCAGCACGGAGGTCCACAGTTTTAGTCGATGCTCTGGAGGGTATCCATCATTTGTGACCTTAAGAGCGTCTCGATTTGTTTGGCTGGTTGATTTGAGTTTTGTGGCGCAAGATCCAGAAAAGAATGAGCTGAGCCAGACACAAGGCAATAAAATGAGGAAATAGAACAATCAGACATACATTAAAAAGAGGAATGCAAGGAATAAAAACAAATGGGTTGCAAAAAATTTAAATATAATAGTAAAATTTTAATTGAGAAGTGTAAAACTTTATTTTTAGAAATGATTATTCAGATGGGGTGTCCCCATCTTAATAAGGTAAAAAGGGATGGTAAGGTGGGGGAACCAACAAATCCGATAGAATTGGTGATGAGGTATTAAGGGGGTCCGGGACTCAAAATTCTAAAATCTTCAATTTTAAAGTTTTTGTTCTGAAATTTTTCCTGTAGGTATACATTGTATTTTGCAATTATAATAACTATTTTATATTTTCAAAACTTCAAATTTTTTTTATTAAAATTAAAAAATTTAAAAATTTTGACGTTGGGCAAAATTGATATATCTTAAAATATTTTATAAAAAATCACTTCATTTTTGCACTAATTGACTCCTAAAAGTTCATACTTTAAACTGTCTTCGTGATTTTTGGTTAAAACAGTTAGAAAAAATTAAAAAACATATTTTGTTCAAAAACTACATAAAAGACAGTATACAAAATTCGAAAAATTATAGAAAAAATAATATATATATATATATAACACAATTGCTGAAGACAAATTAAAGAAATATATTTGAAAAGTAATTGTAGAAAATTTCATTCATTTATGACAAGTAGTTTTTAAGTTATATCCATTTTTCCCTATCGAAATCCCATTTAACAGAAAAGGAGAAAAAGAGCGTTTAAAATTATGAAAATATTCAAGTTATTAAAAAGCACTTTTGCATACTTTATGTTTGTTTAAAATACTCCTGGATAATATTGTGTATTACTTCTTTGTTTTACTGCTTCATTTAATTCAATTTTAGCAAGTTGGACCTTTTTCCTATACCTTTTAAAAGTATTTGTGGACTTCATCGTCGCTTTCCTGAACCGCCTAGTCCTTTATGGAAAGCGTTATTGAAGTATATTGATAGTACAGAAAATTCGAAAACGTGCAAATTCAACAATAAAAACAGTGAAAATATTACGATAATCAATTCAAATCACTTCAAAAGTGTTCGTAGCGTAGTTTATTTGAGTTAGAAAAAAATAGAGCTGAAACAGTAGAAAGTAGACTCCAAAACAGTTTGTTTACATTATCTGATGGGTGAGGCTCGTTTGATTTGCAGCTGTCATGTTATAAAAAGCCGAATATTTCGGGTTCTACTGATGGTAGAAACAAAAAGTAGGCGTTATTTTATTCAGAAATATCTATATAATTTTTTAAGATAATAAAAAAAATTTGACGTTTTTCATATTTTGAGTCCCAGACCCCCTTAAAATATCAACGATAAAGACGTTTAAAATGGGAATAAGAAGTTAAAATATGGCGTATGGTTAATGATTGTTGGCAATGATAGCATGTTGGAGCGATTTCATTTATAAACAAATGTCTATGCTTAAACCTGGAATGGCCAATGCGAAGACGAGTAATAAGAACATCAAGCCGTCTAGATGGTAATGAAAGCAGGAGTGAAATGGATGGAAATATATTAAACAGTTTATTACTTGTCTGTTCACTCCAGTCGTCTTTATTTGGATTACTCAGAGAATGTGGATTCGCAGCAATAAGTGGTTGAAAAGAAAGACGCCATTTATCAGGCATGCTGCCGAAGGCGTGGGTATTCTGCATTTTCCCATACTTTAATTCATCTAAGATAAGGTTGTTAAGGTAGTAAATTAACGTCACACTGGAGCAACTCAACGAGCTATTGATGACTGTCCGGACTCCACTCCGAAGGGAAAAATCAGGACAGCACATCGTAATTTTGAACCACAGTCAGATGACGAGGTCAACACGAGTTGGCGCCCACTCTCCTAACTTCCACATCACGCCACATTTAAGGCCACGACAGATTTAGAGTGCATCAGCCCCCACGTCTATGTTTGGACTGAATTTCGAACTCGTACCCTGTGGTTGCTAATTCGTTTCACTTCCAACTGAGCAACAGCGGCCCCAATTGGTTCTTAGCATCAAACAAGACTTTGAAATATCTACTCAGTGCTCAATCAATCCCATCTGTAGTTCTTTAGGTGCCTTTGTGACATCAACTAGATGAGGCTGAAATGTTAATTTGAGTGTGATGTCATGATTCTCAAAGTCAGTGAACCTTTTATTGTAAGTTATCGGATATTTTAGAGTCGCATGAGAACTAATTGATGAGAGTAGCAGCAGTCAATTTAGCCCCCTTATGGCTTCCTTTTTATCTAACTGGGCCGGTCAATCTGGGAGGACTATTTCGTTGAAACTTATTTTAACCCTCCAAGTGATTTCGACTAGTTATTTCGTCCATAAAGATCTGACCAATTTTGCTAATGAAGAAATTGCCGATTATTTGGTGATGACAAGATCAAGATCTGGTCAGTTTTCTTCTAATGACCATATATCTCGTCCATCAAGATTTGGTCAGTTTTGCAAAGGGCGAATTAGCTCGTCTAGACAACAACCAGGAGGGTTAAAAATTTGAAGGATGAGAATTTAAGTGTTTATACGGTAAAGAGAAACACAGAAAACAGCAAAGGATTATGGAAGATAAAGGGAAATGGAATGATAAATAATAATGAACTTTGTGAAAAATAATAAATATCGTTTGAATTTTTATAATTCGTTACAAGGTGCTTCTTTAAAGTTCTACGATGTCATAAAGAATACAGACTAATGAAAAAATTAGTCACAGAAAAATATCGTCTGCCAGCAAAGAAAAATGGGGTTTTTAAACTCGCAACTATTTTTGTTTCCTTTCAGTTATTTATCGCCTGCACAGTTCTACATGTGGCAATATGAATGAACGCCTGTATCACTAATTTGACATTAAGGGATCCAAATAATTTAGAGATGGCTGAACCAAATATCTTAAAACTTAGTATCTGACGTTAAAATTGGATGGAAAAATTCGGGATTGGCTTTGTAAATTATGAAATTTGTGTGTCATTTATTACATAAATTTCAGGTAAATGAATTTGTAGAATTTAAGATAGCCAAATAGTAATACGGCAGTTAAAACAATGGATCCTCTTGTGATATGGCTTGAACTGTAGGATTTTGGTATTACTACAAATCCCCACTGGCAAAAATCATCAATAAACACATTTCTAGGATAAAGTTTGTATGAATGCATTCAGTTTAATATTGGATTTATTTTTTCAGGATGAAAAGTCACTGCAAAATTGATTTGGCTTTAGTTAAATATTACATCGATTTTTGATAACACCTGACCTTGGGCGACCTTTTAGATTAAAAAGATAGGCTCCGTGTATAGACTCCTAGATTAAATATCTACTAAGATAGACTCGTAGATTAAAATAACTACAATATTTATTTATGTTACTCCGATAACATTTCGGGAGGGGGGTGCCTGGGCCTCATGCCTCCCATGATCACGACCCTGATATGCAGTCATAGCTTACAGAAAACTATTTCTATGGAATAATTTTCTGTAAACTATGAACTCAGAAACTTTCAATGAAATTCACATGGAAAATAGCGATTATTTATGTGCTTAGATGTCCTTGCGTATCAAATAAAATATGTATCGAATCCCATTTTCGAGTGAAACTAATTCCATTTTATAAAACAGCTTAAAGTTTTCAAAACATAACTTAAAGCCATTGCTGAAGTCTCAACGTAATTAGTTCTGATAGCGTAAGATGGTTTGCGTAGAGGAAATCAAACATTTCCCTCGTTTAGTTAAATAATAAAGCAGGTTGGGATCTTGCCAACGGCAATTTTATGGCCAAGTTCAAGAACGGCGAGTATCGAGTTTCATGAATCATAGATATCGGAATTTATTATGGGAATGCTAATCGCTGTACGGGGAAATGGGAGGTATATACTTTTTTCTGAAAGTACGGGAAAAATTGTTTTTATTTGTTAGGAATTCAAGATTTTGAAAGAACAAAAGAATGTGTTAGACTGCTTACAAAATCTCCAAAGCTATTTTAGTTTGTGGAAGCCAATATTTTCGTTCAAACAATCTTTCGTCTACTTGCCTGAAAGAATAACAATGTCTTTCCCTGATTAAGGAGGGCCGAGGTAGCCGAGATGGTATAGTCGTGGATTAGTGTGCGAATTTGAAACTCGTCCTGACCAAAAACCGTCTTGTAAGTGGGGCTGATGTACGTTAAATTTGTCGTCGTTTCAAATGTTCTCACGTTGGCGTGGTGAAGTTTGGAGAATGGGTTGCCAACTCAGATGTGGACCTCGTCATCTGACGGTGGCTGAAAACTACGAGGTGTTGTCCTCGGATCCTACCCTTCGGGGTTCATAGCGCCTGTTGTGTTGCTCCAGTGTGACGTAAATTTAACTGCTTACTTGTGTTAGGTATCTGAATCTTTCTGCTCATTTGTCCCACATAATCTTTATATCTGTGCTCTTAATAAAGTGTTTTATTAACCGCTTTTTACTTGCCTGAGGGTATAACACAATGTATTTCTCCGATTAAGAAGGTAGCGGTAGTCGAGTTGGTAGAATCGCGGATTAGCAACCGGAGGGGGGCGAGTTGGAAACTCAATTCAACCAAAGACCATCGTGTACATGGGGGCTGGTACACGTTAAATCCGTCATAATCTCAAATGTCCTTACGTTGGAGTGGTGTGGAAATTTCAAGAATGGGGTGTCAACTCAAGTGTTGACCTCGTTATCTGACCGTGGATCAAAATCACAAAGTGTTGTCCTCGGATCTTTCTCTTCGGGTTTGAGCCCGGACCGTCTCCAATAGCTCGTTATATTGCTCCAGTGGGACGTAAATTAAATTACCTACCAGACCGAATTTGTTAACAGTAAGTCACTTTAGGGGACGTAATGTAGCGAACTTGTTATGTTACTTAATGTTATGTTACTTAATGTTATGTTACTTAATGTTATGTTACTTAAATTGGTGAACAATATCGAGTTTTTTTATTGGATTACATTAATTACCAGCTTTAATAATATGTGTGAAAAATTTCATAGTTTTCGCTACATTATTTAGCGAGGTGTTTTTATGACAGACGCTTTGTTTTGTAATTAATAGAGAGATTTGAAACTTTTTGTGGTTGTTTTATGTGATGAATTTGATAACTTAGTGCTTGGAATGAGGATTTAAGAACAGGTAATTTTTTAAAAAATAATAAAATCAGTTTTGAGATACTATTTTTTACTGTTTTTCCGTGTCTGTTATGAAAATATTTATATAAAAGTAACAGCAGTACATACAAAAACATGTACATTATGGGAGTAATTTAGAAAAAAAATAAAATTTGCAGGAGCAGGTAGGTAGTTGTTAATTGAATTAACGTCTCACTGGTGCAACACAACGGACTATTGGCGACGATCCGGGATCAATCCCGAAGAGAAAATTCCGAGGACAACACCTCGAAATTTTGAACCACGGTCAGATCACGAGCTACACACAAGCTTCGCAGGTCAACACATAAGCTTTTCAGGTGTAAGAACTTTTAAATATTCAAATTCTTTAACCGAATATTTTAATTATAGTTTATAGAAACATTATTATTTTCTTTTGTTTATGTATATTACAATATGGTACTCTAAAACATTTTGTTGTAAATGTAAAATTAAAAATAATTTTTCAAAGAATACCTGACCTCTTAATATTTTTAACCCTCCAAATGCTTTCGACGAGATATCTCATCCATCGAGATCTGGCCAATTTTACTAATGACGAAACATATTGTCAAATTTTCGATGATGACGAGATCAATATCTGGTTAATTTTTCTAATGACGAGATGCCTTATCCAGCAAGATCTGGTCAGTTTTCCTAACGACGAAATTCCTCGCCGAGACAACAACAACCAGGAGGGTTTTACGGTCACTGTCTGAAGTTACCATTGTGTGCAGGTCAGTCTAATATTAATTTCAGACAGTTGTGTTTACATAAAAGATTCTAGTCTGCCAACAATATTTGAAGATTTATTTTCCCGTCTGCCTTCGATCTGTTGTCTTCGTTTTACTGGCGTTCGTTATACTTCTATTCGTAAATTCTATTAGAGAGAAATGACGTTCCATTAGTTCCGAGTATCTCGAAAGCTAAAAAATTTTTTAAGCTACGGCAATGTATGCCTTTAATAGAGAGAGAATCCGAAATTATTTCTCGCAAAAATAAACAGAAGTTATTATGAGAGGCTTTTCTTGTCACGCTAAATGGTAAGTGGTGCATTCCTGCGGCAATATGTGTTTCCGGAACATATTGTAAACGTGACATCACTATCGAATGCGATTTTAGCACTTTGCTGATAAAAATTCCAAACAATGAATTCCGAATAAATATATGGTAGTTGATTGGTCAACACCAATTAAATTTCGCGTCAAGGTAAATATCTTTCAACCAACTAATTAAGTACAGCTTAGTATCAGTCAAACAAGATATTCCATCTACAAATTTCTTGGGGCTGCGGTAGCACGGCTGGTGGAGTAACAGATTATCAACCGGAGGGTTGCGAGTTCGAATCCAACCAAAGACCGTCGTGTACAAAGGGGGCTGGTGCACGTTAAATATGTCGGGACCTCAAATGCCCTCACGTTGTCGTGGTGTGGAAGTTTGGAGAGTGCCAGCTCAGGTATTGCCTCGTCATCTGACCGTGGTTAAGTCACCAATAGCACCTTGTGTTGTTCCAGTGTGACGTATTAAAATACCTACCTACAAATTTCTTTACTATTTCCACAAAGTATATTTTTAATACTAACTTTAAAGGCTTAAATTTAGGCAGTTCGCGCATTGAAGCAATAAGCGTGCTTTGTTATATGACAAGAGCGAAAAACTTGCTTTCGAAATGAATATTCGAACATAACAACAAACAGTAAACTTCTGACGAGTATATTCGATTCGTATATTCGGACAGTGTGCTACAGGCTTATTGAAAGGCCCCCTTTTCTATTGTTTTTGTTGATTGTAAAATGCATGTCGCTTGAATATACGACCTGCTTTACTGTTGGTATCTGGGTGTCTTGCCTATAATGGTCTATTTTCCTTCACTGGAAATAGCCCGTTGTGTTGCTCCAGTGCGACAATAATTAAATACCTTCCTAATACCTTCCTTTCACTGGAAATTTCAAGTTAACAATAAATTTTTATAAAGTTCCTATTTTCGTATGCGAGGGATTTTCAGTGCGCACAAACCAGACGAAAAATGGAGATTTTACTTATTGTTGGAAGAATAGCGGATTCGCGTAACGGGAGGGTTACGAGTTCGAAACTCGACCTAACGAAAGACCGTCGTGTATGTGGGGGATGGTGCACGTTAAATCTGTCGTGGCCTTAAATGTCCTCACCTTGGCGTGGTGTGGAAGTTTGGAGAGTGGGGAGCCAGCTCATGTGTGACCTCGTCATCTGAAAATGGTACAAGATTCCTAGCGTTGTCCTTGGTTCCTTCCCTTCGAGATTGATCCCGGACCGTCGCCAATAGTCCAATGTTGCTCCAGTGCGACGTTGATTCAAGTATCTACCTACCCAAATGTTCTCGAATACGTATCGGGGGCTACCTTAAAATGTAGCTTATGGTCGTTTCGGCGGAGTTTTGGGTTTAATTAAATTAGTGTTGACCAATTAACTATCATATATCGATTCCGAATTCATTTGAAATTTTTATTGGCGACTTACTGAAATCGTATTCCAAAAAGAAGCCAATTGGCGCCAGGTCCGAAATACGAGTACGTACAGGAAACATGTCCTTACTCAAAAACACTACCACCACCTAAATTTAGTGTGATAAAAAATTCCTCCTATAAAAGCTTAATATTTTTACTCCGTAAAACACGAATAATTCTTTTAAATTTCAACATGTAACTATGTTAATTTTTAAGTAATACTGTATACTGGGTAATCGTTACTTTTCATTTGTCTTAGTAGCAAAATTATTTATGATCGGCACACAAAAGAGTAGTTTAATTTCAGTTTTTAATAATTTTATTTTTGTTAAATTGAATTTTTTTATTCTTTATTCAAATAAAATCTCTTATATAAGTACCAGAGGCTGCATCGTCTCATTGTGCTTAAAATGTCACCGAATAAGGTAATTAATCTTTTGTTCCGAGTAATTTTGTTTTTATAGTCTGTTCAGGGAAATAGGGCAACCAGTCATAACAAAGGGGTTGCTGTAATATCGCCAAATCTTATACTTTAACGTATGTATCCTTGTAATTGGTACGTAATATAACGGCTTTTCCCAGCTAATTAACTTTAGTCTTTATCTGTAATCAACATAATTAGCCCTCCCATAACAGAAAATTCTTAAGTGCCAAAGTAATCTCAAATAAATCGAAATGCCAAGCTTATGGTTGTATCGATTATAATCGAATCGATTTTCTGTTTAGATTGAATGGGATTAATATTGAAGACGGTACCTAATATTTTTATTTTTACAGAATGTTCAGAGGGGGAAGACTACAAAGGTCCAAGCCCCATTTTCTTGGGTTTTTTGAGGGGTGAGGGGTAAATATATAGTGAGATCTCAAGATTCGTTGTGAAAATTTACATAATTTACAAAACATCGAGTGATATTTTTGTTTAAAAACTTTCAATATGCCAACAAACCATTCATTTCGATCTTATTAAAGAGTGAGTTATTTTTAAGTTGAAATTGGAATTATTTAACAGAAAACACTGTCCTTAATACTTTTATCATTTAGCCTTTTGTAAAAAGCTTTTCTTATATTATTTTAAATGTATAAACATAGTTGTAAATATTTATTTTAAAAACAATTAAAATTACATTTTGATTTTTTATAAGTTACTGTCTATTGAGTGATGTGCATAGAAAACAATCAGAGAAGCTTTTCCTAAAAATAAAAACCGGTGTCTTTTTTTCACTTCAGAACCTGTGCTCCTAACTACTTTTTTTACACGGTACTGCAGAAATGTAGTCTAAAATCGAACTTTGAATCATAATATCAAAGGTATATTTGGAATAACAGAATTGGACACCATAGAATTTTATACAAACACAATTTCACTTTTATTAAATGCTACTCGAAATATTTTAGAACGGGAATTAACCTTACTCTCCCCTGAACCATTAACAAACTCTCAGCCAAAAATGTACTGTTATTTATTAGCTAACAAAAATGTTAACTGAGTTTGTATCGATTATAATTATTGTAATCGATACAATCCGTGCCATAATTCATTCAATCGATACAATTGGTACCATAATTATTATAATTAATTCAAACGATACCATAAGTAATATTATCAATGCAAACTATAACATAATTATTATATTCGATGCAATCGATAGCACAATAATGTAATCGAATATTATTATAATTATTATAATGGGTACAAATACAGGTAAGGTTTTCGTCAGAGAAAAAAATTAAACTGATTACCTACAGTGAAAATCCTTTCGATTAATATATTAAAAGGCCCATTTATGTTCAATTATACTCTATTGTTTGTAGTATTATGCTGAATTTTATTCCAGTGCTTATGCTGTTGTGCTTAACTTTGATCTATTATTGATACTATTCTAAATTATATCCAATGTTTATGCTTTTAAAAATATTATTTATGCCATTATTTAAGCTGTTGTGCTTAATTCTCTTCTATTGTTTCTGTTATTGCTCTTGATTCTCTCGTTGTTTATGCTATAGGTCTTAATTAGTATATTCCATTGTTTATACTATTGTGCAAAATTATATTCCTATGTTTTGATATTGTTCCTTATTACATTTCATTGCTTACATTGTTGCTCCTATTTACATTACATTGCTTATACTATTATTTTGAATTCCATCCCGTTATTTACGATATAATGCTTAATTCAATTTCAATTTTTATGCTATTGTTCTTAATCCTTTCATTGCTTATTATATTGTGCTCAATTCTCTATCACATTGTTTATTGTATTGAGTTTAATTCTCTTTCGTTGCTTATACTATTGTGCGGAATTATATTCATTTTATTATGCTGTTGTTCTTAGCCTTCCTTGTGGTTGTCTTGACGAGGTATGTCGTCATTAGCAAAATGTACCAGATCTTGTTGGACGAAATATCTCGTCATTAGAAGAAAACATGATCATGATCATTAGCACACTGACCAGATCTTGATCTCGTCATCATAAAAAATGGGTAATGTATTGATGACGAGATAACTCGTCATTAGCAAATTTGGTCAGATTTTGATGGACGAGATATCTCGTAGAAACCACCTGGATGGTTTATATTCCTTTGTGTATGCTACTGTTCTAATTAAATTTTACTGTTCATCTTATTGTTCTTAAGTTCATTTCATTTCTTATGATATTGTCGTACATCCCATTCCACGTTTCACGTTATTGCTCTTATTTTCATTCTATTCTATTGTTATTATTATTCTGTTCTATGTTTTAGAAATTTGACTTCAATTGAAATTTTATTTTGGTTACATCTAAAGGACAGAAAGAAGAGGCGTTAGTAACTGAACAAATATTTTATATACAAAAATGAGTACAGAAAACGGAATTTCGAATAAAAGACTATTTACAAGAACAGAATTGGACAGATTTCATACAAAAATAATCACAATTTTGTTCGTTCCCTTTCACTACCAGGAATTAGCTTCTTCCATTATTCCATTTATCTAATAACAAAAAAACTCTGCCGAAAAAGTACCGTGTTTTTTCCCGTATCTATTTTTAATAGGGAATTTCACGGAGACCGCCTGGCGCTGAGATACATCCCACAATCCATTGCGCCTGCCGGATAAAATCAATGTTGCCTGACACTCCATTCAAACATGGCGGTGGATTTTGTAGCTACGTATAAAATTTTAGTTTTGGGCGACAGTAATGTCGGAAAAACATGCATAGTTCACAGATTTTGCGATGAAACCTATTACGACACATACATCTCGACGATAGGTGAGTGAAAAATTTGTTTGGGGAAATTTAAACCATGTTGGGGAAGTTATTGTTCCAGGCAATCTCTTATAATAACAATGGGTGAGAAGATATTCTAAGTTCGTGTTTCTTTGTGTTCAGGGAGCTTTGGTATTGTTAAATTATTTATGTAATACTAACTAGAATATATATGTATTAAAAATGTTTTCGAATTTTATTATTAAAGTTTTTTATTTGTGCATGAAAATAGATGATGCAACTGTTTCTTGTAGTTCAAACTCGCAAGTTTTTCAAAATGTAGTTAAATTGCATCAAATGAAAAATGGGTTTTCAATATAACGGAACAACTTTGGGAATTTAATGTATATGGGATGTTTAGTTTTTAAATATCTTGTATAGATAAATCCAGGAAAATTAAAATAAAATACAGAAACCTGTATTAGACTAACTTGTTTATCTATAAATATGTACATGACATAAATGGTATTTAGTGAATAGAAAATAATCTAACGGTCAGTTATTTTCTCTTAGGATCCGCAAACTATGTTACAATTTAGCGTATTGTTTTATATTTCTCCGTCACTGTTTGACTTTAGGTATTTAATTTAATCCAGATAAAGTATTCTTCCAAATCTTGCGTAAAAATACATATAAAAAGTAAAAGCAGAAGCGTTGTGGGATAAATTTGTTTACCGATTGAAAAAATATATATCAAGAAATAAATGTTATTTAGTGAATTAAAAATAATCTATGATTTGTTGCGATTAAAGATCCATAAGGCTATGAGTCAGTATGTCTAGACTATATCTTTTTATAGTATCACGTCAAAGATCGCAGTCAAAGATCGCTTTGACTCATTATTAAGGATCGAATCATTGATATGTTTGAGCTATAAGAAACAAATTTAATGCCGCAGATACCTGTTATAAAAATGTGTATAAATATGTATCTATTTGTGGCATCATAGATTTATATAATGAAAATAATGCATGGTTTGTTTATAACGTTTATGGATCAACAAACTACGCTCCACTATGTCTAGCCTATATCCTTTCATAGTATTACGTCACAGCTCAGTCTGTACTCTGACTCATTGTTAAGGATCGAATCATTGTTATAATTAAAAAAAAAAGATGAGATAGATTAAGTAATATCAAATTACATCTTTGTTTACATCTGTAAAAGTTTCGATAAATATGATTTTTGATATTAGAACAATTTTAAATGCAAGCAAGTGGATGAAATTAGTGGTTACAAAATGTATTGATATAAAAAAAACACGATTGAATGTTTCTGCATGCTACGTCGAATGCTAAGAGAGTCTTTATATATCTTTTATACCCCTTTAAAATACATGTATTTACAATAAAGATAAACATTTTTGCCATATAACAGATTATGAAAACAAAAATACCCCAGTAATTATTTTATTAAGAAAATTATTGATAGTTGTTATTAATCCATGATATCACCACTTAAAATCTAAATTTTACATGACTAGACTATATTACATAAGAGTCAACTTGCACTGTTTGTGTGAGCTGGATCAAAATGTTTATTGTTTAGTTTTGAATGCACGGTTAATTTTTGAAAAATTTATTTCTGATCTCAATAACAAATTTTATGAATACTGTAATAATTTTTTTAGTCTGTCATTTAAATATTTATTTTGTCTTTGAAATATATTTTATTTTTATTCTGCGTTTAAACTTCCAACTATAAAAATTACGTTTATCTGATTTATATTTAAGGATTTATAATCCACGCTTCTTATCTCAGAAAAACAAGGTTGTATTTAGAGACTTCGAAGTTTATCTTGTTATAGTAAGATACTATGGGATATGGATTTTCATCACTTAAATATCTCTAGGATAAAAAAAGACAAAGTAGTAGATTAAAGCAATCAAACACGATTGTTATTGGTTATTTCTTATGTGTAGTAGAAAACATTTGTTTGTTTTTAAAGTAGAAAAATATGTTTTTTTTATAAAATAACTTGCGTTGTGTAATTCAGCGACACATAAGAAATTTTAAAGAAAGTGCTGCAGAAATGTAAAATGTTTACAACTTATGCACAAAACTTTTCAATTTTCATATGCTGTGAAATAGATAGATTTTCGAATTTAAACATGATTTCATTTTTCGTCAACTTAATTGTACTGGTAAGCAGCATTGAAAAATAAAATGAGATCGGAAAAATCTATCCCAGAAATATCATCTGTAAACTATGTAAGGATTGTATGGCTTGTAATACTCCTTTCCATATATTATTCACAAAAATGTAATGGATTTCTGAATGTATTATTTTTTTCACAAGAATGGAATAGATTTTTGATTTTATTATTTTTTAACAACATGGATTTTAATTCCATAACCCGAGACTTCCGTAAATAAGCTCCATTACCATCACTAGTTAATCAATCAGGCCAGTGATCTACCTTTTTCTTCTCATTGCTCACAAACTAATTATCAAATACCCCCAAATTTTTTTTGCCAATCTGTCAAAAAAGAGGTATAATTTAGCCTGATTAACAAAAAATAATTAATTAGATAAATTAATTTTTTCTTAAAAGCGGCTTTTAAAAAAATCTTTACACAAGCATTTTATTTATACTTTGTAATAAAAAAATAATCCTCAGAATTATTCATACATGTTTTGTTGAAGTTACTTTTGAACACACTAGTCATTAGTTCCAAACGCTAAACCGTTGAAATTCGCTTATGATTTGCATTGTATTTTTAAAAATGACTAGAGACTAATACATTTGCGTGGAAAACTTAAAGAACACCATTATTTTTAAAAGTTACAACTTCAAAATTAAATTAAACACTCTGCGGAGAATTGTATAACTTAGGATACAGAAAGCTGGTGAATATTCAAAATTTTGGAATCGTGACATCATAAGAGGTTCTAACTTAGAAATGGATTTTGCAACCAGAGGAACTCATCCGAAGCCTCATTATCTGTATGAAAACGCGGTGTATATCTTATACCAGTGTTCGGAGTGGTTATACAGCCTACAAAGGACCGCCTTCTCTCTTTTTCCTAGCTTTAACAGCTACACTTTTGTCTCGTAGCTCCCAGTACAGCACCCACTTCAGTTCAACGACTTTTTTACTGTTCGCTTCTGTTCTTGTTATCGTATTGTTTTTATTCATCGGTTCGGTATATAACTCCCGATGTACCTTTTGTATAATTTTTCCACATCCAGGTCAGTTCACTGCAAAGTAGCAGATGTTTCTAAGTTTACTGTTCCTAAGTTTTGCAAGTTAGTGTGCAAATGCACATCTGGACGATACGAGAAAATTGAATGTAAAGTTTGTTTCACCTTTACAAATATAGATTCGTAGAGAAAACAGTTTTACAGAATTCCCTTCTGGCAAAATTCACATTCGATATTGTAACGATCGCGTATCTATACATATAAAGTAGAGTTGGCCTCTGTTCTCTATACAAATTTACACCGTTAGACCAATCTACTCCAAATTTGGTACACTTATTCTTTGGAACCTGCGGGTAAAGTAGGCTACATATTAACCCCCGTTCTATTTGTCGGGTATGCAGAGGGGTGTGACGTTCCGTCATCCTGGACAGAGCACTTGCTAGTGGGTGCTCTCTCCCGATCTGGCTGTTCAGATGAAGTCAGTTAACATCTACTGGAGTCACGTCTCAAGATGACCATGGAGTTTTTTAGAATCTTAGAGTGCAGATACGGTTGTGCTGAAAATTGCTCAGTATCATATCGTTTATGTATCCCGTCTGTAAATTCTTAAACTCTAGCTTTATTATTGGAATGCAAATTTTTATGATGACATAAGAATATTTTTACAGAAAGTGGTCTTTTTTAACGTCGATATGGTACAGAGGCCAAAAACAATTCGAAATCTCCATAGGAATAAAATTGAGTAACATTACGATGAATTATAAACAATTCAACTCGAGCAACCACGGGCAATCCAGCTAGTTAGAAATAAATGCATTGATAATACTAAAATGTAATCTCTTCTTTGATAGCAAATCATATTTTTCGTTATCATAAAAATGGATAATCTTAGAAAGATTAATTTATGGTTCAGTATTTTTTTCATGCGCCCAAAATTCATTAAACATAGCAGCAATCTGATAAGCCTTCTTTATACACAGGTACCTTTATACTATTTTTATAACCTACACATTCTTCGTTGCTGGACTACTTGCAATATGTTTTTCGCAATGAAATTGCAAAAAAAATGCAGCTTTAATGTTTTGCTTTGTTAATTTCATTTTAATTTTTGCCAATATGAATTATTTAAAATTTTTACGTTTGATAAGAGTGTTGGACGGTCTTCTAATATTTGATTTGTGTTCATTATCATCAATAATGCTTTCTGAATTCTACACATATTAATGTTATTCAATCATTCATTCACAAATCCAACGTGTCTTGGCGGAAAGAAAATAACCAGTATGTGATTTTCATATCAATTTATTTTTTACAACTTAGCTTACATTAATTATAAATTATTAAAAAAATTATAAATTATTTTTTAAAATGGGTGCATCTGGCAAGAACGTTAGATTTTTTTGACTGATTCTTGACGTTAAAATAATTTAGTTTCTCATGTTTGTTAATAATAATCATTCAATTCTCTCTATTCTTATTAACATTCTGAATGTCGTGAGATTCCAGAGTAATGTAGCATTGTTTTTATACAACACACACATAATGACTAAATAATCACGTCTCTTTGTTGAAAGAATTCTACAAAAGATTCTATTGGTCAGGAAAGTCGGAATCGGTTGGAAGTCATTCAGGGAAAACGGCAGGTTGCTGAACGAATATATGTGTATGGAACCCTCAATAGGGTAAAATTTAGTGAAACAGGGGTTTTGAAATCTAACATGTCTTGGTGAAAGATAAGGGACCAGTTTGTGATTATTTTAATATATTAAGTTTGACCCTTTGAAGGTTACACGCATTTATCCTTCATACAACCTGTAATCTTCCCTACATGAATTCTAACCAATTTTCACGTTATTGACCAATAGAATCTTCCAATGATTCTTTCAACCAATAGATGAGGTTATTTAATCATTATGTGTGTTGAGGGAAAGAAGCAATACTGCACAATAAGGAAATCTAGTGATGCTCAGAGGGTTTCGGTTACCTTTATTTAACCCTCCTGGTGGTTTATCTACGTGTCAAAAATTACCCTGTACCCGATTTTTTCCAGCATCTGACACAAAACCTGGTTGAAATTGTTACCAGTTCTGGGCAAGGCACAATTTGTTTTCACTATTTGCATCTTCATTCCCTCTTAGAGTAATAGATAAGTTTAGTCTCTGAGAGTTATCTGGTCAACAAAATTAACCATATCTTGATGAACGAGATATCTCGTTGAAACCACTTGAATTTCAAAACGTTTTTTTAATTTTATATTTCTGTTACAAAAAGTCGTGGTTTATTTAAAAAAAAAACTTTCAAAAACTGTAGTACAACAGAATAAATTAGTTGAAGTGGTTAAATTGCTCGATCATAGGTTGTATGAATGTTAGGTAAAAAGATTTTGAAAACCAGACAAAAGAATTCTGAGCTGCACTCGGAAGAATCGAATACACAAAAAATCGTAAAATCGATTCAATAACTCAATGCTGACACCTCAAAAGAACTTCCTTTTTCAACTCATTTTCCCAGACAAAGACAAGACGAATAACCAGACACATTTCCCTCAAACTTTTGAATCGAGTTGCCATTTCTCCCGCACAAACATTCAACCTGCCCAGACGACCTTGCGCGAAAGGGCGGAGATTTCTAATTCCAGAGTGACTCATTTCTGGGGGAGGGAATTACCCTCTTCCTTTCGAACAACACCAGTTCTATCGATTGCGGCTTCCAAAGTCCCGAGAGCTAGAAAGGAAAGGGGATTAGCTTCGTAGGAAGTGGTTGGGGTATTTTTAAATGCACGATTTGAGAACAGTTAAATGATGTGCGAAGCGTACTTGTGTTGGGGCTTTTGGCCGGATTTTATGGTTCTTTTTATAGGCACTTATTCTAAACTCTTTTGGTTTTGTTGTAGATTCTTCCGAAATGTTAAAGGACGCTTTATATGAGATTAGATTGACTTGAGTTAGCTTTAAATGTGATCCCTTTTATTATGGAAATATAGTAGTAGTTTAGTACACAGTTAATAGGATAGCGGTAGCCGCGTTGGAAGAGTAAAGGATTAGCAACTGGAGGGGCTCGAAACTCAGTCCAACCAGAAACCGTAGTGTATGTGGTGGCTGGTGCACGTTAAATTTGTCATGGCATCAAATGTCCTCGCGTTGACGTGGTGTGGAAGTTTGGAGAGTGGGGTGCCAGATCAAGTGTTGATCTCGTCTTATGACCATGGTTCAAAATTACGTGGTGTTGTCCTCGATCTTTCTCTTTGGGATTGATCCCGGACCGTCACCTAGACCGTTGTGTTGCTCCAGAGCGAAGTTAATTTAAATACTTACCTAGTTCAGAATTACCTAGTATACTTACCTAGTACCTAGTACAGTTAATAATTTGTATTCCATAGCGTGATTATTAGCACTAGAAATAGAAACGATTATTTCAGGAATGCAAATTAAGCGTTATTTGATAAATGTATGAGAGAGTGTTAGCAAACAAAACAGACGGAAAATGAAGACTTTACTCCCACTACCCACAAGTGGTTATCATTTCATAAATATCGGGGTTACCTTAGAATGCGGTTTATTGCTGTTTTGGCGACGTTTGGAGTTTACCAATCAACTGTAATGTATCATATCTGGATTCATTCTTTGGAATTATTTTACTTAGAGAAGCGCTGAAATAGTACTAGAAAATCAAGCCAAGTGACGTCACGTACGGAATACGTATAGGAAACACGTTCCGCCTCAGAAACACTACCGCCACCTACATTTAGCTTGGCAGAAAAACCTCTCACAGTTAACTCTAATTTCAAAATATTTGTTTTCAGTTATGTGTTATGCTGTACTTTCTGGGTACAACAGATTAGTCCGACATATGTCTGAAGGGAAAAGGGATTATCTTCTCAGGACGTGGTTGGGATTTTTTAAATGCACGATTTGAAAGGTTAAACGGTGGGCGAAGTATACTTGGGTTAGGGTTCTTCGGTTCGATTTTATGGTCCTTTTTATAGGGCACTTATTCTAAGCTCTTTTGATTTTGTGAAAGACTTTTCTGAAATGTCAAAGACCGTTTTATTCTAGAGTAGCCTGATTTGAATTTGATCCTTTTTGATATGATATAGTTGTGGTTTAGTACAGTTTTTTATTCCATAGCGTTATTATTAGAACTTATAGATATTATAGAATCGATTCTTTTAAAAATGCAAATTAAACATAATTTGATACGTGCATAAGAGATTATAAACCAGGGTTGCACGAACTTGTTGAGATCAAAGGGACATTATAGATTCACTATCTTATTAGAGGTCCGCCAAAAAATATGAAAATTACTATCACATATTATTTATTTTATTTATGTTTATCAGATATTGTAACAAAGAGAGATTAAAAAGTAAATAGATAATTTAAATTTGATGCGTGACATTTCATTGCTTTAACTATTGTTTCAATATTTTGTTCGATTTTTGTAGTAGCCAAGCACAAAATTTATTCTAAATTTTCATTAGTCAGGAAGTTCGTTTTCTCGATTTGTTACTATGAAATGATGATTATGATTATTACGACAAAAAGTCTGTTCACAGATAAATGTTGACCCAAACAGGCTTGCTCATTTTAATGCATTATCTAGTAACAATTTACAATTGTTTTTATCTGACAATAGAAGTGCTGTACTGATTCGGACCCATTTTCAGGCCAAAAGGGCTGCTAAATAAATCTACCGACGATTTTACCTTTTGGAAAAAGAAATACGATCCTTGAAGGCTGATATCAAATTATCAATCTCTTCAACGTATACAGGTGTACTGATTTGAGCCCATTTGCAGGCAAAAGGATTGCTAAATAAATCCAGCAACGGTTTTACTTTTTGACACATACAGTGTCAAAAAGTATTTTCAACACATACAGTCTTGAAGTTGACGCATTGAACTTATTATCAGAAACTTGTTATTAGGGAAATGGACGTACTTCCCTGACTTTAATTGGGTTTGAAATATATTTAACTTGCATTGAAGAGACAAAATGTTGCCGTGAAGTTTATTATCAGTTAATAGTTGCCCTGGAGACACATATTTAAATTAATAGTAACGTCAACTAGAACAGCTACGTCACATAACCAATCCGGACTTTTTCAATCATGAAAATCTCAATTGCATCAATCAAATTTAGAAACCGTTCCAATGTCTGATCGAGACTTATCCACCTCACTTCTGTGTAAAAAATTAAGTCACCGCATTCGCTTTCATTGTCTTCAAGAAACTTTTTGAGCTCTCGGTGATTAAGGCCATGGAATTCCATAAAATTAATTGTTGAAGCCCCAATTTTCATAGCATGTTCAAACTCTAGTTTAATCCTAGTTGCCCGAGATTTGCCTATCGTGTAAATTGTTAAATTTATTGGATTGATGCAAAAGTTCGTCCCGTTTTTGGCGCTAGATGGCGTTGCATTGCTAAACCGAAGTGTTATCTACTTCATACATGTAAAGTTTTGATGTTTGAAAGAAGAAATTTCAGAAAGTATTTGGGAAAAAAAATTGTGTTATTTGGTTGTGTTTTTTAAAGTTTTGTTAAGCATTAAAAATGGTAGAAAATAAGGAGCAATTTCCACATTTATGCTTTTTTATTTCCGAAAAGGAAAGAATGCTTCGCAGATGCAAAAGATGTGTTGTGAAGGGTGAGGGTGCCGTTGACGATTCCACATGCCGTAAGGGGTTGAGAAAGTTTCGTCACCTGGATGAGGTCTTTAGCCAGAAACCTCAGAACTTCTGAGTGCGGGATCATGCAGCTACCGGAGAAATGAAGAAAAGTCATCGAGCAGAACGGCACATACTATACTGATTAAATGTAATTTTTAGTAAATAAAACTTTTCTTCAATTTTTGTCAAAAAACGGGACGAACTTTTGAATCAACCTAATAAAATAACACATGGTGAGGCGGGCCGCCATCAAATCAACGGAGGGGCGCAAGCGGCCCGCGGTCTGTACAATGTATGTGGCCCCTGCTGTAAGCAAACAAACCAAACAGAAAATGAAGATTTTACTTCCACTATCCAAATGTTGTCGCACGATACATATTGGGGTTACCTTAAAATGTAGTTTATCCCTGTTTTGGCGACGTTTGACATTGACCAATCACTGTCATATATCAATTCGGAATTTTTTATTGGTGAAGTTCTGAAATTCCATTTGGAAAAGAAGCCAAGTGATATTACGTTCGGAATACCATACAGAAAATACGCTTAATCGCAGAAACTCTACTGCCAGCTACAATTAACTCGACAAAAATACCTCTAATAATGGTTCAATTTACTAAAATGTTAAAGACCGCCTTATAGACTGATCTGAATGAACTTTAAATGGGATCCTTTTATTTTAGCAATTTAGTATTTGTCGTTATTCGAATGAAGTTAAATGTAATCATTTCTATTTTAGGTTCTTAAGATATAAGCTGTCGTCTTCGATTTATATCTGAAAGTTAAAGTTCATTTAATTTATTTCTATCTGAACGAAAGTTATATAGGATCATTTCTATTTTGGGTTTCAATGATTGGTAGTGGGCGGTAACAGAGCTATTTTATACTTAGGATCAATTATATTTTATTGTACTGGAATAGCCTAGAACAAATGTTGTTACGTAATTTGAAACGTACCTATGGTAATGTTCAGTGGTGAAGCTTTACTTAAACCTGTTAGTTGACTATTTTTGGACATATTTAAAAGTTATGACGTTTGCTTACTTCGCAGATGCTAAAAATAATTTCTTTCGTCTTAAATGTCAAACGATTATTTAAATGTCAGGCAATTTATTTTAGGTTACGGGGATGAGATTTTGAGGAAGTTCTTTCTGTTAAACTATTACCTTTCTGTTGAATTATTTAGTTCTTTCTGTTACTAACACTTGCTCAAAAGAAATGGTATATATTATAAAAGTGAGTCTAAATTGTTTTTACAAAATAAGAGTGGTAATAGTACCCATCCAGACGAGCAATAATTACCATGGAACATAGGGTCGCATTCCACTCTGAGAGGCAGAAAAGAGTCAAATTAGAATTTCAACATGAACTTACAACAGTGTTGGGAAAGCGAATGAATGATACCAAAAGTTGCCCAATCTGATTTATTGATCAGAGAAAAACTCACAGCAAGTGTTCAAAGTGGCGGCCACGCGTGTCGTTGGACAGTTCACACCGGCGAAGGAATGACTGGCGCACCCTCTCGAAGATTCCTGGTGGTGTGTTAATTTTGTCTGCGGCAACACCGATTCTCGCTACGAGATCTTCAGCCGAGTCCACAAGCGTCTGGTACACTAAAGATTTCATGTGCCCCCAGAAGAAAAAGTCCAGTGGGTTGAGGTAAGTGAGCGAGGAGGCCAAGCCACAGGTCCGCCACGTCCGATCCCGCCAGTGCGCTACCGACCAGGTCATCTTGCTTAGGAGATATGCTACGTAGCAGGTAGAAAACGACGTCAGAGGCGATGACCTGTTCATGCTCGAAGCGTTTCGACTTTACTCTTTTCTGCCTCTCAGAGTGGAATGCGACCTTATGTTCCATGGTAATTATTGCTCGTCTGGATGGGTACTATCACCCCTCTTATTTTTTAAAAACAATTTAGACTCACTCTGTATATACCACTTCTTTTGAGCAAGTGGATTGGGTTTTATAAAATGTTTTAAAAATACGGAACTATTTCTAAAATAATAAAAATAAATTATCATGAAATTTGTTTGACTTTAATGGGACAATAGCTTATTAAGATTGACATATTTTTATTGGCAGGTAGTTGAATTTACGTTACGCTGGGGCTACACGAAGGGCCTTTAGCGACGGTGCAGGATCAATTCAAAAGGTGAAGATCCACTAACACCTCATAATTTTGAACTATGCTCAGATGAAGGGATCAACACCCGTGCTGGCACCCCAGTCACCTAACTTTCACACCACGCCAACGTGCTAATCCGTACCCTCCGGTTGCTAATCCGCTGCTCTTCCAACCGGGCTACCGCGGCACCTCGACCAAACCAAAGACCGTCCTACGTTGGGGGGGGGGGCCGCGGTGGCCCGGTTGGAAGAGTAACGAACTAGCAACCGAAGGGTTGCGAGTTCGAATCCAGCCAAACACCGTCGTGTACAAAGGGGGCTGGTGCACGTTAAATCTGTCGTGGCCTCAAATGTCCTCACGTTGGCGTGGTGTGGAAGTTTGGAGAGTGGGGTGCCAGCTCAGGTGTTGCCTCGTCATCTGACCATGGTTCAAAATTACGTGGTGTTGTCCTCGGATCTTTCCCTTTGGGATTGATCCCGGACCGTCACCAATAGCCCATTGTGTTGCTCCAGTGTGACGTTAATTGAAATACCCCCCCCCCTACGTTGGGGCTAATGTTAAATCTATCGTGAACTCCAATATCCTCACGTTGGCGTGGTGTGGAAGTTTGGTGAGTGGATCGTGCAAGCTCGAGTACTGATCTCGTCATCAGACCGTAATTCTAAATTACGAGGTTTTAACCTCGAATCTTTCCCTTCGGGATTGATCTCGGACCGCCGTCAATAATCATTTGTGTTACTCCCAGAGCGACATTAATTAAAATACCTACCTACCTTGTTGGATCGAGTTTTGAACTCGCAATCCTCCGGTTGCTAATGTAGGACTTTAGCAACTGGGCTACCCAGGCTCCTGTACTTATATTCAAATGTCGGTTTTCTCTCGACAATTGCAGGAAATAATTATTATATAACTTAAAGGCTATAATAATTATTTTCTTTTAAACTTTACTTTTAAACTCAACTTTTATCCTCCTTACTTAAAGGAAGGATTTAATTGTTATATAACTTAATACCACTTTATGAACCTTTAAAATCAAGTCAACTTCGGATAATCTTGAATTAAACTAATTTTTTTCCATCGCCATATAATGAATCAAGGGTCTGGTTTGTCATCTATTTTAGAAGTTCCGTAAATGTAAAAATGAGACAGAAAATGTACTTTGAAATGTTAAAAATTAATTGGTTTTACGTCAGCTTAGGTGAAGATACGTATTAAACTTGGAATATTCAACAATTAATCTGAATGTTTAAAAGATTAAAGTGCAGTTTGAATGATTAAAGTACAGTTCGATATTAATATTAAAGAATAATTTGACTGATTAAAGGTCTATAATTGTCGCGTTTTTCGGTAGCTTTCAAATGACACCATTGCCCCCAGTCCTCAAACCACTCAATCCAAAGTTACACTGATCAAAATCCACCGAGCACCGTAGAATTTCAACATATCGTGGACCCCCTTACCGCGCTCAGTGTGGTAAGGGGGTCCACACTAAGGTAAGGGTGCGAACTCGGTCCGAAGGTCATGTCAAGTATGGACATCCTTTGTCCACACGACGCTATACTTATGTTGGAATTGGAGACACTCTCCGGGCCCACTCACCGTTAGGTTTAGAGTGTTATGTGTGGCCCGGAGGTGGTAGACTTCCACCGCAGCAAGAAAGAGGCCCAACAGGGCCCAACCCCCCCAGACCAGCATTTATTCAAAGTAATAATAGTATATACATGGCCAAACAAGGGCATTTCAATGGCCTGGTTAACAAGGTCCAGGGAAAACATACGAAATAAAGTCCGTACACACACGGAAGTATATAATAAATGAAAATAAATAAATAAATACAAAACAAATCAGAATTACACAACAAGAAATGAGACAATAAAAGTTCGTTGTGGTGTGCCGGGGGGTCCGCGCAACTGGAGCTATACTTATGTTGTCCAATATTAATTGTAGAGTAGTTCAATAGCTATAGAATGACACTCCTTATGCAGTCATCACTCCACGTAATTCAGTTTCACTGGCCCAGAGATCGCACAGCAACGTAGAAGTTCGACACACTTCCGACCCCTTCTTTCTCTCAGTGTGTCTGCACTGCACACTGGATCCAAAGGTCATGTCAGACATCATGACAGACATCAATTGTCCACACGACGCTATCTTTATCTTCTGTATGTTCTGAAATCATAAGATAAAACAGTTGTAACGTTTTTTGTAACTCTCGACTTTTCATACATGCCCCAGTACTGTTCCGATTCCAAAGACGTATTCACGTTAAAAAAATTCCTCTCAACCCTCCGGGGCCGCGGTAGCCCGGAGGAAGAGTAACGGATTAGCAACCGGAAGGTTGCGAGTTCCAATCCAACCAAAGACCGTGTACAAAGGGGCTAGTGCACGTTAAATCTGTCGTGGCTTCAAATGTCTTCACGTTGGCGTGGTGTGGAAGTTTGGAGAGTGGGGCGCCATATCAGGTGTTACCTCGTCATCTGACTGTGGTTCAAAATTACGCGGTGTTGTCCTCGGATCTTTCCTATCTCTAATCTAAATATCTAAAATACCTATCTCTTAACCCCCTTATGGTTATCTCGACGAGGTATTTTGTCATTAGCAAAACGGACCAGGTCTTGATGGACGGGATATCTTGTTATTTGAAGAAAACTGACCAGGTCTTGATGGAGGAGATATCTCGTTATTAGGAGAAAACTGACCAGGTCTCAATGGACGAGATACCTCGTTATTAGAAAAAGACTGACCAGGACTTGATGGAGATATCTCGTTATTAGAAGAAAACTGACCAGGTCTTGATGGAGGAGATATTTCGTTATTAGAAGAAAACTGACCAGGTCTTGATGGACGAGATATCTCGTTATTAGAAGAAAATTGACCAAGTCTTGATAGACGAGATACCTCGTTATTAGAAGAAATCTGACCAGGTCTTGATAGACGAGATACCTCGTTATTAGAAAAAAAACTGACCAGGTCTTGATGGACGAGATATCTCGTTATTAGAAGAAAACTGACCAGGTCTTGATGGAGGAGATATCTCGTTATTAGAAGAAAACTGACCAGATCTTGATGGAGGAGATATCTCGTTATTAGAAGAAAACTGACCAGGTCTTGATGGACGAGATACCTCGTTATTAGAAGAAAACTGACCAGGTCTTGATGGAGGAGATATTTCGTTATTAGAAGAAAACTGACCAGGTCTTGATGGAGGAGATATTTCGTTATTAGAAGAAAACTGACCAGGTCTTGATGGACGAGATACCTCGTTATTAGAAGAAAACTTACCGGGTCTTGATGGACGAGATATCTCGTTATTAGAAGAAAACTGACCAGGTCTTGATGGACGAGATATCTCGCTATTAAAAGAAAACTGACCAAATATTAATCTGATCATAAAAAATCGACAATATTAGGATTATGATATCTCGTTATTAGCAAAATTGATCACATCTTCATGGACACTATATCTCTTCGAAACTCCTTGGAGTTAATCAACCGTTCTCCCATAATAGACAGTTTAATGTTCAATTCGTAATCCACTCTGAGGATCATAGTTAGGTTTCGCGTGTAGATTATTCTTTCCGCATTCGGTAATTCTGGGAAATTTTCCATGGTTATCTATTTATGAGATATTAAAGTATTTCACCGTCAGGCTTCTGAACTACATGCAATTGCATACGTGATCGAGCATTTATATATCTTTAATTCATGATGCTGCCCAGATTTCGTGCTTGAAAATATTTTTATTCAGACTGTTAGTATGTGTAGGTGTCATGGAGACCAAACCATATGCAGTATATTTTCATAAATTTAATTTTTTTGTTGAAGAAATCATGATGAATACCCATCTCGAAATTTTTTATCGTCCTTTATTTTTCCCATTTTTTCTTTCATAAGCATTGTAAGGAAATATTTGTAGCTTTCGTTTTATAAGACTAGTTTTCGTTTATTTCTATAAAGGTTGGGAAAGATTTTACCCCATTTGAGAAAAGTTTAGAATTACTTTACGAAATCCGTTTTATTGGTTCTTTGGGTCTTATGGCCAAACAAAAACTAATTGGGATAATAGTTCTGAACATAAAACTTAATAAGTTTATGCACAAAAAGTAATCGTTGCTGATTACATATGTTGTATATGTATTTTACATTCAGCAGTTAAGATTTTAAAATTTACTACACAACATTAATTTCCCTACGTACTATACCAGCGAGTTCGAAACTCGATCCAATCAAAGACCGTCATTTCGAATGGGGGTCGAAACACATTAAATCTGTCGTGGCCTATGTCCTCACGTTAGCTAGGTGTGGAAGTTTGCAGAGTGGGGTGCTAGCTCAGGTATTGACCTCGTCAACTGACCGTGATTCAAACTGACGAGGTATTGTCCTCGGATCTCTCCCTTCAGAATTCATCCCACACCTTAACAAATAGATCGTTGTGTTGCTCCAGTCCGACGTTAATTCAACTACCTACCTACTAAATGAGAGTAATTACGTATTTCGTATTGAGTAAATGGAAGTAGAATCTTCGTCTTATGATTTGTTAGGCGGCGCAGTTTCGATACTTCCCTAGGTGTATTTCTCTCTTCTGTGTTAGTACTTTCCTTGTGTGTATGTCCATTTTTGACGTTGTTTGCCTTGCGTTTGGTGCGGCTTGGCCAAATATGGACCTCGCGACATCAACCCCCAAAACAACCAATCACTAATTTGTTTGATTACACTGAAAATCCCTTTCATACAGTATTATCTCATGTTATTTATTCATGTACCTAAATATAATTTGAATTTAATACAGGAATAGAATCTTAATAATTAAGATATTAATCTTTTGATACAGACTCCATTATATTTTTAATATAACACTTGATAGCATGTAAACAAACGCTTTTTCTCTTCATGAGCTATGAAAAGTAAAGTATTTTTTATATTTTTCGTGTTCATTTTTTTATCTAATACGACCAGCACATGATAGAATAAAACATCTTTTTTCATTGCATAATATGAGACTCTGTAAAGCTTTTTGTGTTGCTCCAGTTCCGACTTCAATTTTCTACCTACCTTCTCTGTAAGGCTACGATTGCAACAGATCAGCAACCGAAGGGCTGCGAGTTCGAATCCAACCAAAGACCGTCGTATACAAAGGGGGCTGGTGTACGTTAAATGTTTCGTGGCCTCAAATGTCCTCACTTTGGCGTCGTGGGGAAGTTTGGAGAGTGGGGTGCCAGCTCAGGTGTGACCTCGTCATCTGACCGTGGTTCAAAATTGCGTGGTGTCGCCCTAAGATCTTTCCCTTCGGGGATTGATCCCGGACCGTCGCCAATAGCCCCTTCTGTTGCTTCAGAGCGACGTTAATTAAATACCTACCTACCTTTAAAATTTCATTTAAATATTTTTCTGATAGCGGTAATGTATTTATTCCTATTTAGCTTTGTAATTAATAGTAATATATTTCGCATTTATTTGTAGTTTTACTTAATTGCATACTTACTTTTTCGTATTTGAACATTACAGGCATCGATTTCAAACAGAAAATAGTTAACCTGGATGGAATGCCTATAAAGCTTCAGATATGGTAAGACCAATTACGCATCCTAGAATACGGAACTGAATTCTAATTTAATGTGAGATTGCTTGAATCCATGTATAAGTTATAATAAATTCAGTATTCTTCAATCCAATCCATGTGGTATACATATTACATTATTAAATGATAAATTTGTATTATCATTAGTATATAGTAACACTTACATTATTACAATACCATTTTTGTATTATTTGTATTTCTGTATTTCTTCTCTTTGCTTAAGGACGTTTATTCATTGTTTTATGCATTTTAAATTAAATATTATCAAGAAAGTATATAATCCTTATACTCATTTCTTTCAGGGACACTGCTGGTCAAGAAAGGTTCAGGACGTTGACGACAGCTTATTATAGAGGGGCTATGGTAATAAAAATTTCTCTTTGCGCGTACAAAGTATATCGTCTACTATGATTGAGCATTAATTATTCTATAAATGCTTTGTTTAAACATTTATAGAATTAATACTCAATCGTAAACGGCAATTAATTTCAAAACGCCATACTTTATATGAAATGAAAAATGTTTCCACAAAAAGTATACTTGAATGTTAAATATTTAATAGATTAATTAATACTCAATCATAAAAATAATTAACATTAAAGTATATTTTGAGTGAAAACATTTTCCTGTACGAATATTAACAATTCTTTATAATGAATAATGGTCAGGAAAAAATACGAGATTGAAATTCATGTTTTAAGTCTCGAAGGAGTTAACATGTATATATTAGTTCTGCAATCTGTAGTCTTTGCATGACTTTTAACCAGTTTTGCCTTTATTGAACAATAAAATATTACCTAGAATTCTTTCGGCTAATCTATGTTGTTATTTCGTCATTATGTTTAATTAATGTAATAGCAATACTACACTGCTCAGAAATCCCGTGATGCTTAAAGGATTAATGTAACTGTGCATGAATGTTCAAACCATTAATGTTTCAATCGATATAATTAATAACATGCTTTCAACTTTCATCTAATTGATTTTGAGTTAATTTGGATGCTTATTTTTATTTGTCATTATCTGACCGTGGCTCAAAAATACGAGGTTTTGTCCTCATAACTTTCCCTTCGGGATGGATCCTGGACCATCGACAATAACTCGTATTGTTCCAGTGCGACATTAATTCAACTACCTAAATACCTATTTTTTATTCGACGCGTACATACCAAAAAATTTGTTTCCATTCAACATTTGAACGTACACAATACAGAAAATAGACAAAAATAAAGTTAATTCGTGTTATATTATGCTAGTAAAATTAGATTTATTAGCATTACTAAATCAGTAGTATACTGAACAAGCAAAATATTAATAACATTAATAATGCCTATTTTTATACATTTTATGTTTACCCATATATTTTAGTTTACGTTATTCACTTATACAAAATTCGCATACGAAACAATTCATTTACTATATCACTCCAACACAATATAAACAAAAAATACCTGTAAAATAAAAAATGTATCTATACAAAAAGCTTAAAAAATAGTGAAAGTCATTTTTAAAATTCTTTAAGCTAGCAATTTTCAAATTAAAAAAATTCTACTATAATTAACATATAACTAATAATAACAAAATTATAATAGTTTATTCAGTATTCAAGAGATAATGTTATCTTAAACTTTTTCTTTTATACTCAAGAATACAGTACCATCTCCAATTGGCGATAATTTGAAATATGTTAACCCGTCGTCATACTATCCAAATAGTTGTTTGGCGATGAAAAATTCAGTCGCTATTTTTGTGCGATGAACCGGTGCTGTGTTCTTTAGTGTTACCAAACTTTCAAATAAATTACGCATTCATCAAACAGTCAGATTAATCCTCTTGAATATTGTGCGTGCTATGTAGTTGGTGCAAGTAATATAACTGTATTTAACAAAAGTTATTTATTTACAAAAATTCTACATACCCTAACAGAGGCCATGGCTCTAAAATAATGCTTCCATGCGAACGTACAAATAAATTTTGCGCTAAAGCATAGAGTTCGACGTAAAGCTAGTCGAAAAATTCTAACTGATGAAAATCATTTATAGTTACAAAAAAAAAGTTCTAAAACCATTTTTAAATGTTGCCACAACTGGCGTCTAAAGAATAAAAAAATTAATTAGAATTCAAACTGATATTATAATGAATTAATTCTCCTTATTATTTGGCATGCGCTCTAACGATAATTATCGGGCATGTGCTCAGACGAATATTTTGTTTTTAATTTTTTCAGAACGGAATTTTTATTGTGTGGCTTATAATTATGTTGCCATAATCTCTATATGAAATTGTTAGAACTTTACTTTTATGGTAAAACTAGACGAGAAAATATCGAGATCAGAAAAATATATTGTTTAAGTGGTAAAATTTGTACACAGAAAAAGTTTCTTACTGAGAATTATTGGTTTTGGAGCAAAATTTATCTGACGAAAATGATATACAATAAATAATAGAGTATTGATAAATTATGAGTGCGTGATATTATTATTTTTACATTATTTTCTTTTTAGGGTATTCTAGTCATGTACGATGTCACCAATATGGACTCATTTAACCATCTTTCATACTGGTTTCGTAATGTAGAAGAGGTAACTTCTTATAAATATATTCTATTGTGTAAACACCTTTGTGAATCATAAAATTGTGCTATTAGTAATTAATATGATAATTATTCTATTCTATTTACTTCTGAAATTATTGATATTTGTTTTTGTTATTACTTTATTATATAATATATCGCGATTCCAAGTAAAACACACTAAATCAAACACAGTTCTGAGAAAATGAAGAGTGTCCTACTCCCTAAGCTTTACTCACTAAGTGTGTTATCAAGAAGAAATCTAACCTTAATGCAAAGAAAAAATAACTTAGTGTGAACACACAATTCACCAGTGTAAACCACATTCTGGTGTAGAAAAGATAAAATACTCATACTTTGAAAATTTTGACTTAGTATGTTTTTCTTTCAAGTCAACGATATATAGTTTGAGTTTGCTCAAAGCGCGCAATTATTAGTTTGCATTGATCACTAATAAAATTTTTTTTGGATCCTAGAATGCATCTCCCGATGTTGTAAAAGTTCTTGTGGGCAACAAATGCGATAGTTCCAATTTGCGAGTTGTTGATCAAGATCAAGGAAGAAAGGTAAGATAGATTTTAAGTTTCATGTAAATTCACCCTCCTGGTGGTAGTCTCGACGAAAATCGACAATACATTGATTTTGGAAATTGATTTGAAAATCGGCAATACCTTGCAAAATTTTTCAAAACTTAATGAACGAGATATCTCGTCGAAACCACTTGGAGGGTTAAAATGATTATCGATTACCAGCTTTGTAATTCTCAAAAGTATTGACATACTTTAAGTTTTGCCTATTAAAAAAAGTAAGAAGAATGTCTAAATTACTATGGTGTTACCACTGTTACATATGACTTCATAGTCACTGTTTTCCACAGAAGAAACCAACATATCTGGCGATATTTGGTATCATTACTTTCTTTGCACGTTTTCAGTTTTTCCAATCTGAGATGCTGTTTATCATTTGCTTAAACCCCTTTCTGTTAAAATCATTATATACATTTCTAATAAGATCGGAACTGCCCGCTTATCAATCGAAATCGAAGAACTCTTCTGTTGAAACTACATTTTTGTAGAATTCGATGTATGAAAAAGATCTTTCTAGGAAACTAATTCAAGACCTACAAGAAGTTTGTCATAGGATATTAAATTGTTCTCTGATGTCCCTTGGTTGGGCTCAGATTTCTGCTATTCAGTTATATATTCGTCGTACCTGTACGTCGAATTAATTATCTTCAGATCATGACCGAACTTCTAGCATAGCTTATAAAAAGGTCTTAGACCTTTCCTGAAACAATGCCAGTATTATACCCAACTGTCTTGAAATCAAAATTACTCTTCTAAAAGACGTGCTTTCATGCTGCCAATTTTATGAGTAGATAGAATTCTGAAGATTTTTCTCTGTACATAAAGAGAATGGTTTTCCCGATGACAATTTTTTGGTTTTCTAATCATCACCACTTGTTTAAATGTTAACATTAACTCCAAGCGTTCGACTTTGTGATGAAGCACCGCAAATCCAAACTTTAATTTACATTAGTCGCTCAATTTTTGACTTATAACCTTCGTTTACAAATTTGTATATTATTTTAATTGTCCACACTTTTGAGGCATGCTGGTTTTAAAAGCTTGTGGTAATTTTACACATTTAATAATTTTAATTATTTTTATTTTCATACTAGTAGAATAACCTGGCATGGCTTGGGTAGAATTTATGCAAAGTAGATTGAAAAGTGATTCGAATAATTTTTTCTTTCTTATAGAAAAATATAATTATCATTTAAATATCTAGAAAAACTTTCAGAACATCATTTCCAAAATTTAAAAATATCACAATTTACTCTGAATTACAAATATGTATCATACATTCAACCATATAATCCATTATACAAACGATTCTGAAGTCCATGAACATGTTCCAATAGATGGATGGAAAATTAATTTGATTTGATTTTCATGACATAATCTAGGCTATATTTTGGATAAGAGGTCTCAAATAGTGACACGTAGACTGAAACAAATTGTTCTAAAATTAAGCGTCTTCCAAACAGAAAAATCGATTTACCGTTATTAAAAAACAAAAATCAGTTTTCAATAAACAATTTATAGATAAATGAGTTGCAAAAGAATAGTTCCAAAGTGTAAAGTAAAACAATTCTGTTTTTATGATAAATATTTGTCAATATTTCAAAAGACAAAATGTTTTTCTAATATTCTTTAATGATATTGTAGAAGTTTTACCATGGAAAATCTTGTTTTTCTAAAATTAAAGTAAGGTTTGAAACTGAATCTATACAGCTCTCATTTACAATTCAGATATTTAGTTTTGAAAGAGAAACGCTATTTATTTTACAGTGGTAGGTATTTTAATTAACGTCTGTAGCAACACAACGGGCTAGGTGACGGTCCGGGATCAATCCCAAAGGGAAAGATCGAGGACAACACCACGTAATTTTGAACCGCGGTCAGATGACGAGGCAACACCTGAGCTTGCAATCCACTCTCCAAACTTCCACACCATGCCAACGTGAGGACATTTGAGGCCACGACAGATTTAACATGCACCAGCCCCCTTTGTACATGACGGTGTTTGGCTGGATTCGAACTTGCAACCCTCCGATTGCTTATTTTACCGTGTAAAAGCAAAAATCAAAATGATCATTTGCAAATTTCGATGTCCGAATTCTGTGAAATTTATTTTGAACTCATTTCAAAGAAATCATTTGGGCGATTTGTATAAATTTTCACTGCATCAAGAATTAATTAATTTCAATGATTAAATTATTATTTCAATAAATAATTCACAATTTGTTATTTATAATTAAACTAGCAAATCCAAGTATATCACTTCCGCTGAATTTTCTTAATTGCTTATATCCATCGATGAGAAAGTGCCATTACTCACGTTTTCTATAATTTTAATACATTGATAATGAACTTAGCATCCCTATTCATAATGGATGCTATCATAAATGGATTTTATACTTTTAAATGAAATAAAATTATCCATAAATATGTAACAACAATTCGTTTACTTTTACTGGTGTCATTTCTTATTCCTAATCAAATGCAAGGTAAAAAGCACACCTCAGTCATGTTGTCACAATTAGCTTCTGAAAGTCTTTAAATTTCATGCCATTTTCCCTTGTTCAAAGGCGATTCTGCATTTCTTGATGGGAAATTCAAAAAACAGATTATCTGTGCCCCTTACTCGTCAAACGCAAGTTGCATTGAGGGCAAATGCTCATAAATGTATAATACAAGTGAGATAGATTCTTTTTCCCCTCTAAGTGTTTCGACGAGATATCTCGTCTAAAATATGGTCAATTTTGCTAAGGACGAGATATCTCGTCGATAAAAACTGTCCTATTACTCCAGGAGGAATGAAGATCCAAGTAGGAAACACGAACTGTTCCTTGCCCAGAACTGAAGACAGTTTGAAACAGGTTTCTGCACCAGAGGCACAGAGCAAATTTTGAAGCTAAGATAAGCCACCAGGAGGGAATAAGGGCAAAAGTTCAAGCTTCCCATCCCATCTCCAAGCTTAGTTCTCTTTCTGGTCCCTTGCCCAGAACTGAAGATAGCTTGAAACAGGTTTCTGCACCAGAGGCACAGAGCAAATTTTGAAGCTAAGATAAGCCACCAGGAGGGAATAAGGGCAAAAGTTCCCGCTTCCCATCCCATCTCCAAGCTTAGTTCTCTTTCTGGTATCACCCGAAATAGCATCCTATTAATTTTGTTACAATTACTTTGCTATTATCCTATATATTACTTTGCTCATTGATTGGTTCTTATAATTTCCAGGTTGCCGAAAGCTGTGACGTCCCGTTCTTCGAGTGCAGCTGTAAAGAGGACGTGAACATCGACGAAATATTCCTTACAGTGGCGCGCATGATCAGAGAGCAAAGAGAGCGACGAGTGAGTCCCTTTCGCCATCTTTTCACTCTAATACTTTAACCTGTTGCTCTTTGAAACTTTTAACTCTCTGATCAAGGACTCACCCTTGCAGAGAACCGTCATCGTGATGTCAGAAATATCTCTAATATACAAGGTTTGTCCGGAAAGTATCTGGACATGTAATATGAAACAAGATAGATTTTACTTTAGACTTTTGGCAGCTGGTCTTTCAAAGTAGACAATTTGGGGCATAATACACTTCTTCTAGCGTCTCATCCACTTATGTCGGGCCACGGTATTCCAGTTGGCAGGGTAACTTATTAGCAACCGGAGGGGTGCCAGTTCGAGATTCGGTTCAACCAAAGACCGTCGTATACACCGTGGATGGTGCACGTTAAATATGTCATGACCTCAAATACCCTCTCGTTGGCGTGGTATGGAAGTTTGGAGAATGGGATTCCAACTCAGGTGCTGCTTCGTCAACTGATCATGATTCAAAATTACGAGATGTTATCATCGGATCTTTTCATTCGCGATTGAACCCAGATCGTCGCCAGTAGCCCGTTGTGTTGCTCTAGTGAGACGTTAATTCAAGTACTTACCTCCACTGATATCAGACATATCTCAAATATACGAGGACTGTCCCAAAAGTATATCCTGTCATGTAATATGAAACAAGATTCATTGCACCTAGAACCTTTGGCAGTTAGTCTCCTTTAAAGTAGGCACCTTGGTGAACTTCTTGCACACTTCTCCCACCTTTCAAAACACTCTACAAAGTCCATTGTTGGAATCGCCATCAGCTGCCTTATCGTGGTCACCTGAATCCAATCCACAGCATGAAATCTCCATATTTCAAAGGTGATTTTTCCTTTAGGAAAAGCCAGAAGCCTCAGGGCCCCACATCTAGGCTGTGGAGGTGCCGAGCCACCTTGGTGACTTGATGTTTCACCGAAAATCCATGCACGAGATGTGATAAATGGGTGGTATCCCACGGTTCAGTAAAGATCCTTCGTCAAAATGTCGAACACAGTGGTTTTTGGTCACCAGATCATCTAAATCTCACACTGCCAGTCGCCGATACTTCTTGATTGCAGCCCATACTCGTTCAGCATTCTCAGGTGTTCTGCTTGTTGAAGGCCTTAGAGAACGTGGATAATCTTCAGCAGATTACCATCTTTGAAGGGGCTGTACCATATTTAGATATGCGATACACTCATTGTATTGCGCCCCCGAAAGCTCACTTAAACCTCCAAATGGTTTCGACGAGATGTCTCGTCAATCAAGATCTGACCAATTTTGCTAATGACGAGATATATCGTCTTCAAGATATTGCCAATTTTTTTATGATGACGAGATCAAGATCTGATCAGTTTTCCCTCTAATGACGATTAGGATCTGGTCAGTTTTCTTCTAGTCTCGTCAAGACAACCACCAGGAGAGTTAATCATCCTTACGATCCTGACGATTAGGATCTGGTCAGTTTTCTTCTAGTCTCGACAAGACAACCACCAGGAGAGTTAATCATCGGAATGGATTCCATGGATAAATAAGTTTTCCACAAAATTTGATGCAATTTCGCTGTCTGTACATTCACGGTCATTGCGAAGGTGACAATCTCACAGAACATACGCTCATTCAATTTCTTCTAGCATCCCACTAATTAGTCCAATTGGTTCGTTGCTTTTCACGCATGCACGGCAATGTCCCCCTCTTCTTGGCTGCCAAGCTAGATCGATGTAGCACACACCGTTCTTGTTATATAAACAATGACTGGATACTTTTTTGATAGACCTCGAATAGCCCGTTTTGTTGCTTTAGAGCGACGCTAATTAAAATGCCTACCTGTCAAACTTCGTACCATTACAATTAATTTTTGTTGAGATCAATGTAAAAATTAAGCATCCTCAACCACACTTCGAGTAAATTTTGTTTCACTGTTTATCGCTTTCATTTTACCTATGGTGTGATGGTGGATGGTAGTCCGTTTAAAAAGTAGCAGATTAGCGAGTTCAAAATTCGATCCAATCAAGGACCGTCGTGTACGCGGGGGCTGGTGCACTTTCAATCTGTAGTTGCCTTGAACGTCTTCACTTTGGCGTGGTGTGGAATTTTGAAGAGTGAGGTGCTAGCTCAGGTGTTGACCTCTTCATCTGATAGTGGTTTAAAATTAGGTGTTGTCTTCGGTCTTTCCTTTGGGATTGATACATTTTTAGAAAATTAACTCAATTTTTCCTTAGTTCTTTTCTAGATAATTTAAAGTTTTTAAACTTGAATTTGTCAACACCTTACGCATTTATTTTATTAGTGTATATTCACTGTTCTAAAACCAGAGGTGTGAAAATTTTTTTAGTGAACTTGGCTGTCTTTACAAGCAATTTTTTCTAATATTGTGTATTTTTGTTTGATTTTTATGCATAATAGAAAGAACGATTTAAGTAGAAGAAATTTTGTCTAATTTTGTAACAGATTAATAACTATATTTATGGAATAACTTCGAAAAAAGTGCTTAATATAATTAACGCGAGTCACAAAAACTTAGTTTCTTTAATTACTTCATAATATTTCACGTTTAAAATTAAAACCATGCAAAATTTATACATATATTATACATTTTATTTCGTATTTTTGGCAATAGCATAGTAGAACATCAAAAGAAGCCATCTTGTAACAAATCATAAACATCAAATGATATTTATTAGTCTATATAACGTTGGCTATTATTTATTTATCATCCCACTTCAGTTACACTTTGCTGTGTTTTTAAACGAAAATTTCTTCCTTCAAATTTTTAGTTATTTCTGCGTGACAATATTAATGTTTATGAGCACAACGAAATAAACGCTAGAACTCTATTCCATGTCAAAGTATAATTTCTGAGCAAAAAAGAACGAAACTGTTCCATTGGGTTCAGTGTACTCTTACAGGGGCATTGATTCATTGTCTTTAACGGGGGATTGATTGATTTCGATTGAAATCAATCGTTTTTTGGAGACAAAAGAACTTCTTGCTTTCTTTTATTATACAACCATTATTTTCAACAACTGAGTTATTAGAATTGAATTGGGACTATTGCAGAGAGATAAATCTCAGCAAATATATCCCAGACGTAAAAGATGTCTGTTGTAAAAGAGAGACAGATAAGTTATATCCTCTCTGTGATGTCTGCCAAAGCTTCCACTGTTGTCATAGCAACACTTAAATAATGTCTCATAACTTCAGCTGCGGAGGACGCGAATTTATTATTTTAATCACAGTCAAAGGCCCGAAACACGCATTAATTTCTAAGCATTTTTTCTCGAAAGATTTGAAAAGTTTTAGCAGAATTATAATATCTTGAAATATTTTGGTAGGATAACAAAACATTATTCTTACTTGGAAATATTTTAATCTTTTAAGACATGAATAATTCTATTTTTATAGAGCGAGTCTTTAATCTTTGAGATCGCTAATCGATTCGCTAATCTTTGAATGAAACTTTCTTTATAGCAGAATCTTTGAATCTGAAAGTCGTGAACTTTCACAATAGTATTATACTTTTTAGGATATATTTGAGACTAATTGTTTTGTGAAATTTTGAATAGAGTTGTAATCTTTTGTGACATCTGAATCATAAAGGGCTTCAGAAGATTTTCGCTTTTACGAATAAAACTTCGTACACGCTTTATAAATGTTTCCTATAGCATTTAAGTTTAATTTTAAATACGTGTTAGACTGCTTCACACTACTATTCCAAATTGACGTTCTTTAAAAATGTAGGATTCTTTAATAAATTTTGAGTGATACATTCTTATAGACATCATTATTTTATTAAATTTAAGACATACTTTTGATAAATTTGAAACTGTCCTTAATATTTTAAAAGCATTTTGAACCACCTGTGAATTGTGCCTTTGGGATTGAAGCCTTCTATATATATATAACATATATATATGTATGTATATGTATGTATGTATATATATGTATGTATATATATATATATATATATATATATATATATACATATATATATATATATATATAATGGAATAGAGGCAATAATTTTGGGACAACTTGCTAAATATGACACTCGTCCAAAAAATTTAAACAACATTGGAATCTCCACTTCAAATATATAATATAAATTTTGCTTTACTTTAAAAAGGGTCGAGGTGACCCAATTGGAAAAGTTGCGGAGGGCTAGTGCACGTTAAAATCTGTCGTGACCTCAAATGTCCTCAAGTTTGTGTGGTGTAGAAGTTTGGAGAGCGGGATGCCAGGTCAGGTTTGAACCTCGTCATATGACCAGGGTTCAAAATTACGAGGTGTAGTCCTCGAATCTTTCTCTTCGGGATTGATCCCGGATCGTGGCCAATAACCCGTTGTATTTCTCCAGTGCAACTACCTACCTTACTTAAAAAAATACTTGCCACTTCTTGTGCTTAATTTATCGATTTTCCTTTGCAGGCGAGCAAGTTTGACGAGATCGAACGATTGCAATGGGACAAAGCCCACTTGACCCAGCAAAAACCACAGGATTCCTACAAATGCAGCTGCTGATCCTTCTATGCCTTATATACTTCAAACTGTCTTCATTAACTCTGTAAAACAATAAGCTGCGAGCTTTTATATTTATTTAAAACAAGATGTATAAAAACATTTTCACCGCAAGAACCGCCGACAAACTCAAGATAACTACAATAACAGCAGTATTACGCGGAACAAATGCAGCTTATGGCCTTTATTTTCGGGACGCAACTAACCCAGAGGACTCACGTGTTTGGACAGGTTTCACTCAAGAGAATCGATGGAAAGATCGATTTTCACCAAAAGAATCGATTTTCCACCTAAAGAATCGATTTATCTGTTATGTACTGTAGATTCCCGAAACTTTTTATGGGGAATTATTAGACAGCTGATTTTAGGAAAAATGTTCAATTTTGATTTATCAGTTTTATAAGTATTGTATTTGGACCTCAAAAGTATAATTTAAAATACCTATTTTGACATTAGAATATCAATATTGTTGAGAACACACACATTCTCTGATTAAAAACTTATTCGCTTAAATTGTCATATTACTAAATGGCTAATTGGCCTTTTCCCAATATATGAGTGTTTCAACATCAAAATATAGATTTTATAGTGCCCAATATTTCCTATTACGCAATCAGAAATATTTTGTTGAGGTCACATGTCATTAAGATTTGAAACGTTTTACTTAAATTTCATATTATTAAATGATACTTTGAGTTACATAATCCAAATGCGAGAAGGGCAAATGTTGAATACTCGCATGAACTACAGAAAAATGTTTAATTTGATCGAAATCTATATAAAACTCTTCACCTTTGATCCAAAAATTATGAATCGTTCAATGCAGTTAATTTTGGGGACACAATTAACCCAGAAGGCTCACACGTTTGGAAGGTTTCACTCAAGAGAATCGATGGAAAGATCGATTTTTCATCTAAAAAAATCGATTTATCTATTATGGATTGTAGATTTCCGAAACTTATGTAATACTATTCATCGGATAGTTGAATTCCTACACCTTTAAATAAGAATTGTTTGAGTTTTGATTAGAAAAAAATATCTAAAAAATACATTTTTGTGTCTTTGTGTGACTTTTGAGTGTCAGAATTTACAAATAATCAGATCAGTTTTTCTTCTCCCTCTAAGGCATAAAAATCAATACTCAAAATATAAACATGTCGTTCCCTACTTTTTAAGACAATATGAATAACTGAGTATATATTTTTAGTTACTTAATACCTCTACAACCAAATCAGCTGTCTAATAATATGTATATTTCAATTGTTTTATGAGTATATGTTTTAATTATGTGATAGTGATGTGATATTTTATGTGATAGCAACATGTTGAGTTTAGTCAGTTTAATTGATGAGAAAGAATCAGGTTAACTATAACCACCCGGTGAAGAATATTTATTCTTTATGCTGAGTTTTTTGCTTCATGTTCAGCTTTTAGAGATAAATTAATTTGGCTGCTTACTTTAGAGAAAATTTTATTTTTTGAATTTTAAATCACACCATCGCCTTTCTTACGTTTATTGCTGACATCAAAAATATTTTCCAAAGTAATTTAGCAGCTGTCATACATAAATTCACTGCGATTTAATACGAATATTTATGCTGCTAATTTATACTTAGATATTTGAATCTTGAATTTAACTAAATAAATACAATATAAATAAAATCGATATTAATATGCATTTTTAAGTGTTAGGTTTTGTTTTATTTCTCGTTGAAACAATACAGAAAAAAAATCATCCAAATTCAGGTGTCAAAAAACCTTTAATGTTTGAATCGCTTTGATGTATTCAAATGACAGACTTTTTAAAACTATTCCACAGGAAATTCGTATCGAAACATGACAATTTGCAAGAAACTGTAAATTAATACTTAAACTAAAATACGTTTTTCATTGTACAAAACCTTCACTGATTTCACTAGCAATAGGCAGTATTCCTCTAGAAATGGAGTTTAGAGACGTGCGTTCAGACAAAGTTTGAGACATGCAAAGAAGTATGCGTTGCTCTTTCTGCAATTTGAAACCAGCGATTGCACGATATTTGTACTTATTTTTAGCTGTTATATTGTAAATAGATGGATAAGTTTGTAATTATTCCATAGCACATTATACGTTGGAACAATGTAGTTAACCCGTTATTCCTAAGCCTGGTCAAGCTCTGGCGCAGTACATGCGCATGCGTACTTCATTTCTGTATCGAAAACATGTCGGTACGCATGCGTTTGTGTCACAGGACTGATGTTGGACCAATGTATGGCTAACCTAAGTGGTATGCAATTGGGAAAGAACTTTTGATAACATTATTGTAGATTTCATTTTAATCCAGAGGTCGAATATTTGCCATAGAAGTAGAATCGATAATTTGAAGTCGCCAAGCAGAATTTTGTCGCCAGCACCAAATGGCTATTAAGTCGTTAACCAGAAAAAGAAAAACAGACGGTTACTATAATTGGCGTTAAATCATCATACACGTACCAGATTATGAATATTTACCTTAAATTTAATCCATTAGTTTTTCACATATTGCAATAATGCTGAATTATTTATGTAGAAATAGTATCAGAAAGACACACACATCAAATCTTTCAAGTTGGCTGCCACTGAATCGTCCACCAGAAAAAGAAAAAACAGATGGGTTGCCATAATTGGCGCAAAATTACAATACACGTACAAAATTCTGCATATTTTTATCTTAAATTTAATCTGTTAGTTTTTCACATATTGTAATAATGCTGAATTATTAATAAATAGTATCCGAACGTCAGAATTTTAAAGTTGGCGTTTCTAGCAAATGCTTAAATTTCTTTAAGCTCTTTCTTTTTACATAAGGGCATGCTATTTTTACAAAAAGTTGTCATTCATTCTAATAACATATTATTATGAACTTGGCTATAGTAATTTGCACACCAACTATATAATATGCTGGTTTACCAAATTCTTCGCAATTGTAGGACGCCACTAAATTCAAAATAAATATTTTTGTTTATGAGACTGTTTACATCAGTGGTTCCCAAAATGAGGTCCTTAGGATTTCTACACAAGGTTTCAGACGGACCCGGGAAAGTATACAATATTCCAGTAGCCACAATAGAAAAGTTTGAAGAAAAAATAAAATATTCTATTATTTTTTCCGATTCTTTTATGTTTTAAAAAACGTTATGTTCTAAGATATATAATTATTAAAAAAGTGTCTATTACATGATTATATGTTCTAAAAAATAGACAACTGCACTTGCAGCTAAGGAAGTATTTCCCATAGACAGGTCGTGATATCGCATCTCGGGTGCAACACCAACATAACTCAAAAATGACTTCATAGTTTAATGCGTAGAAAGACCATAAATAATACATATAATAAATTTCAGTTAATAAATAAGAGATATAATTAATGTATAATAATTACTGTTTATTTTATTTTAGAACTCCAGCTTTTCTATATATTTAAAAACTTTAAATTGTTATCACTGATCTTTAATTTCAAGAGTTAACGTTTATAATCAATTTAACATCGACCTAAATATTTTATTCCTTATATTAACCAACCCTCCAAGTGGTTTCGACGAGATATCTCGTCCAAGATCGAGTCACTTTTGCTTATGACAAGATATCTCGCCGAGACAAAACTGCCCTGTTCTCCAAGGGGGAGTGAAGGTCCTAGTAGGAAAACCTAATTGTCCCTCGTCTAGAATTGGTGATAGTTTAGAACAGGTTTCTACCTCAGAGGCTGATCACTCATTGGACGCAAACATAAACAACCAGATGGGGTAAGGTGGAAAATAAGGATCATTATGGTCTTTTCCAGTTCTACACATGCCTATTTAATTTTACAATCTCAAAGGGGTCGACGAAAATGTTTAATTTTAGAAGGGGTCCTTGGACTGAAAGGTTTGGGAATCACTGGTTTACCCTCCTGGGAGTTGTCTCAACGAGGTATTTCTTCGTTAGCAATATTGACCAGATCTTAATGGACAAGATGTCTCGTCGTTAGAAGAAAATTGACTAGATCTTGATCTCGAAAAATTGGGAATATCTTGATGAAAAGATGCATCATCATTAGAAAAGTGGTCAGATCTTGATGGACAAGATATCTCGTCGAAACCACATGGAGGGTTGAATTATTTCTGTTTTAGAATATTTGGTTCCAATGACACCAAAAAGCAATAGATTGGTTCATTTACGACTTATAACCACATATTCTTTCTCAGTAAATACAGACAAATTAACCCAATGACAGCGTTAACTAATGAATGTAATTATTTTCTTACAATAGTGTCTGATGGTTCCAACGTATGAAGGAGTGTGCAATATGTTCGCAATAATTACAAATATAACCGTAGTATTTACGATAGTATTTTGTACTGCTGTATACATCATTAATGTACTTACCCATTTGGGTGCAGCTGTTTCGTCTGTTGCGTTTGATCTTGGAGAATTTTGTTGTGCTGTTGAAGATCTTACTGTAACTAAAACAAAACAATAAACTTTTGTTGAATACAGAGAGTAATGACTATGTATTTTCAGACCTTAAAATCCCGATATCAGAACAATACAAACTGTTTTTGACGACACAATATTTACAAGAGTAAAGCGTTAAAGATTTTGCAGTGCAGGTTAAGCCTGATTCCTATACAACAAGGGCTGTGGTAGCCCGGTTGGAAGAGCAACTCGGTCCAACCAAAGATCGTCGTGTTCGTTAAATCCTGCACTTGTGATTCAAAATTACGTGGTGTTATCCTCCGATCAGGATTAATCCCGGACAGTCCCCAAGAGCCCGGTGTGTTGCTCCAATACGACGCTAATCCAACTATTTACCATAAACCATTGACTTTTCGAGAAATTCTCCAATTCCCTCTGCCAATGTCCGTTATTGGTTATCTCGTACAAACTGTGGTTGGTTTTGGGGTTTTATGGCGCAAGGGCCATATCTGTCTATGCTGCGCCAGACACAAGACATACAATATCAAGTAATAGACACAATGAAAGTTTTACTAATACAGAAGAGAGAAATACACCCAGGAAGGAATGTACCCGACAGGAATCAAACCTGTGCCGCCTGCAACTGGCATATACAAATTGTGTTCTTTTGCAAAAGAAACAAGGTAGGATTAGTTTTAACTCTCCTGGAGATTGTCTCTATGAGGTATCTCGTAATTAACTAAACTAACCAGAACTTGATGGACGAGATATATCGTCATTCGGAGAAAACTGACCACATCCTGATCTCGTCATTGCCATAAGAAATCGGTAACATCTTGATGAGATATGTTATTAGCAAAATTGGTCAGATCTTGATGGATGGGATGTATTGTCGAAACCACTAAGAGGGTTAATATCCCGCATTTTTTAGTTATTGTTTACAGGTTAAAGCAAAAGTTAGGTAGGTAGTTGAATAACATCGGTCTTTAACTAAAAGAAACCTAAATTTCGTCTAGTTTAACATCGTTAATGCTTTACATTTTTTTGTAAAAAAAATTTCAACACAACGGAATGTTTATATGCAGTCGGTTTCTATTAGAGGTAAATGGATAAATTTCTATCGTGGCGACATCTACTAGGAAGTATAAGAAGTAATTTCTTCTACGTTGCAATTTTTGCTAAAAAGATACATATTAGGCTACATTTTTGAAAAGAGTAAACTCTATACTTTTAAGATTAAACATCAATGTAATTCACAGCCGAAAGCAATTCTTTGAAAGGAAAAATGTACTTCTAGTCAAATCTTATTTCGCATTTAATTTGTTACTTATTCTCCACTTTCGTCTCCTTTTCAACAATCTTTTTTTTTTATTTTTTCTCTGAATAGAATTAAAAAAAAGAGCTTTTGGTAAAAAAAATTCACCGCGGCCGCGATAGCCCAGTTGGAAAAGTAATAGATTAGCAATCGGAAAAGGTTGCGAGTTGGAAACTCGGTCCAACCAAAGATCATCGTGTACACTACCGGGGCTGGTGTACATTAAATCTGTCGCGTCTTCAAATGTCCTCACGTCGGCGTGGCGTGGAAGTTTGGAGAGTGGGTTGCCAACTGAGGTGTTGACCTCATCATCTGACCGTGGTTTGAAATTACTTGGTGTTGTCCTCTGATCTCTCTCTTCGTGATTGATCCCAGATCGTCGCCAATAACCCGTTGTGTTTCTCTAGTGCGACTTTAATTCGACAACCTACTAAATCGATGTAAAGTTTCTAACAATCCCCTAACAATCTTTTTATTGAAAATATTTCGTTCCTTTATTTAAGTTTTTCAACTTTATGAATGTTTTTAGCATAGGTTTTATAGTGTTTGTATACATAATTTTTATACTACGATTTCATTATTTTGGCTCGCTGTTTTTATTGGGTATATTTAATCTTGCATTTGGCGCAGCTTGTCCGCTTGACCTTGAGCCATAAAACCCAAAACAACCAACACGGAATTGATATATGATAGTTAATGGATTGACGCAAATTATATTAAGCGCCAAACGTCCCCCAAACGGCGACAAACAACATTTCAAGGTAACCCTGATTTGCTAGAGCATTTGTACCAGCGGATGTAAAATCTTCACATTCCGTCTGGTTTGTTTGTTTGCCACTGAAAATCCCTCTCATACTACTAAAAATAACCACCACGGAGAAATAGTTTAAATCTCGCTTAGTTGCACAAGGCTGTCGTAACACTTCATCAGTCTCATAGCATTCCGCAGTCGTTTCCTGGCTTGTTGTGTTCGGATTACTTTGCAAAATACTGGGATTTTTACTCAGAATAATTATTTGTATTCTGTACAGGCCGTTCAACAGTTGATGATCATTGCAGGATTGCATTTGATAAAAAAAATTCTAATGAATCCTGATTCAATCTGTGAAAAAATAGACAGGAAATTTTTTTGCGTTGCAACTTACGGTAATTGGTAATTAATTAACGTCGCATTGGAATAACACAATGGGTTATTGGTGACGGTCCGGGACCAATCCCCAAGGACAACACCAGTTAATTTTGAACCACGGTCAGATGGCGAGGACAACACCTGAGCTGGCACCCCACTCTCCGAATTTCCACACCACGTCAGGGGCCGTCGTGACTCAGTGGGTATGCCCACTGCGCTAGCAACCTGCGACTAGTAGGCGGCGCAGGTTCGATTCCTGTCAGGTGCATTTCTCTCTTCTGTGTCAGTAAAACTTTCATTGTGTGTTTCTATTACCTGATATAGTATGTCGAGTCTGGAGCAGCATGGCCAAATATGTCCCTTGCGACATGAAACACCAAAACCAACTACACCAAGCCAACGTGAGGACATCTTAGTACGCGAAAATTTTAATGTGAGCCATCCCTAAGCGTACACGACGGTGTTTGGTTGGAACGAGCTTCGAACTCGAAACCCTATGTTTGCAAAGCCATTACTCTTCTAATCAGGCTACAGCGGCCCTGTAACTCATGAAACCGACGTTTGAGGGGATTAATAGATTGAAGAGTTCCCTGAGGAAAATTTGAATCCCCTTTTTCTCATTCCTTTTATCATAGAAAACATATCGTCTAAAATTCGGGTATGTTTGGGTAAATGCATACCAAGTCTTTTTAGAAGGGAATTCAAATTTAATTGGAATCCAACTTCAGTACATCAAACCAGTCGTTTATCACATTTATGAATTGCGATAAATTCGTGACATCTTATGAGCCTGAGAAATGCTTCAATAAGGTTGCTGTGGTGTGAGAGTAACTATGCTTCTATACGAACATTTTTGTATCTGCTCCTTGGCACATTGAATCCGTTTCAATCTGTAGCCAAACTTGCAATTCAATGTCATCTAATTGTAATAATTGAAAAAGAGGCGATTTTTCAATCTCGACTCCATTTTCGTGTATGTAATCAATGTCAACAAACCAATTCCGCAGAAGTTTGAATAAATGTCGAGCATCGGGAGAGAAATATCTGTTACAATTCACGTCGAAGGGATTTTTACTCCATGAATAATGAATGATTTTCATTAAATAACCTCATATCAGAGATGCATATGCATCTCATACAGAGTAAAGCCAACATCGCCAAATTGTTTAGTAATTGAAAATGTCTCTTCATTCATTTTAAAATCGAGTCTACGAAAATTGACTTTTCCAATTTGATATTAATCCTCTAACCATAGCAATTTGCGAAAAAGGGTGCAGAACTTGATCTAGCTTTTCACCACATTGACCGAAAATCTTCATTTCATCATACATCATTCATTTCTCATACGTCTTCATTTCATTGAAGGGCCGTGGTAGCCCAGTTGGAAGAGCAATGGATTAAACTCGGACCAGCCAAAGACCGTCGTATACACGGGGGCTGGTGCACGTTGAATTTGTCGTGGCTTCAAATGCCATCACGTTGGTGTGGAAGTTTGGAGAGAGAGACCGTCATCTGACCATGGTTCAAAATAACTAGGCGTCGTCCTTGGATCTTTCTCTTCGGAATGGATCCGGACCAATAGCTCGTTGTGTTGCTCCAGTGCGACGTTAATTAACTACCTACCTACCTCTTCGAATTGAAGAACAGTTAATTTATCTATTTCTTCCATGCTTGAAGATGCTATTTTCATAATCTGCATGACATCAAAGCTACTTTTCGGTTGGTTTGGAGTTTTATGGCGCAAGGGCCGTATTTGGCCAAGCTTCGCCAAACACAAGATAGATAATGTCAAGTAATTGTAAAAAAAAGATAGAAGAGAAAGTGTAGAGTACATTTTGGGTAGGTTGTTGATTAACGTCGAACTGAACTGCAACGGGCTATTGGCGACGGTCCGGGATCTATCCCGAAGGCAAAGTTCCAAGGACAACGCCTCATAATTTTAAATTATGGTGGTCAGATGACGAGAACAATTGCTGAGGTAACACCCCACTCTCCAAACTACCCTATTGCTCCATTTTGGGACCTGGGACAAGTAAGGATGATGCCGCCCTCTGTCCAAAACCATTGTTTCCTAATGAAAGCATTCTTCTGAAATTTATCGTATGTAATATGCGAAGTTTCTGAATTCCGCTTCGTTTACACAGAGCTGTTGTTGCACAAAGCTACAGCACCATCTCATTCCCGGCATCGCGAAAGATTTCAATACGAAAGAAAAATGAAACACACCTTGCTCTTAAAAAATTCTTTACTGAATCGAACTCGAATCTATATCTCGAAATTTTTGTCTTAGTGATAATACGGTACAGCTGTATTGCACGCCTCGTTTGGTGGCAACGCTCTTGGCACGATTTTTGGCGCACTTTTAGTAGCGAGTTATGGCAGGTGAAGGCAATCCATTTTTATTAGGGTTATTCCCATTTTTATGGCAACCTCGGCAAGCGGAAAGTTTAAATTTTCATTTCGAATGTTTTACAACGTCTGGAAAGCTTATATTTTTTTCCGAAAATACTTTCCGCTAAAGCTTATTATTTTCCGTTTAAAAAAACGATTTTTTTCTAAGAATTCTTTCGTTGGCGACATAAAAAGTGCGTCAAAAAAAGCGTCAATAGCTTTGCCACCAAACAAGGCGTGTAATACGGCTGTACCGACAATACACTAGTAAGTTTTTATTAAATGATAGAGTATATAATTAAGTTCTAATATGAATGTTTTTTTTTGTCCTTATCTGAAAGATAGTACATTATTCAAATATAATTTCAAGACACAAAATGAAGATTGAAACATGGATAAGAGGCCAAATTAGGTAGTCATGTCTTTCTTAATAGATTGCGTTACACGTACTGCCCATTTGTTTGGCGTGTAATCTGGCGAGTTTAGTACAGTTCTAAGACCCCTTATCAGAACAGAACAAGTTTTTTAACTTCCGGTCACCCATTGACGTCACAGCTCTCACAGAATTCCAACAATGGAAGGTATAGGGCAGGGATACACAGACCACGTGCCTCCGTTGATAATATCAACGCCATGCTTTGCCACGCATCAAATTAAATCCATTATTTAATTTTTATTACCTTTACTTTTGTAACAATATGAAATTTAAATATAAATAATAAATATTAATAAATATAAATAAAATTGATAGTATATGATAGATAACTTTCGTGTTTTTTGGCGGCTTTTTCCCATAAGTCACAATGAATCTATGTGGCTCTTGGTCTTAACAAGTCTGTGCATCCCTGGTATAGGGGAATGGACAACCTGTTAATGTTCCACTAACCTTGGATGCGATGTGGCAGCATCTCCCATGGTGCCCCGGGATAATGCAGATTGCCACATTCTTGTCAGTGTGTGCTTGAAGGATCATATGATCCATAAGATGGTAGTAAAAATATATCAGCTTCATTAATAAACTAGAATGCTTTCTAAATATGGAAAGACTTGTATTTGTATCTTAACAGAGAAAATCATAGAATTCTAGCATTCATTATTGAAAAACGATACAATTCTTAGCCTATTATTTGCAACAATGCAACTAATCATTGTGGAAAATTCTCTGTTGGTGTCATTGTAATTCACAACAACACTCGCACTGTTTGAGAAAATACAATATCAGACATTTACGGTTTCATAATTCTTCTTTCTCCGGCAACAAAATGTATTACCAAAACATGTTTCTTAAATGCAATTTAATTCTAATATTTCTGGATGGTTCTTTGACTTCCTCGAATGGTGAGTTGTTTATTCATAATATTATGATGAATAATAGTAGACTTATATATATATATATATATATATATATATATATATATATGTATATATATATATATATATATAAATACGGAAACATCACTTGTAAAATAAGATAAAAATGTATGCTTTTACCTGTTTTATCAGATGCAACTGTCAAAAGGCACAAGAGATTGAATTACCACTCCTTGGGAAAAGCAATTCATAATCCACAGTTACATGCCCGAAGTTATTTACCAAGTGAGTTTTTTTTATAAAACTATTTATTCTTCCAAATCCTGATTTATTATGTTAAAATAGAAGAACACGATACCGTCCCATCGCCAAATTGGCGACTAAAACTTTCGCTACAAAACGGCTAATTGGGTAACCACATATTCTAAAATTATCGTCCATTTGCTATGGGAAAAGTATCGCCTATTGGCGTTACCGCACTTATTTTCAATTGCAGAATCTGGGTTAACCCTTCAAGTGGTTTAAGATATCTCGTCCCTCAAGATACGATCAATTTTGCTAATGACGAGATATATCGTCACAGAGATATTGCTGATTGTTTGTTATCTCTAGTTGACGTATGGTCGTCTTGAACTCGGAGATAGTTTGGCGGTTGCATGGGCAATTCACTCTTCATTCTGGTGGCGTTTTTCTCATTCCGCTGGGTAGAGTGGTAGGACTTGGCGACCGTCTCTTTCCGTAGTGACGATGAAAAATACTACTGTCAAGGTCGTACCGTCAACTAGATATTTACACACATATTTTATTACTTTGAAATAAATTTTCCATCCCTCATCAGAGATTTCCCAACCTGCTCTGCGGGCCCTAGTACCAGATAAGATGACAATGAAATATGTATGAACCCCTTATGAAAATATGTATCAAGAACTCAATGTCAATCTTGCGCAACTGCATACATTCTTCTTTTATTTTCCTTCATTCAATTGCTGTTTTCAGTACAGCTGTATCTAGCGCCTCGTCTGGTGCAACGGTCTTGGCGCACTTTTAGTAGCGAGTTATGGCAGATGAAGGTAACTCATCTTTATTAGGGTTATTCCCGTTTTTATGGCAACCTCGGCAAGCGGAAAGATTTATAAAGATGTTATATTTATAAAGGTAAAAAAAGATTTTTTCTAAGGTTTATTTCCTTGGCGACATAAAAAAGTGCGCCAAGGAGCGTTGCCACTAGACGAGGCGCTAGATACAGCCGTATCCTGTTCTCCTTCATTATTAGAAAGGCGATGAAAGATAAAAACTTTTTGAATCTAGAAAACAGACTTCGCATTACAGTGCAAAAAGTTTCAGCTTTTGGGGTCCCTTAGTCTTGAGTATTAAGTAACGGTTGGTTATTGTTTTTGGTTTCCATGGCGCAAGGTCAATATTTGGCCAAGCTGCGCCAAACAGGAAGGAAACTGCTACAAACAGGAAAGGAAGACGGATATTTCCAAGTACAAAGCGTCATTAAAGGGGGGAGAGATGTGTGAACAGAGCAGTGGGATGAAAGGAGATAAAACTCGTTTGGTATCCCGGTAGCGCAACCTCCATGTTTACTAACGACGGTACAGATGTATCTAGCACCTCGTTTGATGGCAACGCTCTTCGCGCATTTTGACGCGCTTTTGGAAGCGAGTTATGGCAGGTGAAGGTAACCCATCTTTATTAGTGTTATTCCCGTTTTTATGTCAACCTCGGCAAACGCTAAAGCTTATTACTTTCCGTTTAAAAAAATATTTTTTCTAAGATTTCTTTTCTTGGCGACATAAAAAGTGCGCCAAAAAACGCGCCAATCCCATGTGATAAGAGAAGATCACTAGAGTATCTCGGCTCTGTGAAGCCCGTACACACGTAAAGGAGGTGAAAATTTAAGAATTATTTAAAACAAAATTTATAACTCGGCGTTTGCAATTGGTGTAATTTTATGTATTTGTGTAAATAGTACCACTCTAGTATTGACACTGCATTACAAGCACTTTATATATTTGCGTAAGGCTAGGATTCCTAAAGTCCCAAACATAACTCTCTAGATACTTTACATTCATAGTTTCCATCTTTGTGATTCCGATAATTCCCATTTACATCACACGAAATATTCAATTTCAGTCATCGAAAGTGTGAAGAGCAGAAGCATCCTTCCATGGAAATCGGAAGAGGAGAAAAAGCATCAAATAAAATCCAGAAACGTGGTTCGGAAACACAATCCACGCAAGCATTCTAAGTATAGAACGAAAGCAGCAACATCAGGTAGGATTGATATTTTGAATAAATTTCGGTAAAAACCGTAAAAAAAACATTTGTGTAAGAGATTTGATTTAGTTAACATGAAAAGCAAGACGTCTTATATCAGGGATGCACAGACTTGTTAAGACCAAGGGCCACAGATTCACTATGGCTTATGGGAGGGTCACGAAAAAACATGAAGTTATCTACCATACATTATTTATATTTATTATTTATATTTCATATTGTTACAAAAAGAGAAAGATAATAAAAAGTAAACGTAGAATTTAATTTGACGCGTAAAATTGGATTGATTTAACAATTGTTTTAATATTTGGTTCGATTTTTGTATCAGTCAAGCGCAAAATTCGTTCTAAATTTTCATTAGTCAAGCGGTTCCTATTTTTGCTTTGTTAATATTCGTGACTGAAAACGTTTGTTCACAGATATAGTAAACCCAAAGACTTTCGAATTTTAGTGTATTATCTCAATGAAGGTTTTGTGTGACTTTTTATAGTTAAAATAGCGGATGGTGAGGACAGCAAATCAAAGGGGGGAACCGCATGAGGCCCGCGGGCCTCATGCGGTCTGTGCACCCCTGTCTTATATAGCATAATGTCCTAATGCCACCCTTTAATTCCATTTCTTTTTAAATTCTTTTGTATGTATTCTCGTTCTCAAATTCTTGTAACAATTGGAGATAAAAATAAAAAAATTCATTTACATAATTAATCAACACTCATACCCACCTAGAAAGATAGGAGAATATAGTGCATCACAAAAGGCTCTTAGAACAATGCCAAGTAAAAAGAGAATAATTGTATAGTAACAAATAATTTAATGCGTTTTGAAACTAGGCAAATGGAAGGGTATCAAACCTTATGCAACAGTAATTATGTTTTGGCGAGTTTATTTCATTTTAATCATTGCATTTTATTTTCTAATCACGGATCACGCACTTTGCAAATTAGTATTTTTTATGACTGCAGCAACTCTTGTAACTCGAACATTTTATCGGAGCTATGAGAGTCGGTTTCGGGTTTTATGGCGCAATGGCCATATTTGGCCAAGCTGTTCCAAAAACAAAACAAATAGGTTAAAAAAGCAAAAAGTAGAAGGGTAGGCTAGGGTAAAATAGAATTAAGGGCAGATCACTCTTTACCTCGGGGTTGTGATGCTCGTACACACTTAAATATGTGCTCTGAGGGCACGCTTTGAGAGGAAATTTTCAGTGCAAATTCACAAACTAAACTTTGGGCCACACATAACTAATTCCATTTACAAGAAAATGTGATACGATTTATAACTAACATCTACCACCCACACCTCATTATTATTGAACTAGTCTAACTGTCGGGGTGAACTATGGGACAACCCTCCAAGTTGTTTAGACTAGATATCTCGTCCATCAAGATATGACCAATATCTCGTCAAAAGCAAAATTGCCGATTTTTATATGATGCCACTACAATTTCTCACTCATACTAATGTAGTTCTAGTTCTCTTTAGAGAGCCAGTTCACTAGTATAATTGGTGTACTTCACCAGGCTAGTCCCAGCAGGCAATGCTGTTTTACCACTACGATTTGGCTAACAATAACTTTGGCTCTTCAGTTAAAATCACAAACACGTTTATTTAACAGAACACAACACGAACATAAGACATTTAAGAAAATTGAAATTAATAATATATCCTCTATGGGGATTTACAAATCATACACAGGTGACACGCCTGTGTTTTTCTTACACCGAGCGATCTACCTCGCTCCTCAGACCTCCTCGGTACTACTGGACTTATTGTCACTTCCTGTCGGAAGTTGGCGAACGTTTTTATTATTGGCGGTCGCCAATTGTCTCTCTCCATTCTAAACAGTCTTACAATGCCGAAATAAAGATCTGGTTAGTTTTTACTGATGACGAGATATCTCGTCCATCAAGATCTGGTCAGTTTTTTAAGGATGAGATATCTCGTCAATCAAGATCTGGTCAGTTTTTTTAAATGACGAAATATCTCATTCATAAAGATGTTACCAATTTTGCTAATGACTAGATACCACGTCATCAAGATATTGCCGATAGTTGGATGATGGCCAGATCAAGATCTGGTCAGTTTTCTTAATGACTAGATATCTAGTCCCTCAACACCAGGTCAGTTTTGCTAATAACGATAAACCTCGTCGAGATACCTACCAGAAGGGTTAAAGTGGTCTATTCAACAAGAATTGTTTCATTTCATAAAATTACAAACATGAAATATAATTTAAATTTTAAAAAGATCTATTTAAAATCGTGACTTGACTTATTCCAGAGTCTTCGACAAGCATGGCCATTACTGACACCTCAAACCGAGATAAAGCTTCAAAAGCTGGATTACGTCTCTCAAAAGTCATGGTGAAAGAGATAATGGAAGTAAACAAAGTGTACGTTGCTGGAAGCACTGGGAACCTTCCAAGCCCAAGTGAAATCATCCAGAAACAGAGTGAAAACAAGCCTGCATTAAAAATTGTAGAGTACATATTTGAAAAACCCACTGGGCCAGTTCCTAAAACAACCAAGTCAACTTGGAGGCCTACAATGTCCACAGAAAAATGGTTGTCCGTGACAAAATCAAGTGTTCCATCCGCTGAGAGTTCCACCCGATCTAGATGGGTTCCACATTCAACACCTAAGCCGGACTTGACGTTGGGCAGCATCAATGACTTCCTTAAGACGATATTCAAGAGCTCAGGTCACTCTTCGAAACCGGCTGGTTCTGCACCCAGTGTATTGAAGCAACCTACTTACCATCCACATAATAACGAAGACTATGATGACAATCATTCAGAGGTCAAACAAAAGATTTTTCCGTCCACCAGCAAAAGCAAACCCGACTGGAATACGACTAAAAAGATACCACATAAAGCCTCAACCAAGAAAATCCAACCTTCAAAGTCCACCGGATATGATTCGAGATTTATTCCACCAGCAACGAAGCCCGAAAGTAAAAACAGAAAGATTGGGGTTCCGAGCTCAAAACCGTATCCACTATCTTCAATCCCACTATCTGCTGATGACATGGATGTTATGGATGTAAGAGGCGAGAAGATTGAAACGATCGTTGAAGAAACCAATTCCTCAATGGTTGAAACCAAAAAGGTCATTGCAGAAAGCGATCCATCCGATGAGGACCATCGAGTCAAGAAAGACAAGGCTTCTGTCCCAAAAGGCGATTTCACTACAAACGAAATTTCCAGCGATTTCGGGAGTGTGTCTACTGGTACACAAAGAAACCATCTGCTTTATGCTGTCAATGGTACAAGTGAGACAACTTTTAATCCAGAGCGAAATGGCAATAATAAAGACGAAGATATAACGACCACAGAATATGACTTTCCCACGCTTGTTGATTCGGAATCCAACAGTGAAACAACACACGTTGGAACTGCTGATATCCCGAATGATTCTACTGATGCAAACTTATATTAAATGAATAAATTAATAGCTCTTATTTTTCAACTGTTATTTCTATATTTTCATCTCACTGTAAAAAACTTAATATAAACATTTCTATTCAAGTAATTTCATTTCATTGTTGTTTCTCTACAAGTAGGTATTTTATTTTTCAACTGTTATTTCTATATTTTTTATCTCACTTGTAAAAAGCTTAATAATATATAAACATTTCTATTTAAGTAAATTTATTTCATTGTTGTTTCTCTACAAGTAGGCATTTTATTTTTCAACTGTTATTTCTATATTTTCATCTCACTGTAAAAAACTTAATAATATAAACATTTCTATTCAAGTAATTTCATTTCATTGTTGTTTCTCTACAAGTAGGTATTTTATTTTTCAACTGTTCTTTCTATGTTTTCATCTCACGGTAAAAAACTTAATAATATAAACATTTCTATTCAAGTAATTTCATTTCATTGTTGTTTCTCTACAAGTAGTATTTTATTTTTCAACTGTTCTTTCTATATTTTTATCTCACTGTAAAAACTTAATAATATAAACATTTCTATTCAAGTAATTTCATTTTATTGTTGTTTCTCTACAAGTAGGTATTTTATTTTTCAACTGTTATTTCTATATTTTCATCTCACTGTAAAAAACTTAATAATATAAACATTTCTATTCAAGTAATTTCATTTCATTGTTGTTTCTCTACAAGTAGGAATTTTATTTTTCTACTGTTATTTATATATTTTCATCTCACTGTAAAAAACTTAATATAAACATTTTTATTCAAGTAATTTCATTTAATTGTTGTTTCTCTATAAGTAGGTATTTTATTTTTCAACTGTTATTTCTATATTTTCATCTCACTGTAAAAAAAATAATATAAACATTTCTATTCAAGTAATTTCATTTCATTGTTGTTTCTCTACAAGTAGGTAGGTAGTTAATTAACGTCACACTCTCTCTGGAGAAGCAAAATGGGCTATTGGCGACGGATCGGGATCCATCCCAAAGGGAAAGATTCAAGGACAAAACGCCTTGGACTTTTGAACCATGGTTAGATGACGAGAACACCTGAGCTGTTTCTTTACAGAAAAATATATATCGGGCCGTGGAAGCCCGGTTGGAAGAGTAGCGGATAAGCAACAGGAGGGTTGCGAGTTCGAAACTCGATACATCCAAAGACCGTCGTGTTCGTGGGGTTTTGTGCATGTTAAATATCTTCGTGTTGGCGTGGTGTGGAAGTTTGGAGATTGGGGTACCAGCTCAGGTGTGACATCGTCATCTGACCATGATCAAAATTACGAGTTTTTCACAGATTGGTTTTGATTTTTTGGAGCAAGGGCCATATTTGGACAAACTGAGCCAAGCACAAGACATAATGTTAAGTAATCGTGAAAAGAAAGGATGGAGAGAAGTAGAGAAAGATCACTTAGGAATCCTGAGGTCGTGATCCCCATGTTTACCAGTAAACCCCATTTGAAAGGAATAGATCACTAGGTACGACGGGTTGGTGTTGCCCTCGTAACTGTTCCTTCGGGATTAATCCCGGACAGTCGCCAATAGCCCTTTGTGTTGCTCCAGTGTGGCGTTAATTCAAATGCCTACCAACCTGCAAAAAAATTCCAATTAAAAAAAAATTATGATTCCAAAAATACAAAAAAAGGGACTTGTACAGTGAGATGTTTTGATTTAGTTTGTGATTAGCAGCATATTGTTCCCCCCATTTGTCTCTAACTCCTATTAGTACAGCAAACAGTAAAATATTTCTTTAACAATTTGCATTGAAAATTAATAGTGACCATTTAAAGATTTGAAAATGTAAAAGTGGTTCTTTAGTATTTATTTTTTGGAGTTTGATAAAAAACCTCTGTGAGGGCATAAGCTCATTGGCATAAAATTTATTTCTAATATACCCTGTTGACATTATATCAGTGATCTTAAATGAACTTCTAATGTTAATATGTCCTATGTAACTCCGCAGTTTAAATGTAACCTTCAAAATATCTATCACATAAGTCTAACAGTACAAAACGATTTTTCTGTCAAAAAAACGGCTTTACCTTGACATTTAATTTCTTGTCATCTTTTTAAGTGAAAATTCTGTATTTCTGAAGTTTTAATATACCACATGCTTAGACACATTCCAAAGAGTTTCGTTAGCTAATCCATAGTATGTAAAGGAGTTTCTTGTAGATATCTGTTCGAATATAACTAGTTCAACTTATAAAAAATTTGAACACTTTGCTACTTTTTAGATTTTTCCATGTATTAAAACCTTATTTCAATCTTCAATTCATCAGCTTCCATGGTATGCTGTCTCCTGTAGATGAGATGTAATAAAACATTTCATTTTTGTGTTACATTTGCTTATATTGTTGGTTACAAGAGAATTTTATAAAGGTTTCCGTCGTGTATGTGCTGGCTGGTGTACTTCAATCGGTGTTGACCTCATCATCTGAGCGTGGTTCAAAATAACAAGGTATTGGTATTGGTATTTTTCAATTAACGTCACACTGGAGCAACACAACGGGCTATTTCAAAATAACAAGGCGTTTAATCGGATCTTTCCTTTCGGGATTGATCCCGTCACCAACAGCCCATTGTACTGTTCCAGTGCGACCGTAAATTCAACTGAACACCGACCTTCAGTTAGGCGAAAGAAAAACAACCCTTCACTGAAGCAGATTATTTATTGAATTGGAGTCACCAAAAAATACCTCCTAGAAAGGTAGGTATGTTTAATTAACGCCGCCCTGGAGCAACACAACGGGCTATTCGCGACGGTCTGGGATCAAACACAAAGGGAAAGATCGCGGACAAACACCGCTTAATTTTGAACCACGGTCAGATGACGAGGTCACACCTGAGCTGGCACCCCACTCTTCAAACTTCCACGCCAACGTGAGGATATTTGAGGCCACGACAGATTTAACAAGCACCAGCCCCCTTTGTACACGACGGTCTTTGGTTGGATGCGTGATCGCAACCCTCCGGTTGCTAATCCGTTATTCTTCCAACTGAACTACCGCAGAAAGAAAGAATTTATATTTAAAATATATCTATTTGTAGCAAAATTGTTACATACATTATATTTAAAGATTCGACATAAAATAATTTATAGTTTCTGATGGATCTGGGGACGTTAAAATAAATGCAAGAAACTAAAAAGGACGAATCCAGTTGCTCCAATTTGATGTCATTCAACTACCTACAGATGCAAGGCTGGTTTACTATTACCAACACTAACTTAACATTTCGTTCAATGATGCTCACAACGGTTTTTACTACACAGTATCGCAGTGGTTGGTTGCTTTTGCAGCGCAAGGGACAAGACAACGTTAAGCAGTGGTCATATACAGGGTGAGTAAATTGTCTTTACAAAATAAGAGGGGTGATAGTACCCATCCAGGCGAGCAATAATTACCATGGAACATAGGGTCGCATTCCACTCTGAGAGGCAGAAAAGAGTAAAGTCGAAACGCGTCGAGCATGAACAAGTCATCGCCTCTGACGTTGTTTTGTACCTGCCTACGTAGGTCCGGCACTTCTTGAATGCCACATATCCAGCACGATGGATCGGACGTGGCGGACCTGTGGCTTGGCCTCCTCGCTCAAGCCACTGGACTTTTTCTTCTGGGGGCACATGAAATCTTTAGTGTACCAGACACCTGTGGACTCGGATGAAGATCTCGTAGCGAGAATCGGTGTTGCCGCAGACAAAATTAACACACCAGGAATCTTCGAGAGGGTGCGCCAGTCATTCCTTCTCCGGTGTGAACTGTCCAACGACACGCGTGGCCGCCACTTTGAGCACTTGTTGTGAGTTTTTCTCTGATCAATAAATCAGATTGTGCAACTTTTGGTATCGTTCATTCGCTTTCCCAACACTGTTGGGAAATGTTGAAATTCTAATTTGACTCTTTTCTGCCTCTCAGAGTGGAATGCGACCCTATGTTCCATGGTAATTATTGCTCGTCTGGATGGGTACTATCACCCCTCTTATTTTGTAAAAACAATTTAGACTCACCCTGAACACATAAGGAAAGTTTTACTGGTATAGTTGGTTGGATTGGTTTCTTATGGCGCCATACCTGACAAAGCTGCGCCAAATCTCAAGAGACGACATCAAGTAACAGACATACACACAAAGAAAGCTTTAATGACATATAAGAGAGAAATATACCCAGGGTAAATAGGTAGTTAATTAACGTCGTACTGGAGCAATACAATGGACTATTGGTGACGGTCCGACTCGTAATTTCGAACCACGGTCAGACGACGAGAATACACCCAGGGTGGAATCGAACCTACGCAGTCTACTGCTCGCAGGTTGCCAGCGCAACGGCCAAACACACTGAGTCATGGCAATCCCATTTTACTGACATGAGAAATACATCCAGAGTGCGTTACAGAACTCGAACTAATATCGTATCACTTATATTAGAGTATTTTATGCTTGTGTTTTATTGTTGTTTATAGCGAATAGAATTTATAGCGAAGGTCCAAAATTTGAGAGGGCCATGGTAGCCCGGTTGGAAGAGTAACGATTAGCAACAGGAGATTTGCGAATCCAACCAAAGACCGTTGTGTACAAAGGGGGTGGTGCACGTTAAATCTATAATGGTTTCAGATGTCCTCACATTGGCGTGATGTGGAAATTTGTGTAGCGGGATTCCAGCTCAGGTGTGACCTCGTCATCTGACCATGTTTCGAAATTACGTGAAGTTGTCTTCGGATCTCTCCCCCAGGATCAATCCCGGACCGTCGCCAATAGCCTGTTGTGTCGCTCCAGTGCGACGTTAATTAAAATACCTACCTACCAAAATCGGAGAACAAGCGGCCAGGAAAGTCCTTGAGGCTCTTACATCATTAAACACCAATCCAGTGGTTTCTAAACTTCATGTAACTCCGCCCTGTTTTTTACGTATAAAGCGTCAGTTCCCTCCAACTGTCATAGTCTATTATATGATTTATTTAAAAAAGTAAAGTAATTGTATCGTAAAATATTGAAATTGATGATTGCTTTTAGACCTGTTTGTACCAGCCAATCATTAAATCCGGTTTGGAGTTCTCGGATGCCAAGCATGAGGGCGGAGTTGGTGATAATTAATAGTGGCACACAGTCCTGTCAAATGATTAAGTATGACCTTTCCTCTATTTCAATTGAAGCACAATGGCGAAGGACGAGTGACTTTGACATTAAAAAAACTTAGGCACATTTCTGATTGAGACAACAGTTTGGAGCGTAGAACTGACATTTCTCATCGATTGCTCTTGACTCTCGTTTTGATTTTCTGTAACTTTTCCTGCGTTCATTCTGCCAATTCCTCGGCATTGTCCAAAATGTTCACCTGTTCGCACGGAAACTTAATTTTTTTAAAAATATATACATAAAATATAAAAATAATAATTAAATCTTTGGATTTAAGTCCTATTTTAGTTGACCAATTAATTATCATACATCAATTCGAAATTCATTCTTTGGAATTTTCATTGGCGACATGCTGAAATTGTATTCGAAAACAAATCAAGTGACGTCCCTTTCGGAATACGTTTAGGAAACTATCCGCCGCACGAGCGTTCTGTCATTACACGTTTCAGCTTGACAGAAAATACCTCTTATTGGTTGGTTGGTTTCATGCCTCAAGTAACACAACTGGCCAAGCTGGATCAATCAACATAGAATAAATGGTAGGTATTTTAATTAACGTCGCACTGGAGCAACACAAGGGTCTACTGGCGCCGGTTCGGGATCGAACCCGAAGGGAAAGACACGAGGACAACACTTAATTTTGATGACGAGGTCACACCTGAGATGGGACCCCACACTCCAAACTTCCACACCAACGTGAGGAGGTGATTTGAAGCCAAGACAGATTTAACATGCACCACCCCCTTTGTACAAGACGGTCTTTGGTTCGATTCGAACTCCAACCCTCCGGTTGCTAATCCGTTACTCTTCCAACCGGGCTACCGCTGCCCTAGAATAAATTGACATATACACACAAGGAAAGCTTAACTGAAACAGAAGAGGGGAATAGGATTGGAGACAAATAGAAATAATATTTAATTGGAGACAACGAATTAATATTAATTGGAGACAACGAATTAATATTAATTGGAGACAGCGCATTAATATTAATCGGAGACAACGAAAGAATATTTAATTCGTAAACCATTCCTCAAACCACCCTTATATATTCCACAGAATGTCCTCCATCTGTTGCCCCAGATTTCATCTTCAAAGACGACTCCGCGACAAGATAATCATTCCAATCCACACCAATCCCTAAATATCCAATTTATCGTCGGCTCTTGCATCTCCACACCCACATCCAATCAGCGGCAGGTTCCTTTCGAACCAAACCCCGTCCCTCCATGATAATTAAACCCAATAAAGATTTATTAACGCCGCGATCCGGGCACAACACAAACCGCCCCTGGAGCGAAATCAACAACACAACCAGAAACGAGATATCTGAGACACCATTGAATCCACCTCCAACTTCGCGTGGAATTATTAACTTCCAAAAACAATAAAAATTCGCGTGGTCACTTGCAATCTAATTCCCGTTCTGGCTTTTTTTCGAGAAGACCTTCGGCACTTCCTGTCCAAATAACCGTGGCGGTGTCGATGCGTCGTTTTTTTTTCTGTCTCGTTTTTGTTCCCCGTCGCTTAAATTACGGCGTCGCCGTTTTTGATCTGCATTAAATTGGTTGCGACAGCAGATGTTTGGTTTTGTTTAGCATGTAATCGAGCGAGGACAGGAACGAGATGGGATGGGTGGAACGGCACGGGGCTGTTTTTCTGCGTCGCGTTGAGGCTTGTCTTAGGGGTGTAGAGAAAAAAGGACGAGTTTGCGATTTCAGACACGCGTTCGAGTTTCTGCCGGGCGATGTTTTGGTGTTGATTAATTAGAAAGGGGTTGACAGAAAGATGATTCCGAACGAAAAGGTAATGCTATGAGACATCCGATGCAGCAAATAAAAAAAAGGTGACACTCGAGATTAGCCCTGAGTAGTTCGCACACATAATTCCACCTTGCAACTTGCAATCATCTCTGCATGACTTCCGGGCCGCTGTAGCCCGATTGGTAGGTAGCTATTTTAATTAACGTCACACTAGAGCAACACATCGGACTATTGGTGACGGTCCGGGTAGGTAGGTATTTTAATTAACGTCACACTGGAACAACACAACGGGCTATTGGTGATAGTCCGGGATCAATCCCAAAGCGAAAGATCGGGGACAACACCATGTAATTTTGATTCACCGTCAGATGACGATAGCCCGGATGAAGAGCAGCGGATTAGCAACCGAAGGGTTGCGAGTTCGAAACCAACCAGACTCGTGTACAAAGGGAGCTGATGAACATTAAATTTGTCATGGCCTCGAGTGTACTCACGTTGGCTTGATGTGGAAGTTTGCAGAGTGGAGTACCAGCTCAGATGTGACCTCGTCATCTGACAGTGGTTCAAAATTACGAGGCGTTATCCATGGATCTTTCCCTTTGGGATTGATACCGGTCCGTCGCCAATTGCCCGTTATGTTGCTCCAGTGCGTTAACTGATTACCATTAGTTAGTGTTTCATGTGTTCTAGTTTCTGTTTTGAAGAAAAACACAAAATAATTTAGTTTCTGGTGATATACCTAGAAACGTTAAATTCAATACAAGAAACTAAAAAGGTAGGTAGTTGAATTTACGTCACACTGGAACAAACACAACAGGCTATTGTTGAAGGATCAATCACGAAGGGAATGCTGAGGACAACACCTCGTCATTGTGAACCACGGTTTTATAAATCGAGGCCAACAGTCAAGTTAGTTTCAGTCATGTGCATTAAATTGGTTGTGACAGCAGCGGCTTGGTTGTGTTTAACATATAATCGATCGGGATAATGGTAATTAACGTCGCTCTAAGAAGAACACAACGGGCTATTGACGACGGTCTGGGATCAATCCCCAAAGGAAAGGACCGAGATCAACACCATATAATTTTGAACCACGCTCAGATGGCGAGGTCACACCTGAGCTGGCACCCCACTCTCCAAACTTCCACTCCACATGAAAATGAGGACATTTGAGGCCACGACAGATTTAATGCTTACCAGACCCCTTTGTACACGGCGGTCTTTGGTAGGACTCGAACTCGCAACCCTCCGGTTGCTAATCCGTTACTCTTCCAACCCGGCTACAGCAATCGAGCGGGGAGGACAGAAACGAGATGGATTGGGTTGGTTGGTTGGTTTAGGGGGTTTTATGGCGCAAGGGCCATATTTGGCCACGAGATGGATTGGGTGGAATGGCACGTTCTTGTTTTTTTGTCGTGGTGAGGCTTGTTCAGAGTGTGGTGCAGAAAAAAATGACGAGTTTAGGTTTTCAGTCATGCATTCAAGTTTCTGTCGTGGTGAAATGTTTTGGTGTTGATTGAATCGCAAGAGGTGAAAGAAAGATGATTCCGAAAGAAAAGCTAATGATATTGAATAGTCATCTGATGCAGCAGATAAAAAATTGCAGTATTTGAGTTTAACCCTGAGTGGTTCGCACGTATATTTCCCCCTTGCAATTTATATTCTTCTCTGCATTACTTATAACCATTTTTGTCCTTGTGATCAATCGAATCTTTCCACAGGGACTGTAATATAAAGTAATAAGCAATAGAATATTTTCTATATTCTATAGAATGAGCAAATAAAATATTTCCAAATTATTCTATTCTAAGGGGAGAGGGAGCAATACTCTCTCTCCAAAATATTCTGTTCTAAGAGGAGCTGTGGAATCGTTCCAAAGGATTCTATTCTCTACAGAATACGCCAACCAAATCGTTTCTAAGTACTTTATTCCAAGGAAAGGACCAATATAACACTTTCACAGAATTCTATTCTAATTAAATTTGGTTGGTTTTGGGTTTAATGGTGCAAGGGGCATATTTGGCCAAGCTGAGCCAAACAAAGATAATGTCAAGTTGTGGAAAGAATGGATGAAGAGAAAGATCACTGGGCGACATCGAGTTGATTCGAGTTTCGAACTCGCAACTCTCTTTTAGCTAATCTGCTACTCTTCCAATCGGGATACTGCGACCCCTAAGTACTAGCCGGATAAATGTTCTGCGAGTGTTCCAAAACTTTCTATTGGGATAAGAAGTGGTTGAACTTGCAATATTGGAGATCATCTGTCAGAAAAACTCGCCTATTTCCACGTATGTAAGTGCCTAGTAGAAAATTGTTCAAGTACCAAAAACGGTTACGTAAAATCGAGAAGTTGGTATGTAGTTGAATTTACGTCGCACTGGAGCAATACCAACTAGATATAAATATCAGTAAATATCACTAATACAGTAGAGATACAGTCGAGATCTTCACTTATACTTTCATAAGCTTCATAAAAAGGTACCTTTCAAAGTGATTATATTGCTCAAAAGTTGGCAATCTGAATGTTATAAAACAAACTGAATAAAATCCCATGATAATCACAAATTAAATGTTTTCAAATGCATAATTAGCTTGCAAATGTAAATTGTAAGTGTGTAGACATAGTGGTTTAATAGGTATAACAATTAAATGAGAAATTTGGATCAACTTGTTTCCTAGAAACTTCCCAATTCAGTCCTCTAAAACTAAGATGACTCTTCATTAAAAAGCCGTTACAAGAAATCTGTTCTGTACATCATTATTCAAGGAAAACGAATTGATTTCCATTGAATTGTCATCCATGTCACTTGTCTAACCAGTAAAATCCCAGATGCACTCAAAAGATTAGATAAACCACTACTTACATCTCCCTAACGTTTCGGAAAGTACTTTAATAATGAATTGTCTCATGATTGATTTGTACACCTGGTGTCTTGTACTACAAAAAGCTGCATTTGCATTTCAAAACTTTTTTATATTTCAATCAGATGTATGCATTATGTTGAAACAGATACGACTCAGAAAACTATCGGAAATATTGTACGTCAAAGGGTTGTTTTTACGATGCAGGGCCAGATCTGACCAAGCTGTGTCCAGTAATATTTCTTCCATCAAGAAAATATGGGGCCTTGGTAGCCTGGTTGGAAGGGGGGTGGGTGGGGGGGGTATTTCAATTAACGTCACACTGGAGCAACACAATGGGCTATTGGTGACGGTCCGGGATCAATCCCAAAGGGAAAGATCCGAGGACAACACCACGTAATTTTGAACCACGGTCAGATGACGAGGCAACACCTGAGCTTCCTGGTTGGAAGAGTAGAGGATTAGCAACCACAGGATAACGAGTTCGAAACTTGATCCAACCAAAGATCGTCCTGTATATGGGGGCTGGTGCACGTAAATGTGTCGTTAGATATATAAAAAAACTGCCGTTACAGGTTTTCTGAGTCAAGAATGTATGAGATGCATGTGATGTGTAACGTCTCAACCTTCGTGTTGCACCAGGGTAACTCAGTGTTTCACAATTCTGCCCTTGTAGTAATGAATAATGTTCAATTTGCCTTGCGTTGTAAAAACTTCTCACTTGTCACATGAAAAAAAGATTAGTCTATTTGTAGCCCGTGGGACTAAGACTAATCTTAAGGCTCTCAAGAACCAAGCACTGGGTGTCAATAAACTGGCCTCAGGAACAGTCGAGACAGAACATGTGCTCGGGCAAAGTCTGAGCTTAATTATATTTACTTTACATTATATATTGACTAGCTCAATTACCCGGCTTTGTTCGGGTTGAATTGTTTATAACTCATCGTAATATTACTCAATATTATTCCTATGGAAATTTCGAATTGTTTTCAGCCCCTGCAGACTCAGGACAAATTGAATGGGGTTAATATATAGCCTGTATCCCGCAGAAATGAATGTACCAAATCTAGTGTGAATTGATCTGACATTGATCATATAAATACGCAATGTTATTCCTATGGAAATTTCGAATTGTTTTCAGCCCCTGCAGACTCAGGACAAATTGAATGGGGTTAATATATAGCCTGTATCCCGCAGAAATGAATGTACCAAATCTAGTGTGAATTGATCTGACATTGATCATATAAATACGCAATGTTATTCCTATGGAAATTTCGAATTGTTTTCAGCCCCTGCAGACTCAGGACAAATTGAATGGGGTTAATATATAGCCTGTATCCCGCAGAAATGAATGTACCAAATCTAGTGTGAATTGATCTGACATTGATCATATAAATACGCAATGTTATTCCTATGGAAATTTCGAATTGTTTTCAGCCCCTGCAGACTCAGGACAAATTGAATGGGGTTAATATATAGCCTGTATCCCGCAGAAATGAATGTACCAAATCTAGTGTGAATTGATCTGACATTGATCATATAAATACGCAATGTTATTCCTATGAGGATTTCGAATTGTCTAGCCCCTGTACCATATCGACGATAAAAAAGACCACTTTCTATGAAAATAATCTTATATTATCATAAAAATTTACATTCCAAAAAAATCCACATCTGAAGAATTTGCAGACGGGATACATAAACGGCGATACTGAGCGATTTTCAGTGCAACCGCACCCCCATCTGTTATTGTATCATACTAAGACTAAAAAAACTCCAAGGTCATCTTGAGAAGCGATTCCTGTAGATGTTGACGTCATTTGCACAGCCAGACAGGGAGAAAGCGCCTCCTAGGAAGTGTTCTGTCCAGGATGACGGGACGTTACACCTCTCTGCACACCCAGGACAAATAGAACGGGGTTAATATGTAGCTTACGTTCGTTACCCACAGGATTCTAAATAAGTGTACCAAATTTGGTGTAGATTTGTAGGACAGATACCAACTCTGCTTTATATGTAGATACGCGAGTCATTCATATTAACCGGGCCGTCGTGGCTCAGTGGGTATGTCCACTGCGCTAGCAACCTTAGGTTCCTATCAGGCGCCTTTCTCCCTGGGGTGTATTTCTCTTGTCAGTAAAACTTTCATTGTATGTATTACTTGATAGTGTCTTGTATCTGGCGCAGCATGGCCAAATGTGGCCCTTACGCCATTAACCCCCCAAAACCAACCATTCATATTAACGCCGATTTTAAGATATCTTCTAGAAACCAGCGAAGCAATATACATGGAATGAACATTAGAAAAAACAGTAATAGAACCTAAATTTCCTTTAAGGATGGTTCTAAAAATGTTTCCTCCGTTGCAATCGAACCGATATGTTCCACAGCCCCTACCCCATCAAAGCAAGTAAGGCACTCGTTGGAATCAGTCAGGTAAAGACGATTCAAGTAGGCCTGAGTTACAATGTGGCCATTCTGGTTTTAGCAGAATGAGTGGCAACAGCTCTAGGTTTTGTAAACCGGCAGTGTGCCGGTCGTCTTTTGTGTTTTATTTGGGTCTTGTTGGCCCGTGTCTGTAATTTGTTCTTTGTTTTTAATAAATGCTGGTCCGTTGGTGCGGGTTTCCCGCTGTTCCTTTTTCTTACACTGGCTGGAGGTCTCCCCTTCCTCCCAGGAAAAGCTCTACATCTATTGGTGAGCTGGGAGGAAGTGGGTACAGAACAGCTCTAGGCATTTTTTTGGAGTAATGGAGGACATTACACTCACTCTGGAATTGAAAAAAGATGGCGATTCATTCCAGTGATCCTACATAAAGTAACCAGTGATCGAGCCTCTCCTAACCCTATCCAGACACCTAGAGAGGGTAGTCGCTGACAAAGGAACTGGGCTTATTGTAGTTGACAATTTAATTACATTAGAATAGGAAAATGTTTGCCCCTCCAATCAATCTTCATTGCGTTTAAGTGCCTACTACAAAGCCTGGGTTAGGGTAGTCGTGGCTCAATGGGTATACCCATTGCTAGTAACCTTGGAGTTGTAGGCGGTGCAGGTTTGATTCCTTTCAGGTGGCATTCCTCTCTGGGTGTATTTCTTGTGTTAGTAACTTTCATTATGCGTATGTCTGTTGATATTGTCTGGAGCAGCATGACCAAATATGGCCCTTGCACCATAAAAACCCTAAGTACCATCCAAATATGTACCAACCAATTGATTGGGATGTGACCAATTTGCGAATGACGGATATCTCGTCCCGCAATATCCGTCATTAGCAAACTTGGTCACATCTTGACGGACGAGATACCTCATCAATAACAAAATTGGCAAGATCTTGACGAGATATCTTGTCAATAGCAAAATTGGCCAGATGACGAGATATCTCGTCGAAACCATTTGAAGGGTTAAAGAGTCTTTGTTACCGTACATTGCAAAATAAGATACGCATAGTTAAGATACTTTAAAATAACTTTATTTCTACGATTCAAGAAAATAAATTTCAAATTTACAGCACACAATACGTGTCACACATTAAAATATAATTTCAAAATATTAGTTACAGAGCTCACATAAACACAGCCTTCAAACCAAGTCCGCCATTTCATGAATTTAATAAATACACAATGTACATTTTGGCTCGCAACTCAAATGAAGATAAACGTTTGTACAGACCGCATTTGTTTTTACATTGATACCATTTCTGTTTGTCAACTCGATAAATTAGATACAATTCGGATTTACGAATGCGTCTACATTACTTTCGGCACATATAGTATTAAGCTCAATTTTTATAAAATGAGATTCATTTGAAAGAGAATAAAAATCACGTAAAAAAATTCATTCGATTATGAAGTATAAAAAAATTCAAAAGAATTATTTGAGTCGTTTGATTTCGCATAAAATTATTCAAAAAAAATCATTTAATGAATTTCTGACGTAGATTTAAAATTATTTCTCCTTAGAACAATACGTTTTCTTTTTACTTTATACAGTTCATTTTTTATGTACAGCTAAATAAAAACTACCGATTACCTAAAATAGATCTTTGGCAATCTCTGTAAACTATATATACATACAGGAAGTGAAAATATTCGCACTTTTATCGTCGGTTTATGTTCTTGCGAATATTTGCATTATCGTCTGCCGTCGGTTTCTTCTGCGGTGGCAACACATTGCGCTCGAATTCGCCGGGCATGTTGTTATTGCCAGCTGGCCTATAATTCACCACAACGTAGGCTTTGTTCTGGTCGGGAATTTTGGCCACGCCCACTCCTATTTCCGTGGTGCTTTTCCAAAGCAGCTGGGAAACTCGGTAGGCACCTGAAAAAAAGATTAGAGTAGTATTAGATGAGGGAAACAGATTTTTTTAAGACCAAGGGCCAGATTCTCTGACATGAGGACCGCCTAAAAATCCATGAAAGTTATATTATATTATTTATATTTATTTTTCATATTTTAGATTGTTAGAAAAACGATAGATGAAAGTAAATAAAGAATTTAATTTGATACGTGACATCGATTTGATTCTACTCAACTGTTTTAATATTTGGTTTGATTTTTTAGTAGCCTAGTGCAAAATTAATTCTAAATTTTTATTATTCAAGAGGTTCCAATTTTTCGCTATGTCAATATTCATGACTGAAAACGTTTGTTCAGATATACTATGTTGACCCAAAGATGCTTGGGCATTTTAAATGCAGTATCTAGCAACGACGTTTTAAACTAAATTACCTATCGTGTAACTTTTTAAAGTAAATATGAAATAGGCGGACTGGCAACAAATCAACGGAGGGCAGCATGAGGCCTGCGGTCAATGCATCCCTATGTTAGATGGTTTCAGGCAGCACGTTTTGTACTTGAAATAAGGTAAATTTTGCAACTTGCAGAATGAGGAAAAAGGAGTTCGTTCAATTTTGTTGGAGCGAAACTTATAAAAAGGTGTTTCACGAGCAGATTTCATTACGACCTGAACACGTCTTTTACCCTCCTGATGGGGTGCCGTGGTAGCCCAGTTGGAAGAGTAACGGTTGGTTGGTTTGAGTTTTATGGCGCAAGATAAAGAAAAGGATAAGATACGCCAAACAAAAGACAATAAAATTAGAAAATAGATCGATAGAATAAGCAGACCAACATTAAGAGAAATGCAAGAAATAAAAACAAATGAATTTGCTTAAACTTTAAATATGAAATTTTAATTGGGAAGTGTAAAACCTCGTATTTCTTAAAAATGATTACTAAGATGAGGAAGAGTAACGGATTAGCAATCGGAGGGTTGCGAGTTCAAAATGCGGTCAAACCAAAGACCGTCGTGTACACTGGGGCTGGTGAAAGTTAAATCTGTTGTGGCCTCGAATGTCCTCACGTTGGGTGTCGTGTGGAAGTTTGGATAGTTGTGTCAGCTCAGGTGTAAACCTCGTCATCTGACCTTGGTTCAAAATTAAGAGGTGGTATCCTCGGATCTTTCTTTTTGAGATTGATCTCGCACCGTAGCAAATAGCCCGTTGTGTTGCTCTCCAGTACTGTGTAATTAACTAAATCACAGCTTCATCTAGTAGTTTTGCATACTTAAAAAAATTCTTAATTTTAGTCATTTTTATTTCTAATGAGCAAGTATTTCTTGCCCTAAAGAAGTGCTATTCTGGTTGGTTGGGTTCATGGTAGGCATTTTAATTAAAATCGCACAGGAGCATTTCAACGGGCTATCGGCGACGGTCCGGTATCAAACCCGAAGGGAAAATTTCGAGGACAACACCACGTAATTTTGAACCACGGTCAGATGACCAAGCTCAACGGAGTGTAGGGGTCCAAGCTCAACGGAGTGTAGGGGTCCAAGCTCAACGGAGTGTAGGGGTCCAAGCTCAACGGAGTGTAGGGGTCCAAGCTCAACGGAGTGTAGGGGTCCAAGCTCAACGGAGTGTAGGGGTCCAAGCTCAACGGAGTGTAGGGGTCCAAGCTCAACGGAGTGTAGGGGTCCAAGCTCAACGGAGTGTTAGGTTTTCATTAACATAGGAACTAAAACAACTTTTAAAATTGTTGGTAGCCAGATGAATTCAAGTCGCTTAAACAGATCTATAGGCGACGGTCCGGTATCAATCAAGGGAAAGATCTGAGGATAACACGTGTTTCATAAAAACAACAGCATATAAAGTAAAATAGTCACCGCTTGTTATAGTAAAACAGTTCTGTCCCCTAGTGCCTTGTATATACTAAAACTACCCTGCACATTATCAATATAATCACAGCACAGTGAAATCTAACTTTTCTAATCACTGAAATTAAACAATGGGTGTCATGAAATAATTTTATCTTATCTATTTCCATCGATAAGCATAATCAAAAATAAAAAAAACCCTATTCTTATAGAAATCAATATGTATGTCTGTTAAATTTGTAGATTCATCTAGGCAGTTTATTAACGATAACTGATAATAAAAATCGATTGCAGCATTAAAAATAAAACTAATTGTTTATCAAGTGGAAATTAATTATTTCACGATTTCATACACATCTGTCCACAAGTTCGGGTTCACCCTCGGTTTGCTCAAAAACTAATAAAATATCAACAAATATGAATATAATGTAATAAAATATTTAATTCAAATTAAAGGTAATTGGTAATAAATTAACGTCACACTGGAGCAACACGACGGGCTATTATCGCCTCCGGGATCAACTCTCAAGGGAAAGATCCGAGATGACGTACACCACGTAATTTTGAATCACGGTCAGATAATGAGGTCAACACCTGAGCTGGCACCCCACTCTCCAAACTTAGACACCACGCCAACGTGAGGACATTTGAGGCCACGACAGATTTAACGTGCACCATCTCCCGTGCACACGACGGTCTTTGGCTGGACCGAGTTTCAAACTCGCAACCCTCCGTTACTCTTCCAACCGGGCTACCGCGGCCCTTCAAATTAAAGGAAAAGTACTATTTTGAGCCTATATCTTCGACACTTCAAAATAGTGTGACGTTAATTAAATACAGACATTTCAAAATATTCACCATGTGCGTTTATCAGTTTTGCCTACTCAAGGCACTTTAAACAATTTTCCATATATACCGGTGAATTTGCTTCAATGCTTCAAGTAGAGCTTTCCATAGATCACTTATGTACGAAACATTTAGGTTGCGGTTGGTAGTTTTGAGGTCTTATGGCGCAATTACCATATTTGGCTCTTCCATCTGGGGTACCGAATTCTCAACCCTCCGGTTGCTAATCCGTTGCTCTTCCATCTGGGGTACCGAATTCTCAACCCTCCGGTTGCTAATCCATTGCTCTTCCATCTGGAGTACCGAATTCTCAACCCTCCGGTTGCTAATTCGTTGCTCTTCCAACTGGGGTACCGCGGCTCCTTCGTAATTTGGAACCACGGTGTGTGGTTGTTTTCGGGTTTTATGGCGCAAGGCCCATGTTTGGCCAGGCTGCAGAAACAAACACAAGACAGACAACACAATGAGGGAGGAAGAAAAAGCAGAAGGGTAGGGGTGAGATGACCTCAATCCAAAACCTAAATTGTGTGACCTCGTCAAGTTCATCCTATAGTAATTTTATTGGATTGAGATCGGGACACTGGGATAGGCAATGCATAATTTTAAGCTCCCAATCTCTTTTATTGCAATATAATTTCGACATTGTCTCCCTGGAAAACAAAACCTAGACTGACCAGGCTCTTCGCACATGGTATTTAAAAGCCCGTTGTACAAAACCTATATATACCAACCAGGCTCTTCTAACATGGTATTTAATAGTCCGTTGTGTTTCTGTAGTGGTTTTTTTGGGTGTTATGGCGCAATGGTCATATTTGGCCAAGCTGTGCCAAATACAAGACCCAAGTAATCGTGAAAAGTAAGGATGGAGACAAGTAGAGAAAGATCGCTTGGGATTCCTGGAGTCACGATCACCATGTTTACCAGAAGCAGTATACCCCATGGCAAAATAATAGATCACTAGGATACCTCAGGTTAGTGAAGCCAGTACACACCTAAAGATGTGCCCCTGAGGTGGTTGCTCAAGTGCGACGTTAACTCAACTACCTCACATGGTATTTCTTACTGTTAGACAGTAATACCATACCATAACATTCTCCATCAGGCTAGTTCAAAATTCCAATGATTTTGACAAAGTTGTTCAAAAACAGACACCATGCTGTGATCAAGTCTAGTTCTTTGCCTTGTGTTAACTGTTGGGCACCAGAGATTCAATCCTCCCACAAAGTATTAAACTAAATTAAACTCAAAATTCTGTTTAGCTAAGGAGTATCCATCCTTAATGAAACCGTCTTCAAATAAAATGTGATCTATTACTAAGACTCCAAGTGGTTTCGATATATCGTCCATCAAGATCTGACCAATTTTGCTTGCAAATGACGCGATATCTCGTCACCAAAATTTATGACGTGATATCGCCCCGAAACCAATTAGAGGGTTGACAGTAATAGATTAATTGATTTCATTTGAAGTCTGAATAACTTCAGGTTGGTTTTGTGATTTTATGTGGCGCAAGGGCCATATTTGGCCATGCTACACAAGACACAATATCAAGTAATGGACATACACACAATGAAAGTTTTACTGACACAGAAGAAATACACACAGGGAGGAATACATCTGACAGGAATCGAACCTGCTCCGCCTACAACTCGAAGGTTACTAGCGCAGCGGACATACCCACTGAGCCATGACTACCCGAATAACTTCAGGATGGATATCCCTAAGCTGAACAGGATTTCAAGCGAGTTTAATTCAGTTTAGTACTTTATGGGATGGTTGAATACTTTTAAAGCTTTTAGGTCAAGAAATACCATACTTGATATCCTGTTTAGTTGAAGGGTATCCATCCTTACGTTATTCAGACTTCAACTAAACCCAATTAATCTATTTTTGTTAACCCTCCAAATGGTTTCGGCGAGATATCTTGTCCAAGATCTGGTCAGTTTTCTTCTAATGACGAGATATTTCGTCCATCAAGATCACAGATAGGAGGATTAGTATCACATCTAATTCTCATAATCATTCTAAAGAGGAAAAGATTAATACATTAGATATATCTTAAGTTTCTCAAATCCATGCGGTGAAGAGCTTTTCATGTCCTTGTTAAAATACACAATTCACTAAATGTATTCTTAAGTGTTTGTATTAGGTACCTTTAAAGCTTTTAGGTGACAAGAATGTAAATTGAAACGGTTCAACATTAAATAACCCGCATCACCTAATGCATGTCGGATTCACCGTCACCCTTCAAGATCTCTTCAAACACCTAGCGCGTGCAAACCAATTAATGCCAAACCTCTCATCAAGTGGTCTTTAGATTCTGGGTATTTGAGAAACACTCAACTATTTGAAGTTTAGATTAAAGCATAGGGTGCAAGTTAAGCTGGCTTCAGTTTTCAAGTGTTAAGCAGTCCGAGTTAATTGGTTTTATGGGTGCAAGGGCCATATTTGGCCAAGCACAGCAAACCCGAGATGGTAAAAGTCTAAACATCCACTACTCAGTAATGGGTGTTGTCATCGGTCTTGTTATCAACAAGGCCAAATTTGTTTAACGATGTCGTTTTTAGTTTCCCTTATTTCCATTAGAAACTTGATAAAGACCGTGTTTCGACCTTCTGATGAATTAGACGGAGCACGTGCTCTCGGCTTCAAGTTATTTCTCTTGTTCGCTAGGTTTAAAGATCTGTGGTTGAAGGACACGTGATGTTGGAAGAAAGCACGAATCCTAACGTAGGACTAATCGATGAGCGTGATGAAATAGTTAGTCTGATTAGTTTGCGCTTCGACAGCCAATCAGTCCAGACCGATTCCCAAGCCCACGTGTCCCAGTTTTCAAATCTTAATCCTGGTGGTAGGCGCTAATGATTTTGCTAGATCTGCTAATGATTTGCTTGACGTGGTATCTCGTCATTAGAAGATCTGGATGGATGAGATTTCTCCATTAGAAGAAAACTGACCAGATCTTGATCTCATAAAAAAAATAGGCAATATCTTGAAAACGATGTCTCATTCGCAAAATGGGTCAGATCTTGATGGACAAGTTATCTCGTCGAAGCCACTTGGAGGGTTGAGACAGCGACTCTGCCCACATGCTCCGTCTATTTCAATAGAAGGTTGATGGTTTTGAAGTGTTCATTCAAACTAGCTTTTACTATCCGTCCTAGTCAAAAGGCAATACCTCTCTTAGTTTGATCTTTCAGTGACGATTAATTAAATCCTGACTATATGTTCAAGACGATTATTGTGTTACGTTGTTACTCAAGTGCATCTGTACATGTTTCATGCTTGTTTGACCAAAACACATTTCATTTCTCTGTACCAGAGCGCTTTTGACAAGATTGTGTGCTTTTCAATAGATTTTAACTGTTTTTAAAGTTTTTTTACCTGATGACCAATTGCCTATTGTAGACAACGAGAAATCGGAGCTAATACCCACTTGCGTAATGTTTATATATTGTATCAAGGTGAACCCATACAAGAAATACAAAAGTAGAGTGAGCAATGGTAACCTTTGGTTACTTTCGTCTGAGGGATTGAACGAGCATTCATCATGATTGGTCCACGGGACTGAAAACGCCCTTCCATTCATCTGATTGGTCCACGTGAGAGTTCGGCGATTTCACCTCATTTGTCTCCACTATAGAAATGTACATTTTCACACATCTACCCTGTCATAAGATGTTATATCGCCAAACGATGCCAAATAGGCCAACCAAGCCAATTTTTCAGAGCAGTCACGTGTCTACTAGTCGACATGTTTGGCCACTTTTAGAAGCTCCTTTCAATAACAGTTGTCTACTTATATTTCACGTCTATGCGTGAACTGCTTAGGCGTAAAATTCAATTTGGTTGTTTTGGGGCTTTATGGAGTAAGGCCATATTTGGCCAAGCTGCGCCAATCACAAGACCGACAACACAATGAGGGATAGAGAAAAAGTAAAAGGGAAGGCGAGGGTAAAAATGAAAGGAAGAAAAGATCATTCGCGTACCTCGAAATTGTGATGCCCGTACACACCTAAAGATGTGCCTGGAGGATAAGTACTAATTGAAGAAATCAGAGATATTAAAAGGGGTAATTGTGTATATAAGCAGATTTTTGCAGCAGCAAAGCAACTTTTCCTTAATCTGTTATAAAAATAAGTAGCCTATATTTTCATTTTGATTAAAACATGGATTAAAGATGGTTAGGTTTAAAGGTTAGGTTAAACTTCAACCTACCCCGTCTCCATCCTGGTTTGCTGTAATTGTAGTTGTTGATCTCTTTGTACCACTCTTTTACGATTTGTTCCCCTTTCTTCGTAGGTTGGTCCAAGTCAACCAGAGATATGTTTTCCCCGAGACCTGGAAATAAAGTTTGCTTTAGCACGGCATCACAAGGTTTTTTTTTTTTTGCGACCCACGCCCCTCCCGGCTCACCGCGAGGTTTAGAGCCCAGTTTAGGGGGGGCGGGGAAAGTGATTCTCAGCAGAAGAGGCAACGGGCCAGCACACGCCCACCCAACAGGGGTCACGTACGACAATTATCGAGTATTATATACAATTAAATTACAATATAAATACATCTCGCTTTACATTTAGCGATTAATTAGAACATCAATAAACAACATAAGAAAACGCAATTTAGAATTTTAACAATTTTGAGGGCAATGCCATGCTGTACAGATAACAGATTAGATAGTTGATGTTAAAAAGTTATCACAGGATCCAAAAGGAAGTCTATGAGCTAATGGAGTCCGTAACAGCAGGCAGCACCCAAAACCGAACAATATAATCAAAATAGAAACAAAACATAAAAACAGGACAATTAAATCATAATATATACAATACAACATTAAAAACTCACATAAAATACAAAGTATCAATATAAAGTGCAGAATAATAAAACAACATAAAGAGGATAGAGGGGAAACAAGCAATTATTTGAATAAAAGAATTACAAACATGATATTTTAAAATTTAAAAATAACCAGTAAAATCCAAGATAAAAAATAAGTTAAAATATTTTTAATATATATTTAAGAGTAGGGGGGGAGGCCATTCGCCACCTCCCCGGCAGCCATCACACACTTTTTAATCTTATAAATGAATATATTGTTATTTAGCACAGCCCTCAACCAAATGCCCTTGTTGTCATCACTTGGGGCTCTCAAATGATAATCATTAGTGTGACGGCAGCCAAAGAGATAATGATCGGCGCTCCCCAACTCCCCACATGTGCAAGAGTTGGAGTTTCTTAAACCAAACCTGTGGAGGTACTCCACAAAAGGACCATGACCTGTGAGATACCAAATGAGATAACGGTCTGCGGAGAGGAGACCCGGGCCGATTTCCGGCGTAAAAGATTTTAAACGGAGGCCCTTCTCAGAATTACTATGAATCTCCCTCCATTTCTCCATAATGAAATATTTGATTTTTCTGTTAAGGAAAGAGCGTGGTGCAGGGACCTCTATCTCCTCCCCGCAGCACGATGCAAGCTTGGCAAAATGGTCGGCAGTCTCATTGCCGGACAGTCCGACATGTGCCCTGACCCAAGACAGGCCAAAAATATTAGTTATTGGAGCAATTTCTTGTTTAAATGTATTAAAATATTTCGATTTGCTAGAATTGGATTTTAAGGCCTGTATCGCGCTATGACTGTCGCTATATATATTAATTTTTTTTCCATGGGCGGAAGCCCAGCCCACAGCTTTAAAAATAGCCGTGAGCTCGGCCTGGAAAACGCTATTATAAGTTTGGAGTTTGAAGCAAAGAACTTGAATTAATTTATTATCATCAAAAATGCAGACAGAGGCCCCAACATTTCCGTCAATGCCGGAGCCATCCGTGTACACATCGAAGTCGGGTTTAGAAATTTGATCCTCAAAATTTAAGTTTACGACATTAGCGGGTAATGAATTTATAGAAATATAAGAATCTAAGTGTGATAGCGACAGTCCCTCGATATTTGGGTCAGGAAGCCGCCGCTTCCAAATTTTAAATTTAAGATATAGGGCATCACAAGGTTGAAAATAAATATGGCACGAGGTAAGGGTATAGAGCAATCGACACATGAATGGAAGAGTGAATCAACAGAAGCAGTTTGCATTACTGCCTTGTTAAATTAACGTAGCTACGACATGGCAGTCAATTAGCTGAATGAGTATACTGATGAACAAGGCCCCGATTTTAATTAAAAAGGAAATAGTGCTATCTCCAGGAATGTCTTTCATTATGCATTGCGTAATTGCATCCGTCTTAAGTACTTTCATAGCACCTCTTCTTGAGAAGATTCAATTCAAAATAGAAATTTTAGTTTATTAAATAATTCCGATAATCTCGGACAGATCAAAATCCGGACATGTTACAAATTTTTAATAAAGATGTAAGGAGCTTTAAAGACTTGAGATTGAGAAGTAAAATAGTGCTCAATACACTCCCGGCCGAAACCCACCACTCATACTCCCCTTCAATTCCCAAGTACAGGTAGGTAGATGAATTAACGTTGCACTGGGGCATCGCAAACGGGCTATTGGTGAGGGTCTGAGATCAAAAGATCCGAGGACAACTCGTAATTTTGAACCACGGTCAGATACGATATCTACACCTGAGTTAGCACCATTAATCCAGTGTCCAAGTAGACAATGGATTAATGTTACGCATTTACAAACATGGAGTCAAATGACTCCATGCCGGTAAAAGCATTTTTTCGTATTTAGTATCTTCCATTTTTATTTTCTAAACATGATATTCTGGAAATTTCCTCTTTCCAAAAACTAGGTCGAAAATTTGGAAGTTAGGAACTACAAATAATTAATGAAAACCTTAAAATATTAGACCCAGTGTATAAAGTGTACATAATTTATGTTGTAGAAACACTAAATCGGCTCTAGAAGAAAGGAAATAAATTGATAGGATGATAGTTTGCGTTTATGGCACAAGTTATGCTACTGCGCCGATGAAATAAGTGAAATTCGATGTGAACTGATGTATATTTTTCCATTTCCTTTCAAGTATGGAATTGATTTCACTTTAAGAGTAAAACACATTTAAAAAATAAGTACCCCAGCTATAAGCATGCGTTTTCTTGGCTTCTCGCCAGTGTACTTGCTCAAAGGTTAATTGGAAGGTACAGAGGGGATTATATGTATTCCAAAGCACAAAATCCATGTGGTAATTACAGCAAATGAGCAAGATGGAGTCAATTTGACTCCGATCTCTAATTAGGTTTGTCGCTCTAAAGCCATTTGTGATACTCTAGGTCCAATTAGACTAGGTCTTGAAGACTGTCTAATTAGGTGTCGATTCGATGTTGGGGTTTTATGACGCAAGGTCCAAAAGCGGACAAGCTTCGCCGAACACAAGACGGAATATGACTCAAGTATAAAATATTTAAAACTAATTGTCTAAGATAAAGATAAGAGGTAGATTTAAAACATGTAAAACGTATAGATGAGAATAAAAATATTCAAATAGTCGGATGATAAAAGATAATCGTCTGCAGCATATATAATGAAACTGAAGAATTTAATTTACATAAGTACAAAATTTTGAGTGAAATTTAAAAGATGAAAAAAAAATTAGATGAGGTTTAGAAACCAACTGAACTTAAAAACGCGAATAGGTTTGAGTGGGGATTTCACCAATCAAATCTCGCAGATCTAAAATTCTACTTTTAAAAAATTTGATGCGTCGATGATTAGAAATTGGACAAATAACTAAAATATGATAAACGGAAAACGAGTAGAGAATGAGTTGCAAATGGGAGCGTTCTTTCCTAGTAAAAGATGACGATGGGTGAATCGTGTGTCCAATGCGAAGTTCGGTTCCTAGGTGTGAACCTTAAGTTTATGGACCATAAAGTTGGCACTTAAGAAACTTCACTTTGGAAAAAGATTAATCCACCCGTAGAAAAGTCCTTCAATTCCGTAACTTTTTTTATTTCCAATGGCAGACTTGACATGAAATTGTAAAGACTTCTGCGGAGACAGATAGATGGCGCTCCTCTGCACTTGCCAGGACTGGCAATAAATGGACAAGCAATAAATGCCAGGACAAGATATGGGTAAAGGGTGCGGTTGGACACTCTTGCTTTTAAAAAGAAAAGTTATGTTCGAAACTGAAATGTGTCGACCTTGATAGGTTTATTTTGTGTTGTGTCGTGCCTGTACTGTGAGATTATTAAAAGTGGTTTAACCAAAAAGGGGAGTATTCCTTGTGATGCTTTTAGCGTGATTAAAATTTTGAGCATGCAAGTCAGTACAAAATAAAACAAAACAAATATTCGCATTCGACCTCTTTCGCCTCACTTACGGGGCCTCAAGTTCCAAACATTTACCTGGATTTTCACTGTATTGCAGAAATCCTTTCTCAGCTATCTTCTCCGCCCACCCCTGCGCCATGATGCTCAGCTCCTCGGACATGACAAGGGGTGGACATCCGTGCATCGTGCGGTAGTTGTTATGGGCATTGAACGTCTCTCGCTTGAAGTCCCGCATATCGGAGGAAACTGAAACAAAAAGGAGCCATTAACACTCATTAATTGCTAGTCCATTATTCTCTATTTGCCACCAAGTGCTTTCAGTGAAACATTTTGACGGAACGTTCAAATTTTAACAATCAGACTAATCCAATTTGGGTTTCGCTTCTTAACTTAAGACCTGTTGATGGATAAGACCCATCAGGAAAACTTATTTTTATTCCTTTGTGCGTGATCGGTTTTATAAATTATACAGATTTTATTTCATGTAATTTCACAATTTATTGCTGTATGCTTCATATCTCATCTTTAAAATCAAATTTTAAAATACAATATTTGGCGCAGTTTGGCCCTCGCGCTATAAAAACCAACCATTAATGGTTGGTTGCTTTGGGGTTTTATGGCACAAGTGCATATTTGGCCAAGCCGCGCCAAACACAATGAGGAAGAAAAAAAAAGCAGGATAGGTGAGGGTAAAAATGAAAGAGGAAGATCACTCGGGATGTGATGCTCGTGCATACCTAAAGATGCGCCTAAGGGCACATTCATCAATGATTCGATTGGATTGATATTTATTACTTGTCCTGCGTATCAATGTCGATTTCACAAAGGCTTATATAAACCAGCAAAGCAATATACATAAAATGAACATTAGAAAAACAGTAATAGAAGACGAATCCCAAATTTTCTTTAAGAGAATTCCAAAAATGTTCTTTCCGGTGCAGTCGAACAAAATATGCTTTATTGTCTCCCTCATCAATACAAATGAGGCACTTGTTGGAGTCAGCCAGTTGAAAACGATTCAAGTGTGCGAGTATGGATTGATATTCGAAACAAGTTCAATTTTTAAGTCGAACAGTTTTATACTTTTTCCCCTGTGGTTTGGTCATTACAAGGTGTTTATCCTTTTCTGATAGATTTAAGAGAAATACATTTGGTCTCTGGGTAATTTGTCAGTTGTTTTTTTTGCGCTAGGCCAGATATGTGGCCAAACTGGCAATTCCCCTATCAAGTAAATGGTATTGGTATTTTTAATTAACGTCACACTGGAGCAACACAACGGGCTATTAGTGACGGTCCGGGATCAATCCCAAAGGGAAATATCCGAGGTCAACACCACGTAATTTTGAACCGCAGTCAGATGACGAGGCAAAAAAAAAACCTGAGCTTGCACCCCTATCCAAACTTCCACGCCAAAGTGAGGACATTTGGGGCCATGACAGATTTAACGTTCACCATCCCCCTTTGTACACGATGGTCTTTGGATGAATTCAAACTCACAACCCTCCGGTTGCTAGTCCGTTACTCTTCCAACCGGGCTACCACGGCCCTTCAAGTAAATGGATCATACAAACATGGAAAGTTTTACAGACAGAGCAGTTGATTGGCTGTTTCGAGTTTTCTATGGTGCAAAGATTATTTGCCATGCTGCAATAGTCTGCACCATATTGTATGCTTTGATAAGACATACAATATCAAGCTGCCTAGCACTGAATGGAACATTCTTTCAATCCCAACTTGAAATATCACAACCAACAAAAACACATAACAATCTCGAAGATCTAGCAAGCTCAATAACAAGAAAACATTCAAGAAAAAAATTACGTTCACATTCAGCTTAAATTCTGTACTGAGGATCGGTTAACCAGTCAGCTTTTATCCGATACAAAAATTTGCATATCGATTTGAACCGATAGTTCTCAGTCCGACTGAAAGACAAATGTAATTTAAGGCTTAACTCAATCGTCCGAAATAAAAGTTTATGCTACACAAGTAATAAACGAACACGCGCAATGAAGGCTTTAGTGACACAGAAGAGCGTTGGAATCGGTCTCAACCTCTGCAGAGGACTTGAAATTATAGTGCCGTATGGTGTATATGAAAGTAGAAAGTTATGTTAATCTTGGTATTTTGGTATTTTGGTATTTTCAATTAACGTCACACTGGAGCAACACAACGGGCTATTGGTGACGGTCCGGGATCAATCCCAGAGGGAAAGATCCGAGGACAACACCACGTAATTTTGAACCACGGTCAGATGACGAGGCAACACCTGAGCTGGCACCCCACTCTCCAAACTTCCACACCACGCCAACGTGAGGACGTTTGGGGCCACGACAGATTTAACGTGCACCAGCCCCCTTTGTACACGACGGTGTTTGGCTGGATTCGAACTCGCAACCCTTCGGTTGCTAGTTCGTTACTCTTCCAACCGGGCCACCGCGGCCCTTATGTTAATCTTGAGTGTATATAAAAGATAGCAGAAGAAATGTGACAGATGAGACGTCTTGATTTTGAATGTATGCTTGTAAACGAGTTGGTTTCAATAAAATTAATTTTTAAAACAATGTCTCGAAAACTTTGATGTCATTTGGCTGCAATCGATCAAAGCCAACAGAGAGAAACACACCCAGGAAGGAATCGAACCTTCGCCACCAACAACCCGAAGGTTGCTAGCGCAGAGGCTCCTACGGCCCCGACAGGAGTGCAATATACCGAAGCAGAAATCGAACCTGCGCCACCTAAAACCCGAAGGTTGCCTACGGCCCCGACAGGAGTGCAATATACTAAAGCAGAAATCGAACCTGCGCCACCTAAAACCCGAAGGTTGCCTACGGCCCCAACAGGAGAGAAAATACCAAAGCAGAAATCGAACCTGCGCCACCTAAAACCCGAAGGTTGCCTACGGCCCCGACAGGAGAGAAATATACCAAAGCAGAAATCGAACCTGCGCCACCAACTCTGAGGTTAATAGCGGGCAAACTCAGTGATCCATGGCGCCCCCAAAACCCAGAAAATTTAATATTTATCTTTTTATCGCACTGGCGAAAAGTAGAAGTCAAAGTATTCCCCACGTACACAATTCAACAGAAATGGCCAAATTAAATTCAACCTCATCAAATAGCACGGAACTACAATTTCATTTCGCAAGCTAAAGGCGAAACGGGGTTCCGAAATTGGACATTCCACTTTGCGATCTGGACATAACAACCTGCCCTCGCTCGCTAGATCCGGTTTTTCCCCGTAGTATGGCGAGAAGCGAAATCCCATTTTCCCGTTGGATGATATCCCGAGGGATTGCGGCTCTTGTTAAGAGACGGAACTCTTTCTCGCGAATTCGTGTTTTTAGGGGTGAGCGACTCATGTTTAGGAAAACGTTTGTAGGTTGGAATCCTGTTTTTATTCGATTGGTTTCGGGCTTTATGGCGCATGTGCCGTACTTGGGTAAGCTGCGCCAAACAAGACAGACAAAACAAAGAGGTAGGAAGAAAAGCAATAAAGCAGAAGGGTAGATAGACGAGGGTAAAAATGAAAGGGAGAAAACGTAACTGGTATCTTATGATGCCGTACACTAATAAACGGCGTTTTTCTTCTGGTTGGTTGTTTTGAGGTTTTTTGGCGCAAGGGCCATATTTGACCATGCTGCGCTAGACACAAGACAAACAATATCAATAGACAAACACAAAAAATGAAAGTTTTACTGATACAGAACAGAGTAATACACCAAGGGAGGAATGCACCTGAGAGGAATTCAACCTGCGCAGGCTACAACTCGAAGGTTACTAGAGCAGTTGGCATACCCACTGGGCCACTAAGGCCCCCGTTTTTATTGAGGTAATCGAATTAAAGTCGCACTGGAGCAACACAACGGGCTATGGCGACGATCCGGGATCAATCCCGTCGATTAATCTGAGGGATTATTCTAGGGGTAGGTTAACTAATTTTCGTTTGTATTGCGCAAGTCATATTTCTCCAAGATTTTCTGAGGACTTTAATTATTAAAGATTTTGGGTTGCTTGGGTCGGGTTTTATGGCTCATGGCCATATTTGCCCATGCTCCACCAGATACAAGACAGAAGATATCAAGTAATAGGCATACACACAAGGAAAGTTTTACTGACACAGAAGATATACACCCAGGGGAGGAATCGAACCTGCACCGCTAATTACTCGCATACCCACTGAGAAGGTCCACATTTGCCCAAGTTATTCTGAGGCATTTGAATAGTTCAAGATTCGCTAGGTAGGTAGATAATTAAAGTCACATAGAAGCAACGCAAAGAGCTATTGGCAATGGTCGGAGAAAAATAACTTAGGGAAAGATCAAGGACAAGACCTCGTAATTTCGTACCGTGGTCAGATGACGAGGCCCGAGCTGGCACCCCACTCTCCAAACTTCCACACCACGCCAATGTGAGGACCTTTGAGGCCACGACAGATTTAACGTGCACCAGCCCCCTTTGTACATGACTGTGGTTGGATTAGAACTCTCAACCCTCCGGCTGCTAATCCGCTGCTTTTCCAAGTGGGCTACAGCGGCCCCAGATCTAGTTTCGGAGATGGGTTTGAAGGTTGGGTTGTATGGCAACGGCCATATTTGGCCAAATCTGCATCAAGTAAATGAACACAGAAAAGGAGGTGGTTTATGGCTTAAGGCCCATATTTGACCATGTTGGGCCAGACACAAAACAGACAATATCAAGTAATGGACATACACACAAGGAAAGTTTTGCTGGTATAGAAAAGAGAAATATACCCAGAGGAATCGAATCAGCGCCACCTAAAACTCACAAGTCTAGCTTCGGTAGGTAGTTAATTAACGTCACTCTTGAGCAACACAACGAGCCATTGACCCGGGTTTCACTGATTGATTGTTGGGTTTTATGGCGCAAGGTCCAAAAAGGACAAGCCTATTGGCCCGGGATCAATCCCGAAGGAAAAAGATCCGAGAACGCCTCGCATTTTCGAACCACGGTCTGATATTGGTGGTTTATGGCTTAAGGCCCATATTTGACCATGTTGGGCCAGACACAAAACAGACAATATCAAGCAATGGACATGCACACAAGCTTAGACGATGGGTTTGAAGGCTGGGTTGCATGGCGCAGTGGCCATATTTGGCCAAGCAGGGCCAAATAGCGCGTCAAGTAAATGGTCATAAACACAAAGAAAATCTTACTGACACCGAAGAGAGAAAAACCCAGGGAAATCGAACTTGATCCATTTATCTCGCAAGTTGCTGCGCAGTAGACAAACTAGCCTCCAAGATAAATCTCCCAAACAAATCAATTACAACCTTTCTCAGAGAAACCGCAATTTGTACTCGGTTCCCCTCCATCAAAAAATGACCATCTTCATACTTATCCAATTAAGCTCCCTGCCATTATTTCCTGTTTTATGAAGAAACAGTCGTAGGGGATGTGCACGCTTTTCCACCAAAACCACTCTCATAACAAGGGATGCGGACCAGAATTCATAACTCTTCGTCCGTACATCATTTCCGCCAGAAGTTATCTCGAGATTTCTTCTCCAACTGCGATTCTTTCCCTTTTAGTTGTTTGTAAATCCCGTGCTGTTCTTTTTCCCCCACATAGATTTACGAAGATTCGTGATTCTCGTGATGTTGCGCAGTTGTTATCAGATCTGAGATGCACTGATAGCTCACGCCATGGCGAGTTTGGTGCGAAAAGTTGTTAGAAATACGATTCAAATCACGCACTTTTCGAAAGTGTCTGTCACTGTTTTTGCGATGGTAATAGTGGGTGAATTATAATCTTGGCAGGTGCGATATTAACTGCAGTATTTTAACTAACGTCACAATAGGAGTAACAGAACGGGCTATTGGCGACGGTCCGTGTTCAAACCCGAAGGGAAAGACCGAGGACGATACCACGTAATTTCGAACCACGGTCAGATGACGTGTTCACACCTGAGGTGGCACCCCCTCTCCAAACTTTCACACCACTCCAACGTGAGGACATTTGAATCCAAGATAGATTTAACGTGCACCAGCCTCCTTTGTACACGACGGTCTTTGGTTGGATTCGAATTCGCAACCTCTCCGGTTGCTAATCCGTTACTCTTCGAAGCGAGGTACCGCAGCCCTGCGATGTTGAAGATACTACAGTTCGAAAAATGAAACGCAAAACGCATCAAGGTTCAACTATTAGACATTTTTAACTATTAGACATTTTTAACTATTAGACATTTTTAACTAGTCATTTTTAACTATTAGTCGATTTTAACTATTAGACATTTTTAACTATTAGACATTTTTAACTATTAGACATTTTTAACTATTAGACATTTTTAACTATTAGACATTTTTAACTATTAGACATTTTTAACTATTAGACATTTTTAACTATTAGTTATTGCGATAGGCATCGTATTGCGAAGCTTGCGATAGGTATCGTGGTTTGGAAAATAGAAGTATAAAACTGCAAATCTTTCAACCCTCTGAGCAGTACTTATCACACGCATGTCCCGTCAGTTGTATTTCCTGCATGACTTCTAAGCAATTTTGATATTCCTGCGTGTGCGATCAACAGAATCTGTCCTAGGATTCTATAAAAAGATAAATGAAGATTTAGTCATGAAGATTTACTCTGACTGGGGTTCTCAAGCATATATCCATTGTCACCTGCAGTCTTTCCATCATAACTTCTAACCAGTTTTGACCTTGACCAATATAATCTTTCCTAGTATTTCAACTAATAGACATGGTCATTTAGTCATGCGGAGTTGTGGGGTAAAAGCAATATTACACTACTCTGAAATCTCGCGACATTCAGTGCGTTAAGAATCAAAATAGTTGAAAAATCAATCTTTAAATTTGATAGTATATAGAAAGGGACTTGGTGTGTGTGTACCCTACTTCACGTGGTGCTGAAGGATTCGATTACCTTACTTTGGGAAAGTGTGGGGAATGAGCTTCTCGTCATCAGATCTTGATTGACGAGGTATCTCGAAGTCACTTGGAGTGTGAATGTTACGCAATGAAATGAACTAAATATGTATTATTCATAAATTTAAACAATTCTTTAGATACATGTTTTTAATGTAATAAACTATGAACATATTTGTAAAAAAAAACGAATTGCGTGTGTAACTAGGAAAGAAAACCTCGAGCACCTCAGATGTACTTCGATTTCATTAAAAAAAGACCTCTTCTAATGGGGAGGGTTAAAAATCTTGTGCTATCTAAAACTGTAAAATTCATTTCCCATAATCGTATTTCAATATTTTAACCCAAGTGGTTTCGACGAGATATCTCGTCCATCAAAATCAGATCAATTTTGCTAATGACCATATATTGTAGATTTTTTTTATGATTATGAGATCAAGATCTAATCATTTCTTTTTCTAATGACTAGATACCTCGTCTTCAATATCTCGTCAGTTTTGCTAATGACGAAAGATACCACGTCGAGAAAACCACTAGGAGCGTTGGTCTTGGGGGTCACGGAATTTTAAAGTATTGTAGTCCCCTTCACACATGGCTAATAACCACATCTATTGGCTGAAATGAATTCTAGATTCTATCAGGTCAAGATGGTTAAAACTGGTTTGAAGTCATCCACGGGATGACTGCTGGTCGCACAACGGATAGATGTATATTTAACCCTCTGAGGGTTTCACTTGAAAGTATTACTCCAAATTATTTGTGAACACTGGGTCAAAAGTTCGAAACAAACCAGTTGAAATTATATAAATCTTACTCAATTTAAGCCTTTCACCATACATGGCACTAGCGTAGTTGAAAATGTCTGGACTAATCCGCTGGTGCACTACCGTTCATATATAATTTGAAAATATTTTCAAAGAAATTCATCCTCAAAAATGGCGCCAAGTTAATCGCCAACTGCAAACCGCCATAATAAGGCAACCCTTGCCATAATTACAGCCAGCGATTACGCTTCATTGGAGAAAGACGGCAAGTTCAAGGTTTCTGTAAAACGCTTATCCTTACACGGGCACTCGATCTGCAGTGAAGCGCCCTCACAGGGGATAAGCATTCATGGTAGATGAAACACGTAATCGCATTTAGAAAAGAAATCTTAAAGAGCTATTCACGTTTCCCAGTTTAGTCCTGAATTTATGTTTCCATCATTAACCTAAAAGCTTCCCTTATAAAAGATATATTCCATAAAATAGATATATTTCATAGAATGTGGTCGATTTATTTTGAATTTTTATGGCACAAGGACCAGGTTTGACCAAGCGGCGTCAAATTATCGGTATTTAAATAAATTTTATCATGATTTATCCGTAAATTTAAAACTAATCCTCAAAATTCAACTTGGATACAATAGTACAATTTAAAATTCAAATCAATTTTTAAATAAAATCATAAAAACTTATGGCTAGTATAAATAAAACCAGATTTGGATGAGGAGGATCTCTTAAGAAATCAGCAACACTAAAATTAGTAGCTGAAAGTTAGGAGAGTGGGATGTCAGCTCAGGTGTTGACCTCGTCATCTGACCGTGGTCCAAAATTACGAGGTGTTGTCCTCGGATCTTTCCATTCGGGTCTGATCCCGGATCGTCACCAATAGTCGTTGTGTTGCTCCAGTGCGACGTTCATTCGCCAACCTACCGTCAAAACTAAATTGTGTCTAACATCTTATCTAGATTCAGTCGATTAGACTTTTTCGACTGGCGATCCGGGAACAAACGCGAAGGGGGCGATCCGGGAACAAACGCGAAGGGGGCGATCCGGGAACAAACGCGAAGGGGGCGATCCGGGAACAAACGCGAAGGGGGCGATCCGGGAACAAAAGCGAAGGGGGCGATCCGGGAACAAAAGCGAAGGGGGCGATCCGGGAACAAAAGCGAAGGTGATCCGAAGACAACACCACGTAATTTTGATCCACGGTCAGATGACGAGGTTACACCTGAGCTGGCACCCCACTCTCCAAACTTCCACACCACCGTGAGGGCATTTGAGGTCACGAGATTTAACGTGCACCACCCCCTGTACACGACGGTCTTTGGTTGGATTCGAACTTGGAACCCTCCGGTTGCCAATCCGTTACTCTTCCAGCCGGGCTACAGAGCCTCCCTGGGCTTAAAAGGATGCTACGCCACTGATAGCGATACATTTATTGTAATTCCGCTCCTGCATTCTGAGCTCTTATTGGAGGATACTGGAAAAAAAAGCGAGAACCCCTACATTAGACTGACTGACTCCCTTTTCTTTATCTTTTATCTCCCTTTTTTGGGGAGATAGGCGATAAGGTAATGCAATGCTCCATGAAAAATGCGAGTGTTGGGACCAGGGAGATGGAAAATAGCGACGACACTGCCATTTTTATTCCAGAACCATCTCCTGTCTGACAAAGAAATTCAAGATGCAGGATATGGAGCATAACCGAAGCTTTGTTCACGCGAAATTTGAATAGTTCAATATGGAACTCGAGACTTGTTTCTAGATTTTGCGCTTCGGAAATAAATGCCCTTTTTCCATTTTTCAATTCTGCATTCGATTTGATGTACTCTTCAGATTCAGAAGTATTTTGATATGAATTTCGTTTTATCGGGGTTGGGTGTTTTGGTTTTATGAAGCTAGGTCCAAAAGCGGACTTGCTGCGGTATGCATAAGACAGAATATGACCTAATAAAAGTATAATATTTAAAAATCAATAGTCTAAGACAAAAATAAAAGGTAGATCTAAAACGTGTAAAATATATAGATGAGAATAAAAATATTCAAATAGTCGGTGGGTTTTATCGGGGGTGTTGCATGATTGGTTATGGGTTTTTTGGCGCAAGGGTCATTTTCGGCCTAGCATAAGACAGACAGCGGGAAGTAATACACAAAGAGAGGGTGGCGAGAGAAGAGATCGCTTGGTAAACCCAGGAGACCGACTCCCGGGTTTACCAGAGTAAACCCCAACAGCAATTGGTGGGTTACGAGTTCGAAATTCGGTCAAACCGAAGATCGTCGTGTACCTGGGTGTTGGTGCACGTTCAATCTGTCGTGGCCTGAAATGTCCCCCATGTTGGCGTGGTGTGGAAGCTTATAGTGGAGTGCCAGATCAAGTCTCGTCATCCGATCATGGTTCAAAATTACATGGTGTCCTTTGGGGCTGGATCCCGGACCTTCGCCAATAGTCCATTGTGTTGCTCCAGTGCGACGTTAATTAACTACCAACCTAAAGAGAAACCCATGGGGAAGGAACATATTATAGGGTACATCGGGTTCGCAAAGCCGCATCTAATGGAGATGTGCCCCTGTTAGTTGTTTATGGGTTTTATAGCCAAGCTGTGCCAAACAAGACGTCAAGTAAAAAACGCGAAAGGGAAAAAGGGATTGGGGAATAAGGTAGTGGAAAGAAAGCAGAAAAGACACCATTTGAAAAGAAAAGATCAATAGGGTAGCTCGGGACCTTGAAGCCAGTACACACCTGAAGGAGATGTTATCTGAGGGCCTGAGTGGAAATGACTGAACTTTGCCATCAAGATTAGGTTCATAGTTACTCAAATGCATCGGTTAGTTTCTTTGACCAAAGGAAGACTGGAATATATCTTTCTATGTACCCCTGTAAGCAGATGTGTCCGGAGTACTGCTGTATAGAGGTGAGATATCTGGTTGAGTATGAATTTAAATATAAGCATGCGTTTGGATCGATACTGTGGTAGGTATTTTAATTAACGTCACATTGGAGCAACACAACGGGCTATTGGTGACGGTCCGGGATCAAAGATCCGAGGACAATACCTCGTAATTTTCAATCACGGTCAAATGAAGAGGCAGCATCTGAGCTGGCACCCACTCTCCAAACTTCCACACCACGCCAACGTGAGGACATTTGAGGCCACGACAGACTTAAAGTGCACCAGCCCACTTTGTACACGGCGGTCTTTGGTTGGATTCGAACTCACAACCCTCCGTTTGTCTAATTCGCTACTCTTCCGACCGAGCTCCGTACTATGAGAGTTTGGTTGGGTTGGTGGGGTTTTATGGCGCAAGGGCCATATTTGGCCATGCTGCGCCAAACACAAGATATGAAATATCAATATATTGTACTTACACACAATAAAGGTTTTACTGATTCCCGAGAGAAACACACCCAGGTTTGGTTGGTTTGCTTTTAGGGGTCTTATGGCGCAAGGGCCATATTTGACCATGCTGCGCCAGATGCAATACAATATCAAGTAATTAACACAAGACACACAATATCAATTAATTGACACACATAGGGAAAGCTTTACTGACACAGAAGAGAGAAATACACCTAGGGAGGAATGCACCTGGCAGGAATCGAGCCTGCGCTGCCTACAACTCGAAGGTTGCTAGCGCAGTGGGCATACCCATTGAGCCACTACAGACCCGTACTGTGAGGGGATGTATAATTCTTACATTGGAAAGCCATCCATAAATGTATGTATCATGATGAACTATCCCACTACAAAAATTAACAATACAATGGCTCTCAGTCCTATCCTATGGCCTCATTGGCAAGAGTGAAACGGGTAACACAGGTGAAGTACGTCGGGAGTATATGCTCATAGTAGGGCCACCCAAGGCGTGTAGGCTATGCTGCTTTACCCAGATAATATAGGAAGGTGAACGGTTGACTAAATCGGACTGATATAGATGGCTCCTAGATCATAAGATCAATAGCAGACTCACTATACCCATGTCATGGATTTGTGCAAACTCAGAGAACGATCACCTGCCCGTACTTAAAAGTAATTGCGATGATCACCTCCAGTATGTTTTCATCACTGGTACCTTAGTAAAACACTAGGAGAGCCGCTTACCTTAAATTTGCCCCGGAAAACTTTCTGCTTTCCAGGCTCCGATCTGCCCATTTGAAGAAATATTCAAAAATCTATTCACATGTACAAAGTGAAGCTTATTACCAGCATCTCCTCACATCCTAAATTGCATTAGAGCCATACATGACATTTTTAAAGACCCATCTGCCATTGCCCAAAAACCTTTTATGCAGACTCAATGACTTAGTTTAATTTGTTTTTTCTGCACTGGAATAAGAAAGAATAAAACAATACAGTGGTATATCAAACAGTGAAACTCATCTCTCATGAACTTTTTGGAAGACAAAATTCACACCACGCCAATGTGAAGACATTAGAGACCATGACAAATTAACGAGCAAACCCCAACGTACACAACGGTCTTCAGTTGGATGGAATTTCGAACTCGCAAATGCGTTGTCGGGGGAACCATCCGCGGTGATTTCCATTCATGCCTTTGAGAATGGCAGCCTTCTAACGAGCTTTCACAATCTTTCAAAAATCGACCGACACAAGGTCGAATGCCTTCTTGTTGCATCCCCTCTATACAGAGTTGCTACGAGTTGATAAATGTTGACTATAATTTTGAACAAAACTCTTGTATAAAAATTATTTTCCTAACTTTTACTGACCTCAAGACTAAGTCAATCCTGATGCATGAGCAATCTAATAATCCTTGTAGTTAAGGAAGACTTAATCGCCACAATGAGCTCCTTTCAGTGGATTAACTGGATTGATGGTGGAACTAATCTAAATGACGTGTAGCTTTCGCGGAAGAAGGGAACAATGATTAACCGGGATTGTCTCTTGCCAATTAGTAGGGTAACTAATGTAGTAGGAAACGTTTGCAGACTTCACACCAGAAAGGATTTTTATTACTCAGAATGGGGCCTCTGTAGATGGATTGGAAGTGGCGGATATGCAATCGGAGGGTTGCGAGTTCGAAACTAGGTCCAACCAAACATGTACACGGATGCTGGTGCTTGTTAAATCTGTCATGGCCTCTAATATCTTCATGTTGTCGTGGTGTGGAAGTTTGGAGTGGAGTGCCAGCTCAAGTGTTGACCTCGTCATCTGACCGCGATTCAAAATTACGTGGAGTTCTTGGATCTCTCATGGGGATTGATAACGGACCATTGAAAATAGCCAGTTGTGTTGCTTCAGTGACGTTAATTAATTACCATCATTAACCAGATACGCGAGAACAAAAGGACGAGGGATTTGTTACATTATATTCTACTTGAATCAATAGAGGAGTCCGAAACTTTATCCAGATTAGCCAAGTTTTGCATAAGCCCATGAGACTAATGTTGGATTAAAAAATTTATCAGGACACGAAACAAGATTGCATGGAAAAGCAATCAAAATGTTTTCCTAAAAGGGCATACAAAGCACGCGATCGAAGTATGATGCTCGTGTGATCCCGTTTGATAATTTTTATGATATTGGGCGATCTTGCATGAGGAATTTTCAGTGCCCCTAGACTAGACTGAAAACTAAGTTTTTACTTCCGCTACCCTAAAAACTCTCACATGATACATATATTGTGTTTACCTTAAAATGCAATTTATTGCCATTTGGGGGATCTTTGAATCTAAATCTTATTTTCATTGACCAATTATCACATCGATTCGGAATGCATTCTTAGGAACTTTTATTAGCAAAGTGCTGAAGTCATTCGAAAAACGCAAACCAAGTGACGTATTGTCCGGAATACGCTCAGGAAACACCGTTCCAAAACAAACACTGCCATCCACCTACATCTAACGTATCAGAAAAAGCCTCTAAATTCGAAATTGGTATGGGACACACCACCCAGCAACGAATACACTAGTGCAGCCAAAAGCGAACATACCACCCAACCACGAGTACACTAGTGGGCTAACGTGAACACACCGTGAGTGTTCTCGTTGAAGATAGTGAATGCGTCAACGTCTTGGTAACAAACCCATTCCGTTTAATCTTGCCTATACCTAGAGCCCCAAAGACCACACCAACAAAATCCCCATTCTCTTTCCCAGCAAAAGAACCACTCGTTTCCTCAAAAAGCATCCATTACCTCCTTCCCACGCCTCTCAGACACACACAAAAAGATAGAATTGAAACCTTCCCGAGACCTCTTCAATCACCGGAAGAAATATCACCGCGAACCACATGTAAAACGTCACCCCAACGTCCTCCCGAGGACTCGTCACGACGGTGTTCGCTTACGCTGGAGGCGAGACCGAACGCATATTTCAGTCATTCCCTTTCCTCCGGTTGAGTGTTTCGTTGGTGGCTTGTTTGCTTTTGTCCAACCATTTGGCTGGGCGCCACGGGAATAAGTCCTGGCGACCCTCCAACGTGGAAGAGACATTCAACAAATGGTCCAATGCCCTTGAATCTTGCGATGAGAGGACGGGGAGAACTTCCGTGGGGATCTCTTTCGGAGGATTGGATTAAATGTTGAGGTTTTATGGCGCAAGATCCAAAAGTGGACAAGCTGCGCCAAACACAAGACAGAATATAGCCCAATAAAAGCACAGAACATTTAAAAATGAAGTCCAAGACAAAGATAAAAGGTAAATTTAAAACATGTAAAGTGTGTAGATGAGAATAAAAATATTTAAAAAGTCAGATAATAAAACAAGATCATCTGAGGCATAACTAATGAGACTGAAGAATTTAATCTACATATGTACAAAATAAAAATGCATAAATTTTTGAATGAAATTTAAACAGCCGAAGATGGACAATCCAGACAAGTCAGAAGCGCTAGACTAGTATGATTGTTTTTTAAATTATATCTTGCGATATATCTTCCAATTTTGTGCATACTGCTGGTGTCAAAAAAGTTTCCTGCAGACCAATACATACAGGATGGCAACAAAGTCTCCACATTCTCAACATGGTTACGGCAGCCTTCGCAATTTCAAAATATTATTTTAATTATTATGATATTCTTTCACATTTTTGCGTTTGTGCCTACTCTTTATTTTTGTCTATTTCCATTTTCTCACCAGATGAGTCAGATGAATTGGTTCCCAGTATTCTACATCGATTCTATTAGATTTTGTATCATCTAATTTCATTTGCGATTTTGTTTTAGAAGTGTGTTTAAGATCAGGACCAGATGGTTTGGGAATATTTGTTTTTGTTGATTTTTTAATGGTTGCATCTTTTTCTTGGACAATTGTTTCTTTGTTTTGTACAATTGTATTTTTAATTTTTCCATTGTGAATGATATCTGTTTGGACAGCAACGGATTTTTCAATTTCTTTATTGGGAATGGTATCTGTTTGGACAGCAACGGATTTTTCAATTTCTTTATTGGGAATGGTATCTGTTTGGACAGCAACGGATTTTTCAATTTCTTTATTGGGAATGGTATCTGTTTGGACAGCAACGGATTTTTCAATTTCTTTATTGGGAATGGTATCTGTTTGGACAGCAACGGATTTTTCAATTTCTTTATTGGGAATGGTATCTGTTTGGACAGCAACGGATTTTTCGATTTCTTTATTGGGAATGGTATCTGTTTAGATAGCAACGGATTTCATCGTTTAAATTAGAAGTGTATGAAATATTTGCTCTTGGTGTCTGACTTTCTATTTTTTGCTTAGAGATATGAAATTTTTTGTTTTATCTTTATTCTTTGGATTTCTTTTTTCCATTGAGGACAAGACCTGGAGTAAGTAGGATGATTTCCCTTACAATTGAAGCATATAAGTTCATAAGTGCAGTTTTCGCCATGTTCGGGTTTTGAGCATCTGGCACAAATTGCAGGTGATCGGCATGAAGCCTGAGAATGTCCAAACCTGGCACTTAAAGCATCTTTGGGGGTTTATAATGAACGGTCTAACGCTGCAATTTAAGTATCCTGCTTTAATGTATGTCGGCATGTCTGGTGTGTTGAATGTTAATATTACAAATTTTGTATTAATACTTTTATCATCTCGTCTGATGCACATGCTGAGATTTCAATTCTTCGATAACTCCTGTTCAGATACATTAAAAAGATCAGATTCAGATATAACTCCACGACTAGAAATTTAGAGTTCTGGGTGGAGCGACATTAACTTTTAGTTCGCCAATTTGGTTTAATTTCATTAGTTGCTCAGATTGATATACAGATACAGTTTCTATGAAAAGATCACCAGACCGCAATTTATTTTGCTTTTGGTTCGCCAGCAGCAGACTGAATATATTTTTGTGCAGCAAATGGTGAAAAGGTTGCAAGTTTCCCTTCAGAGTTATTGATAATTAAAAATTTAGGTATTGAGAAATCAACATTGTTAGAGGGATTTAGGCCTCTAGGGCAAAGACATTTTTGGATCCATAGATTGAATATTTAACTTTATGGTGGACCCATACCCACTACGGAGTCCAACAAGGGGAAGTATTGGCTGGCTCTGGAACATTCCAGCACACACTTCAAGATACCACCATGATATAGTGCTACAGTATCGGGATGTGGCTGGTTTTGGGCTGTGTGGCGCAAGGGTCATATTTGACCATACTACGCCACGCACAATACAAACAACGTCAAGACATACACACAAGGAGAGCTTTACTGATACCGAAGAGAGAAATACACAAATACACACAGGGAGGAATCAAATCTGACAGGAATCGAACCTGCGCGCTTACAACACGACAGTTGATTAAAATATGCTGAATAGTTAACTAAACACGCGCAGGATACTCGTGAGTGAAACACATGTCCTACACCATAAGCGAGTTAAAACCACATCGGAATGTAATGCATGGCCGAATGTGAAAAAGATTTGTTTAACCCTCCTGCTGGTTGTCATGACGAGGTATCTCGTCTCATTAGCAAAACTGACCAGATCTTGATCGACTGGACGTCTCGTCGTTAGAAAACTGACCAGATCTTGATCGACTGGACGTCTCGTCGTTAGAAAACTGACCAGATCTTGATCGACTGGACGTCTCGTCGTTAGAAAACTGACCAGATCTTGATCGACTGGACGTCTCGTCGTTAGAAAACTGACCAGATCTTGATCGACTGGACGTCTCGTCGTTAGAAAACTGACCAGATCTTGATCGACTGGACGTCTCGTCGTTAGAAAACTGACCAGATCTTGATCGACTGGACGTCTCGTCGTTAGAAAACTGACCAGATCTTGATCGACTGGACGTCTCGTCGTTAGAAAACTGACCAGATCTTGATCGACTGGACGTCTCGTCGTTAGAAAACTGATCAGATCTTGATCGACTGGACGTCTCGTCGTTAGAAAACTGATCAGATCTTGATCGACTGGACGTCTCGTCGTTAGAAAACTGATCAGATCTTTATTTTGTTATAAGAATCTCGCCTATATCTTGATATCTCATTAGCGAAATTGGTCAGATCTTGATAGATCTGACCAATTCCTCGTCGTAACCACTTGAAGGGTTAAAAAGGGTATTCGTTCTACAGCAAGGCATCAACCATGTGGACTTCGAGGCATGAAATTTACTATAAAATGCATATTCTCCGAATCCCCATTTCATTTCCCCAACAGTGTTTAACCGTTAAAACGTGCGAAGTTAAATTTAGGAAAATTGTATTTATGATCTTTACGTGCAAGACAATGAACATTTTTTGATTTGGCGTAGGAGATTGTCGATGAACCACTGTCCAATACCCACTCATTGACGTTTCTTGAGCTTTACTCTATTAGAAAAAATCTTGATAAGGCATGGATCGTTTCCCCGGTACACTCTTGGTATCGTGGGATCGCCCGGAAGATCCCTTGCTTCAATTGCGATACCTATAAAAGCGTTCTCCCGCTTTTTCAGTGGCCATCTGAGGTGTCTCAGATTTTGCCGTGGTCGCAAGATTCATACCGTTTGCCTTGAACGCCAGTCTGACCAGGCCTCTCCAGCACACATTCTCGAGTAACTGGGGTTGTCCCAAGACGACCTGTTTTCTGAATCTCTTTTGGCGTATGACTTTGTGCGGGTGAATGGATTTGTGGATTTGGTCTAGCTGAAGCTAGATGTGGAGATTAGTAACAAAAGAATAAAGCGACAAGTCTACAGTTCTCCAAATACTTCAGTATCGTTAAGCCTTCTTTACAGTGCAAATAGCGCTTTCTTTCAAATATTTAATTTCTTGAAACCAAATTTTTGCTGGATCGCTCAATTTCTATGTTTAATTACTTGCTACCAACAATTCTACATTTTAACCAAACTCTTATCAAGATCAAAAATTGACGAACGCCCCTTCGAATATAGTTGATTTTTTTTGTAGTTTTATTGTGGAAGGACCATATTTGGCCAAACAAAACGTCAAGTAAAAAATATCGTAAAAGGGAGAGATTGGTTGTTTGGGGGTTTTATGACGCAAGGGCCATATTTGGCCATGCTGTTCCAGGCACAAGACATAATATCAAGTAATAGACACACACAACGAAAGTTTTACGGACACAGGAAGAGAAAAAATACACCCAGGGAGGAATGCACCTGACAGGAATCAAACCTGCACCACTTACAACTCGAAGGTTGCTAGCGCAGTGGACATTCCCACTGAGCCACGAAGGCCCCATAAAACGGAGAGAAAGAGGGGTTTGGTGAACAGGGTAGTGGGAAAAGATCGCTTGGGTATCCCGAGTGCGCGACCCCGTGTTTACTAAAGACAGTAGAATAGATCACTAGAGTATCTCGGTTCGTGACGCCCACGCACACTTAAAGGAGATGTGTCCTTGCGGGCTTAGAATCTATGAATCATAAGAAATGAATTCTCAGTTTTGGATCAAGAGTTGGTCAATGGTTCAGGTAATCAAAAATGTTAAGGTTCATTTATCTAAATTTTCTTTATTTAATACGAGTTTCGTTCTGTTTAAATCATTATACTGTGCTTTGTCTATACGATAAGATTAGGTGTGACGCAAGGCCCAAAACGTTATAAAGCATAAGGACAATTTCGTAAAGTGAAAGCAGATTTCGCAATTTATCCTTACATCTTCCAATTCTAAGCTGTATTGTCCTTTCGCTGTTAATCGAGAACTTTTGCAATGCCAATTATTTAAGCCTCAATTGGTTTCGACGAGGTATCTTATCCACAATCTAGGCAATTTTGCTAATGACTAGATATCGTTGAGACAAACTGCTATATATTCTTTCAACTCCTTCCTTCTTATTCAACTTCAAAACTTTCATTACTCCAACGGGTAATGAAGATCCCAAGTAGGAAAAACAAATTCTTCCTTCCCTCGAACTGGCGAGTTTGAAAGAGGGTTTATGCATTAAAAGCTTTCGACTACAGGGTGGATTTAGACGCGAACATAAACCACCAGGAGGGTTAATCAAGATTATATTTGGAACTATTTGTTAAAGTTGACTGTTAAAATATTACGAGATGGGATGAAGTGTTATTACATTTTATAATGCTTGGAATGCAAACAAGAGAATTTGGATTTCATAAAATCTGATTTTGATACGGATGCTAAACAGTTGTAAAAAATGTCTAGCATGGCTAAATTTCAAGGGCTCTTGAAAAACAGTGATAAACTATATATTTCTGTAATGAAAAAAATTACCTAAATATTCAAGAGGATCAAAATTTTGATCGTTTGATTGACTGCTTAATACTTGAAAGTTTAAAATAGCATGATCTGTTGAATAGTGGATCCAACCATTATAATTTTGAAGTTTTTCTAACTTGAAAATTACCCTCCTAAAAAAAGTTTGAAGGGTTGATAATTATGTTGCATGAAGCCTTTCAATTGATATTAGCTCATAAATACGTGGAGCACTTTAAAAACTAAAAACCGACTGAGTTATGTTTCCCACTACAAATTAAACTTTAATATTGTGGATTTTTAAGGCTTTTTCTTATCCAACAGTTCACGTTGGCGTGGTGGGGAAGTTTGGAGAATGGGGTGCCACAGCTCAGGTGTGACCTCGTCATCTGATCGTGGTTAAAAATTACGTGTTGTCCTAGGATCTTTTCCTTCGGGTTTGATCCCGGACCGCCACCAATAGCCCGTTGTGTTGCTCTAAGTGCGACGTTAATTAAACACCTACCTAACAGTGAGGGGAAAGTACCGAATCATTGTAAGCCACCAAATTCTGAATGTCAGTTTTGACAGACGGCTCACCAACCTTTGCATTCTGAATCTCCTTATCAGGTTAAATGATGGGCTCATGAAATGCCACGATGAATTGAAAGTGTTTAACTTGCACAATAGTGAAATTTTAGTCTATTGTAGTATGTGTTGCAAGAGGATTTGCCTCAATGTTTGGTTTGGATTGGTTTAGATACACAAGTCACAATTAGCCAATCTGCAAAGGCATAAAATTTGAAACATAAAATAAGAAAACTAATATAAAATTCGGAAATTTATAGAGGTTTGCAATAGTTCAGTGGGTGTGCTCACTGCGCTATCGGCCCAAGAGCTGTAGGCGACTCAAATTTTATTGCTGTATTTTGTATTCCGTTGCATTTTGTATTCTGATGTATTTCTGTTGTCGGTAAAACTCATTTTTATGTGTGTTTCCATTTACTTGACGGTAAGTAGTTGAATTAACATCACTCAAGTAACACAAGAGGCTATTGGTGACGGTCCGGGATTAACCCCGAAGGGAGATACGAGGACAACACTTTGTAATTTTGACTAACGGTCAGATAACGAGGTAAAGACCCGAGCTGGAACCCCACTCCCCAAACTTCCACACCTGGCAACATGAAGGACAAATTTAATGTGCACCAGTCCCACGTACACGACGATCTTTGGTTAGATCGAGTTTTGAACTCACCCCTCCGATTAATAATCTACTTTTCCGACCGGCATTTTTACTTCACGGAAAAGTATTACTTGGCGTAGTTTGGCCAGATCCGACCATTGCGCCGTATGAAAAACCAATCCAATCGGCAATTTACAATTTCAACTCGAAATTAGTCGAGCTATCAAGTTTATAAAATGGTAGGTTGGCACTTTAATTAACGTCGCACTTGAGCAACAAAACAGGCTATTGGCGACGGTCCGGGATCAAACCCGAAGGGAAAGATCCAAGATAGGTATATAGGCATTTTAATTAACGTCGCTCTGGATAAACACAACAGGCTATTGGCGACGGTCCGGGATCAGCCCCAAGGGAAAAGATCCAAGGACGACACCGCGTAATTTTGAACCACGGTCAGATGACGAGGCAACACCTGAGCTGGCACCCCACTCTCCAAACTTCCACACCACGCCAACGTGAGGACATTTGAGGCCACGACAGATTTAACGTGCACCAGCCCCCTTTGTTTGGCTGGATTCGAACTCGCAACCCTTCGGTTGCTAGTTCGTTACTCTTCCAACCGGGCCACCGCGGCCCCGATTCTCGGAAGGAAGAAAAAGGAAAAATAGAAAGATAGACGAGGGTAAAAATGAAAGGGATGACAGATTACTTGGGTACCTTGAGGTTGCGATGCCTGTACATCTAAAGATGTGCCCGAGGGCCACACACCTAAGGAGATGTGCCCTTGAGGACATAAATTAGACAGAAAATGATTCCATTGTTAAATTTTAATACCATCTGATTAAGCCATAAATTCAGTTTATTTCGGTCTTCACACTCTGGCGATTCTCACTTTAATATCGAGACAGGAATGCTCTTGCGAGACGTTTAAGCAAGTACTTAAGTCTAAAACAGGTGTGCATCAGATCCGACACATTAGGCATGCAACCGTCAGACATATCACAAAAAGCGGGCCCCAAAATAGCGATACCCTACCGCTGCCAACTTCCGTGGCGATTCGGAATATGAATCGCAGTTACACTTTACCACGCACAGGAATGCGAGAAATGTCATTAAAAGACATCGCGACAGCTCGACAAAAAAATGGCGTCTGTTATTCTCAGGTACGCCAGACAAAATCGTCTGCATCGCGCGCGTTGCAGCCAGATTCCTTTCTTATTTTAAAGTCGCCTTCGAACGATAAGCGTACAAGTCATTAACAGAACCCAAGCCAGCCATTCTTCTAGGGGTGAGGCAGAGGACCTATTAGAAAAAAAAGCGCAGTGGTATTTTATCCTGGAGTCTCATCTGACGATACATTTAGAAGAGGGGATGTAGATGGGGAAGATTCATTCGATTTTTATCGCCGTTTCTTTTTCTGATGTGGTTTCGGGCTGCCGATCGCGAGGCGAGATAGCGAGGCGGCTGTTTGTCTTCGTGCAACTAGGCACTGATTTCTGATCCAAAATAAATCGATGGGGGCTGGTTCACGTCGAATCTGTCGTGGCCTCCCGTTGGCGTGGTGGGGAAGTTTGGAGATTGGGGTGCCAGCTCTGGTGTTGTCTTATCGTCAGATCATGGTTTAAAATGAGGCGTTGTCCTTGGATGTTTCCCTTCAAGATGAATCCCGGACCGTCGCTAATAGCCCGTTGTGTTGCTCCAGTGCGACGTTAATTAACTACCTACCAAAATAAATCGTTTGATGGATGCCTTTCCTGCCTTAAAAGGCTCGAAGAATCGAGTATTTATAGCTACAACTTGAAAACTGCAAGGGTGCAATGAATTTCAATTACTAGGTAGTGAATTAACGTTGCACTGGTTGTACACAATGGGCTATTGGTGGCGGTCTGGGATCAATCCCCAAGGGAAAGATCGAGGACAACACCTCATCATTTTGAATCACGGTCAGATGACGAGATCAACACCTGAGCTGGCGCCCCATTCTCCGAACTACAACACCACGCCCAAGTGAGGACATTTGAGGCCATGGCACATACAACGTTCACCAGCCCCCGTGTACACGACGGTCGTTGGCTGAACCTAGTTTCGAAGTCGCAAACCTCCGATTGCTAATCCGTTGCTCTTCCAACTGGTCTACCGGGCCCCATTTCAAGGGTCTAGCGGGCCCCATTTCAAGGGTCTAGCGGGCCCCATTTCAAGGGTCTAGCGGGCCCCATTTCAAGGGTCTAGCGGGCCCCATTTCAAGGGTCTAGCGGGCCCCATTTCAAGGGTCTAGCGGGCCCCATTTCAAGGGTCTAGCGGGCCCCATTTCAAGGGTCTAGCGGGCCCCATTTCAAGGGTCTAGCGGGCCCCATTTCAAGGGTCTAGCGGGCCCCATTTCAAGGGTCTAGCGGGCCCCATTTCAAGGGTCTAGCGGGCCCCATTTCAAGGGTCTAGCGGGCCCCATTTCAAGGGTCTAGCGGGCCCCATTTCAAGGGTCTAGCGGGCCCCATTTCAAGGGTCTACCGGGCCCCATTTCAAGGGTCTACCGGGCCCCAAGTTAATCTGCTCAAGAGGTTGAGTGAACTTCCTACGGGGCCCAGATTAGATTCCTGTGAGCGACCCACTGTTGCCACAAGCAACGATGTGGGTAAGTTAACAGTTAATTAACGTTGCACTGGAGCTACGGGCTATTGGCGACGGTCCGGGATCAATCCCGAAGGAGATCAAAGGACAACGCCTCGCGGTTTTGTATCGCGGTCAGATGACGATAACACCAGAGCTGGCACCCCACTCTTCAAGCTTCCACACCACGCCAACGTGAGAACCTTTGAGGCCACGAGATTTAAGGTGTATTTATACACTAGAAATCACGAAAATCGACTTTTTATTGCTTCAAAATATTTTCCAACCTTTTAGCTTTCAAACGATACCAAGATCTTGTAAATATTCGAAATGGCTTTCCAGTTCGAGGGATTTTTCCTAGGTATTGTCCTTGTACAAACATGTTTCCAAAACTTTAAACTCGATTTCTGATAAAGTGTTTGCACTATGGCGCTTTGTTCAAACACTACTACTAGTACTAGTTGGGGCGCAGCCCCTTCACCCCGACTATTGCCATTATGGATTATTGGGGTCAGGCCCCAGGAAAAGCATGCAGATAGTCTCGATAAGGAGGAGCAGAATACTATTGCCATTATGGATTATTAGGGGCAGGCCCCAGGAAAAACATGCAGATAGTCTCGATAAGCGGGAGCTGAATACTATTGCCATTATGGATTATTGGGGGCAGGCCCCAGGAAAAACATGCAGATAGTCTCGATAAGCGGGAGCAGAATACTATTGCCATTATGGATTATTGGGGGCAGGCCCCAGGAAAAACATGCAGATAGTCTCGATAAGCGGGAGCAGAATACTATTGCCATTATGGATTATTGGGGGCAGGCCCCAGGAAAAACATGCAGATAGTCTCGATAAGGAGGAGCAGAATACTATTGCCATTATGGATTATTGGGGGCAGGCCCCAGGAAAAACATGCAGATAGTCTCGATAAGCGGGAGCTGAATACTATTGCCATTATGGATTATTGGGGGCAGGCCCCAGGAAAAACATGCAGATAGTCTCGATAAGCGGGAGCAGAATACTATTGCCATTATGGATTATTGGGGGCAGGCCCCAGGAAAAACATGCAGATAGTCTCGATAAGCGGGGGCAGAAACACGTGCCGACATTATAGCGCTTGACGTCGACCGCAGGTCGATGTACTTAATATCATTGCCTTAGAGCCATTGGGAGAACGGCAGGAGCTCCCTCCCCAAGCCGACTCCAAAAGGATTTATACGGTGCCTCGTGCGAAAACAGAACGACATTTGGTATACCGAAGTATACAGGGTGGACTGTTGCAAATATGCACGTAACATTTAATGATTAGCTAACATGCAAATATGCGTGCTGGCTATAAATTTTGAGATACTGAGACATACTGGTTTGGCGTCTCGTAGAATGAGGCCTATAAATAACCAGTCTCCTGGGCGCTGCCTTTGCTGGAAGGACTTTTAATAACCGACCTGCATTTGCATTACGTGGAAAGGAAAACCAGCAAACCTTCCATGGTCGGGCGAGAAGGGACATTGGGTATGCTCAAACAGTGATAACTCAACAAGGAATTCTTGTATTATGATTATTTTGTATCATTTTAATCTATATAACATAGTGGATGTTTTGACCCTCAGCCAAAGTTATTAGTTAAGAAATGAATTTTTAGTTGATTGTTAAATGTTAATTCCTGAAAAAATCTTGATGTTTAGACTTTCTTGGTGAAAAAAGTTGTAATAAAAAACCTATTCCTTTTATCAGCTTGATGGAAGGCCAAAACATGAAGAATAACATTAGGATTTTTTAACATTAGGATAATTTACAACAGGAATCGTCTTTCTGAACACATTAGAATTTGAGACAGCACTGTTCAAAAAACATGCTAATTAGCTACTTTTATCTAAATTAAACAATTAATAATTAGCTTAATCTGAATTTTTCACACTGAAATGAGCGAGCACAAACCAATGACCTAGTAAGACTGGATTTTTAAAGGTAAAAAAATCTAGTGTATACATAACCTTAATCGCGATTTTTTTTGTTGCGAGTTTGCTCTAATGTGGTTCCAAACCGCAGATCGCAAGACGAGATAGTGAGGCGGCTATTTTATCTTCATTCAAATAGGCACTTGACTTATGATCCAAAATAAATCGGATTTGACGGATGCTTTTTCTACCTTAAAAGGCTTGAGGAAGAATCGAATGTTTATAGCTACGTGAAAACTGCAAGGGCATAATGAATTTCAAGGACGCGATGATCGTTTAAAGAGCACGAGTAAGCTTCGGCGGTATCTAACTTCCTAAGGCAGCGCAGGTTCGATTCCCGCGAGTGACCCACTGTTGCTGCAAGGTTGGTTGTTTTGGAGTTTTATTGGCGCAAGGCCCATATATGGCCAAGTTGTGCCAAACACAATACAACGAAGGAGGAAAACAAATAAGAAGCAGAAGGGTAAGGGAAGTTAAAACAGAACAGATCACTCTGTTTCGTTTGGGTTTTGGCAGGAATGCGTCTTTAAAATCGGTCCGGGTGTCTAAGGTGCATGCATCGGAATCATCGGCAGAAACTTGCGCATCCCGAAGTGCCGATATCTCAAAGCCCCATAACTCCAGGGGAATCAGCCTATGGGGATAAATGACCTACCATCGTGTAGAGGAAAGTGGGCCGCATTGACCAGGTGGACCACTAATCCACTCCCATTTCTGACCGCTTGGTGGGGAAAATGAGTCACATTTCGGGCACATACGCTGGCCTGTTTAACCGCTGTTACTTCAGTTCTGGTCGTGGCGAATGCATGTTTAAATTGAAAAGAACGACGAGTTCTACAATTCCATTTGATTAGTTGATAGTTTAAACCATTTGTGTGGAAAGTGTGTGTGTGTGTGTGTAGCGGAAAGTGTGTGTGTGTGTGTAGCGGAAAGTGTGTGTGTGTGTGTAGCGGAAAGTGTGTGTGTGTGTGTAGCGGAAAGTTTGTGTGTGTGTGTAGCGGAAAGTGTGTGTGTGTGTAGCGGAAAGTGTGTGTGTGTGTAGCGGAAAGTGTGTGTGTGTGTAGCGGAAAGTGTGTGTGTGTGTAGCGGAAAGTGTGTGTGTGTGTAGCGGAAAGTGTGTGTGTGTGTAGCGGAAAGTGTGTGTGTGTGTAGCGGAAAGTGTGTGTGTGTGTAGCGGAAAGTGTGTGTGTGTGTAGCGGAAAGTGACGATTTGTCGAAGATTTCACTACCGAAGACAAAATACCACACTAAAGTTCAATCGGGCATAGGAAACGTAAATAGGTTGAAAGATCAGTTCAAGACGAACAAAATGATACCAGGTCTAAACCTATGACAAGTGCGGAGGGATCTAGAGCTTACCGAAGACGCAATAAAGATACCTTACGGTACAGTGGGGACTGCCTACCCGTTTTTTAATGGCACAAGATCAGTTAGCGGACAAGCAGCGCCAAATACAAGATTAAATATACCCATTAAAACAGACGAAACAGCCAAAGTAGTAAAATAGTAGTTTAAGTTTTCAAGTATTCTAAAAAGTCTAAGTTAAAAACATTGCAGTGGAAAAATATAAATACAGGACGATTCTTTGGTTTCAATACAAAGAGCGGTTAAACAGATCATTCGGATACCTTGGGGTTGCCGCAAGGAACGATATGCGATTTATATGTCCTCCCAAGTGCGTCCGAGGCCGTCGTGGCTCAGTGGGTATGCCCACTGCGCTAGCAAACTTAGAGTTGTAGGCGGCGCAGGTTCGATTCTTGTGGGTGCATTCCACCCTGGGTGTATTTTTCTTCTGTGTCAGTAAAACTTTCATTGTCTGTCTATTATTTGATGTTGTATAGCTTGTGTCTGGCGAAGCCTGGCCCTTGTCATAAAATCCCAAAAAACCAACCCAAGAACGTCCATAGAAAATAAAACGTGTCTGATTAAAGGGTAAGTAGATATTTTAATTAACATCACTGGAGCAACACATCGGGCTATTGGTGACGGTCCGAGGACAACACGTAATTTTGAACCACGGTCAGATGACGAGGCAACACCTGAACTGGCGCCCCGCTCTCCAAACTTCCACGCCAATGCGGACATTTGAGGCCACGACAGACTTAACGGGCACCAGCCCCCTTTGTACACGACGTTCGAACTCGCAACCTCCTGGTTTCTAGTCCGTTACTCTTCCAACCGGGCCATCGCAGCCCCTGATTAAAAGACTGTCACCTGATGAAAATGGTTGAATCTGAAAATGCGCCAGAACACGAACAAACCGAGCCAGACAATATCGAAATGCAGAAATGCTTGAAAGTTGGTTGCATTCAGTTTAATGGCGCAAGGGCCATATTTGGCGAGATGCTTCAAATACGAGACAAAATCAAGACATACGCATACAAGGAACGTTTTACTGACGCAGAAGGAGAAACACCCAGGGAGGAATAAAACCAGACAGGAATCGAAACCGCACAACCAACTCACAGGTTGCTAACGCAGTGGACAAACCCACTGAGCCACGGCGGCCCCGAAATGCTTGAAAGTTGGTTGCTTTCGAGTTTTATGACGCAAGGGCGATATTTGTCCCAGCTGCGGCAAACACAAAACAGACAATGTCAAGTTATTGTAAAAGGGAAGAATGGAGAAGAGAAAGATCTCTTGGGCATCCTGGGGTCACGGCCCTTTGTTTACCAGAGTCAGTAAACCCCATGGGAATGAATAGATCACTAGAGTTCCTCAGATTCCTCCTAGTACCTCAGTACTAGAGTACCTCAAGTTCGTGAAATCCGTACACAACTAAACATCCCGCTGAGGGGGATTGCGAATGAAGTGATATTTTGTTCCCATACTCACAATACTATCTCATTGCAACAAGGCAATAGTCCATGGTATGCAAATGCCGCATCATGTGGGCCAAGTGCTACTTGAAATTGCATTGGTTAGTTGGTTGTTTTGAGGGTTTTATGGCGTAAGGGCTATATTTGGCCAAACACAAGACAGACACAAAATGAGGGAGGAATAAAAAAGAGCAAAAGGTTAGGCGAGGGTAAAAATTATAGGGAGGAAAGATTATTCGTGTACCTCGAGGTTGTGATGCCGGTACACACCTAAAAATGTGCCCTAAGGACTGAAATTGCATTGTAAAGTATTTTATTTAAATTATGAGTGGTAAATTTAAAAATGAGAGTAACATTAATGAAGTGTTTGGGAGACAATAAAATATGATTTTTTTAAAACTACTGGACAGTAGTAAATTGTTTAATATGGACTTGGAAGATTTGGGTTGGCACTTCTGCCCACACCTCACCCTACAAAAATATAAAATATTCCTAAGATCTGTGTTGGTTGTTTTGGGGTTTTATGGCGCAAGGGCCATATTTAGCCAAGCTGCGCCAAACAGATAATGTCAAGTAATTGTGAAAAGAAAAGGGTCTTACCATCTCGGGAGATTTCATCGTCAAACAAATCGAAATCAAAGTCATCCAAAGTGAAAAAGGAAACGAAGACATCAATCAACTTCTCGCCCACAAACCCCAGCACCTTAACAAACACCCGGAAGGCTTCAAGTATCTCCTTTTGGCACGCGGACATTTTCCAATTCCAAAATGTCATTCCAGGGAACACCCAACGAAACGAACTCCTCTATGGAATGTGTCATATCGCACAGCATTTCCCTCCTGAAAAGCAACTGTTCGGTTTCACTTCGAATAAAGATAACGCAATCGGAGATAACCCCGATTCTCCAAATTGCGCATCCACCTGATAACGGACACAAAAAAATCGAACCCCTCGAAAGAGAGAAGCCATGCATAGAACTGTCAAAGAGGAAACGTGCTGACTAGATCGATTTATTATGCGCTACACGTGCGCTCGTTGTCAAACCACGATTACAAGTATCATCTGCCCTTATCTAGTTATTCTTGGAGCGTTTCGGTTTTCGACACCTGGCAACTACCGTGGAACAAAGACGGCACAAAGCCTAACTCAAGTTCGCAAACATTGACGTATCGTCCATTGTTGCTTTGGGACAAGGATGTAATTATTTTGCTGGTAGGACGGAAGTGTTGGTAAAGGTGTCCGTCCATCTGTCCTGTTGGTGCGAGATATTGATACATTGGACTTTCCCAGCTTCTTTCAACTCGGTCTTGCAGATTAACAGCTACTTATTTTAGTCATTATATTCATCGAGATTTCTTGGATATTGTCTTGGGGTTATCAACGCTTGTACCCTATACACTTGTAGCTTTGTGAACTGCGTAACAATTTTGATGTATAGATCTACCGTATTGGGCGGGCTTAACTCCAATAGATTAATCAAAACGTGGAAAGGAGAATAGGAAGATAGTAATAGCAATTTTACTTCAACAAATTTCTTAAGTAGAGTATTTTGCACGCTCTCATTTCCTGCAACCTGCAAAGCAAACCACTGCCCACTCATTTCCTCCAATGCAAAACATTAATGCCCAATGCAACTATCACTTTTATTTCATTACTGAACTATCCACAACTTATAAACATCCCAGTTTATTTTGTGATCCTATATCCTTAAAGTTTGATAGAAAGTTTTCGAACAGACTGAAGCACTGGGTTACAAGTTCTATGCTCACATGTGCCTATATAGTTTTTTTTTCAATTTTATACAAGCCGCTTCCATCAAAACTCCAGGAAGTCATTTGAACCTTCGTTTCAAGAGATTAACCCAGTTCGAATAGAATTTCTCCTGTAATTAACCAACTTGGTGACGCTAATCAGATTGGATTAATGCCAAATTGGAATATTAATGTGATATTGAGAGTTAGGTGAGGTATATTTCTCATTACGGTAATTCCAAAGAGGTATAAATCTTATACAGTTCGTGTAGCGGATCGTAGGCTTATGTTTAGTAGATATAAATGTAAAATTATTCCTTCTCGTTCCTTTAATATTGAAAACAAATCTGAAAGCAAAGAAATGCTGTGCCTTGTATTACAAATTTCAAACGAATTTCTTTTCATAAGTTTTTCCAAACTTCTATCAAGCAACACTTGTGTGTTAACCCTCCAAATTATTTCGACGAGATATCTCGTCAAGATCCGACCAATTTTGTTAACGCCGAGATATCTCGTCAAGATCCGACCAATTTTGTTAACGCCGAGATATCTCGTCAAGATCCGACCAATTTTGTTAATGCCGAGATATCTCGTCAAGATCCGACCAATTTTGTTAATGCCGAGGTATCTCGTCAAGATCCGACCAATTTTGTTAATGCCGAGATATCTCGTCAAGATCCGACCAATTTTGTTAATGTCGAGATATCTCGTCAAGATCCGACCAATTTTGTTAATGTCGAGATATCTCGTCAAGATCCGACCAATTTTGTTAAAGCCGAGATGTATCGTCATCAAGATATTACTGATTCTTTTATGACAACGAGATCAAGATCTGGTCAGCGTTTTCTTACAATGACGAAGTATCTTATCCATCAATACCTGGTCAGTTTTGCTAATGACGAGATACCTCGTCGAGACAACCACCAAGAGGGTTAGAGGATTCAGAGTTGCACTTTATCCCAATGCACCGACTGTGCGAAAAATACAAATGATCCCGTGAAAACAATTAGCAATCGAGTTGTTGAATTAGCGTCACATTGGATCAATTGAGTAGAAAATTTGAAACGAAACCGAAATTGGGATTTTATGGCACAAGGGCCAGGTTTGAGCAAACAAACACTATCCACTCATTTCCCGGATCATTTCAATCATTGTCCAATCACAAGCTATGGTCTTGCATTGTGTGCACCCTTCTCACTGTACTTTCAGTTTGAGACCTAAAATAAGATAAAAATAATTTGCACAAAACCTGCACGACAATACACAGGAGACAGCTAATACCTTGACGAAACTGAATTTTTCATTTATGTCCCTTTAAAATATTCAAAAAGGTTTTATTTGTGCTGCTTAGAATCCATTACAAGAAAGAGCTGTCGCTTGACAACAAAATCTATTATACATACTTCGTTTAAAAATAGAACTGAATGTAAGGGTAATAACGTTCCATCAGCATGACTTCTCCATTTAAAAAAATTTACACAACTTAGTATATTGAACTTATTTAAATTGTAAAAATGGAAAGGAAAATTTATTTATTTTATAATATTGGAATTGAGCCTTAAATACTTTGATAAAACTCTTCACCTATCCTATAAGCATTTAAAATATTTAATCTTGTTTACCCTGTGCATAAAACGTTGGCTTGCGCTTGGCAGCATTACTGCCGGTAGGAGTGAAAACGATTTAAAATATTGCATATCTAGTACTATTAAAAATTAGCGAGATCAAGCTTAGTACCAATGTTTCGGCGCCCAACAAGGTAAAAAGTCGCCCAAAGAGTGCTATTGCGCCAATCTGGCAACAGTGTTCCCCATCCTTGGTTCAGGGTATGATATAGGCGACCCCACACGTAGAAGTCCTGACAAGAGACAGCCAAAGAGCAAGTCCACCCATTTCTAACTTTACAAAGAAAACAGTAGGGGACGTGCAACGACTTTGTGTACAGACCCGCGGCCCTCATACGACCCTACTTCGATTTGCTGGCGGCCGTCTCACCAAGTGTTATTTTAACTTTAACAAGTCACACAATTGGTAATATAGGTTAAAACTTCGTTGTTAGATAATGCATTAAAATACCCAAGCCTCCTCGAGTCAACATATCTGTGAACAAACCTTTTCAGCCATGAATACCAACAAAGCGAAAAATAGGAACCGATTGACTAATCAAAATTTAGAATCAATTTTGCGCTTGGCTGCTATTATAATCGAACCAAATATTAAAACAGTTGTTAAGCCAATGCATTGTCACCCATCAAAATAAATTTCTTTCATTATCTTTTTTGTAACAAACATAAATAACAAATATCAATAAATATAAAATAAATATGATAGATAACTTTCATGTTTTTTGGGCGGCCCCCCAACCATAAGTGCTTGCCTGTTAACCAACGCACATCCTTGGCTGTTGGGCCATTTGGTGGCGCGTCGACCAATAGACGGGAAAGCTTCCTCGATTCGTCCTCCTCGGTTTCTGGTTCTTGGTCCAAGGTCGGGCACTGATGCAGGTGGGCAGCATCCATGACGCCCTGACAGCACAGCGGGCATTGTGGGGAGTGTAACAAGTGGTTGGTTGATTTAAATTCCATGGCGCAAGATTCAGAAAAGAATAAGCTGCGCCAAAGACAAGGCAATAAAATGTGCCAGTGATGATGTAATTTGCGCCATAGCAGCACTGTGCGGGAGTAAAAGGCAATAAAATGAGAAAATCGATGGGGCAACGAGTGTATCCTGTGCAGGTGGGCAGCAAGGTAGTCGTGCCCAGTTGTCCAGAACAGCGCCACGCCGACTTCCCGAGGGTGGCCATGGCAGATCGGACCATTGGTGACGAGTGTTGCTCATTTTTTTCCTTTTGAAGCCGTCAGGAACCCCCACAAGTCAGTAAATCTATCTGACCCTTGGTCAAAGGGAGATACACTTATCAATTCTTTCCGAAAATTTCAACCGAACTTATTTACCAGAACTCAAAGCTGGTACAATTTTTCCCAGGCCATGTCCATTTGCGGCGTATCTAGAACGTTTCCATCTAAAAACAAGTGCGCTGTACATCTGCGGCGAAGAATATGATCCATTCACTATCTCTTTGACTGATCTCACAAGTCCGTGGCCATTTGGCGAAACCTTCTCTACAAAAACTCTCATTGGTGCCGAAGTACTGCCAAGAATAGACACTGCCACCACAAAATCCTTAAAATGATGGAATTTCTCAGCTCCATTGATTATATCTGTGAGAGCTGAGAAGTATAAAGTTCTCGAAATTACCTAGCTTTTCTTACGAAATTAGGATATTTGTATTTTTTTAGTTGTCTTAGCGGTTTTGCTCTTTGAATTTTTCTTATTCTAAATACGTATCCTGGTTTATTGTGTATTGTTACCGTTTATTATAAATGTATTATTTATTATGTTATAATTATCATTTGTATTATATTATTATCAGTATTACTTTTGTTATTATCATTTGGTTCTCTAAATTTAACAAATTTTGTAATCCTTTTCTTACTAATATTGCATTTTTGTGCTTACATGTTTTGCCCTTCACTTACCTTCTATTTTTTATGTGTATAATACATTGCTCGGCTTTCCCTAATCCCCGAAACTCCTCTGTAAGGCGGACTTTATAGCTGAACAGGTGAAACAGTGTCCGCCTACGGCGTCCAATCCAATCTGACCCTTGGTGTTAACATCTGCATCCCAGACGTAAAGCATCCCAGCCCACGCGGATAAGACAGTTTACTCCAAAAAGCCAGAGATCACTCAACGATGGCATTGAATATCGGAGTAGAGAATGAGCAATTTCATCCCGTGCTATGTCAGATCCGGCGTTATCTCGTGTTTATGCTAGATACAGGACTTATCCATTACAGATTGAAAGAGAGGTCTTGATACAGATACGAAAAGTTGCTAATTGAATCCAATGGTTGAAGCGCTGGAAACTTTTCCGCAAGACAGGATGGCTGATTTTTCGAAGCCCGTTCGCTTGGTAAATCTGAATATAGTAATTCGGCGAATTTATCCGAATACCTTTGAAACTTAAGTTCTTATGAAAAGGTAAAAACTCGTATCAAGTCATTAATTCAGTTACAAACCGTCATTCGAAAATACCAACTTCGGAAAATAATTTGAAATGTCAACCAAAAGAATTTGTAGTATTTACACACTGACTATAAAATAAAATACATTATTGATTTTCAATTATCAAGGTTTGGTAGGGTTTTATGGCGCATGGGTCAGATCTGGCCAAACTGCTTAGGAATGATTTTTTTTTCAAGTAAAAGGTAGTTGAGTTTACGTCACAGTAGAGCAACCCAATGGGCTATTGACGACAGTACGGGATCAATACTGAAGGTAAAGGTCCTACGACACCACGTAATTTTGAACGACATCAGATTATGACATCAACACCTGGTAGGGGAGTTTGGAATGGGCTGCTGCCACCCCATTCCAAACTCACGCCAACATGAGGACATTCGAGGCCACGAGAGTCAACGAGCACCAGCTATGTCTGGTTGATTGAATTTTGAATTCGTAACCCTCCAATTACTAATACGCAACTATCAATGGGGCTACAGCGGTCCCTCAAACAAAAGGATATATACACCGAGAAATGTTTCTTCTGACTCAAAAGAGAAATACAGATGGGTAGTCTAACCTGTTGGGTACCTAACAGAGGCTTCTAATGCAGTACCTAACCCACTGAGTAACGGTAGTTCCGATGAAAGCCTGGTTTGTCACTGAGGTCAACTTTTCTCTACATGAGAGCTCGTTAGACCAGGACCTAAGGCTTAAGATGGCCAAACGACGTCAAGTAACTGGTCACACCCAAGGAAAGCTTTACTGGCAAGAAAATACACCCGGGAGAAATCGAACCACCTACAACTCGTTGGTTGCTAGAGCAATGGACAACCCCTCCAAGCCATATAGTATAGATCTTATTCACAATTGAAAATTATATCGAATAAACTGCAGACCAGTTGTGGGATACGAGGTTTAAAAATTCGCCGATTAGGACTGGTACAACCTGAGCCGTCGGTCTAACTCAAAATAGACCTTTTTTCCGTAGACGCATCAAAAAAATTCAGGTCTTTATAAACTCGCACTAAATTGATTGAAAACCTTGAAGTTGTCAACGAAGAGATGGATTGTAGAATGCAATACGTCATTTTCATCCATCCATGAGATTTCAAGAACATTGTTTGCACTTTACTTTTACATTGGATCTTTTAGAAAATCTTTGAATCGAAGGCGATGCTGTTTGCTGAAACTGTTGGTTGTTTTGGGGTTTCATGGCGCAAGGGCCATATTTCGCCATGCTGCGACAGACACAAGACATACAATATCAAGTAATAGACACACAATGAAAGATTTACTGACACAAGAGAAATACACATGACAGGAATCGAGCCTGCGCCGCCTACAACTCGAAGGTTGCTAGCGCAGTGGACATACACACTGAGCCACGATGACCCCTTGTAGAAACGGACCCTTCAGATATCCAATCTTCGAACATGTTTCCCCAAAATTAATTTGTTGCGAGAAAAATGCCTTATATGAATTGAATGCTAAACATCATACAGTGTAACGGTGCGTTTTATACGCCGTCCATTAGAGATGGGGAGACCCAGTTGGTAGAGTATCGGATTAGCAACCGGAGGGTTGCGAGTTTGAAACTCGATCCAACCAAAGACCGTCGCGTACGTGGAGGATCTGGTGTCCGTTAAATCTGCCGTGACCTCAAATGTCATCACGTTGGTGTAGTATGGAAGATTAGAGTCAGGTGCCTCGTCATCTGAACGAGGTTCAAAATTCCAAAGAGTTGTCCTCTGATCTTTTCCTCCGGGATTGATCCCGGACCGTCGCCAATAGCCCGCTGCGTTGCTTCAGTGAGACGTTTAATTGAACTACCAACCCTACCATTAAAAATGATATTTCATTTTACAGTTTTTTATTGCGATATCATTTTCCTTCTGCTTTATTTGAGGACGAGGCTGTCAAGACCGTATACTTGGGTTTAAAATATTAACTTGTGTATTTGGGAAACTGGAACTTTGGGAAACATGCTGGAAAATTATCCAAATTTTTGAAAGGTAAGTGAATTTACGTCACACTGGAGCAAAATAAGCTGAAAATTAAGTTCCGGAATTTTGAATCAAGGTCAGAAGATAAGGTCAACACCTAATCTGGTACCCAACGCTCCAAACTTCCACACCAAGCCAACATGAGGACATTTGAGGCTACGACATATTTAATATGCACCAGCCCCCACGTACACGGCGGTCCTTGATTGGATCGAGTTTCGAACCTGCAACCCTCCAATTGCTAATCCGCGACTCTACCAACTGGGCTACCGCAGCCATTAGAAATTATGAATTGACCCAAAATTCACAAATCTATTTATAGTAATTTAGATTAGACCATTTACGAATTATAAAAACAAGTAAATTTAAATCGTTTACAATTACCAAGCAAATCGTTATGATTTATATATAATGCGAGTAATCCAAATCTTTCTTGCCCTTTAAATATTCATTAAAACTTAAATTGATTTCTATTGAATGCTGAGAATCAAATTGGCAACCATGCTCTCATATGAAATGTGTTCAGAGTCAAAGGTCTTTAGAAATTGTTTTATAAAGCAAGTTTATTTGAAATCACTCAGTACTCTTTAAGTACTGAGTACTCTTAAGTACTCAGTACGCTTTTAAACGTTTGGAACTAAGTATTGAATAATTCAATTTTTATTTCCAAAACACTTAATTTGGGAAATGTTTCAGTTTTTGTTTTTCGAAATTTTGAATCTTCACTCCAGATATTTTATAAAAATAAGCAGTCTTCAAATTGATGCGCATTTTTGTCCAAAGAAATTCTCGCTCAAAAACATCAGATTTTATATCCGTCAAAAAATTGAGTTTTAAATCAGCTTCCTCCTCAGAAATATTTCATTTATTGAAAATGTGAATCGCGTTCCTTGATTCCATATACCAGGGTTTATATTAGTCTAATATAAACCCTGGTCATCGATATTAAGATTAACTTAAAGGTTAAGAACCCAATTTTGGTTTGATTGATTATCAGGGACCGGATTTTCTTGACAAAATGCATAAAAGACCTAAAAATTCTATTTAAGGGCTTCAGGCAAGTGATAAATCATAGGAATATGTTAATGGAAAAAATTTCAAGAGGATCAAAAAAATATGAACTGCGCAATATAACACCTCTATTCAAGAGGTGTTATATTGCGCAGCAAAATTATGGTGGATAAACCATAATTTTGGAATTTTTGAAAACTTGGGAAAACTTGGAAATTGCCGACACATTTGAAAGTGGATGATCAGTATATTGCCCGATGCGATTCGTGAAATGTTTCGTATTACAGACAAATAGGTGTGTTAAGGAAATGTTTTCTCAAAGACATTAGATGGTTGGTTTTGGGGGTTTTATAGCGCAAGAGCCATAGACAAAGGCAAACCATATCAAGTAAGACAATGAAAGTTTTACTGACACAGAAGAGAAATACACCCAGGGAATAATGCATCTGACAGGAATCAAACCTGCCCCGGCTACAGCTCGAAGGTTGCTAGCGCAGTGGGCATACCCTTTGAGCCACGACAGCCGCCCAAAGACATTAGAAATCGCATTTCTAATAAATGAGAATGTCACAAGTTAGAATACTTTTCTTGACAACCTAACCATAAATCTGAATCCAAGTTTGACTAAAACCCAGGACAAAATTAGAATATGCTAGAAACTCCAAAAATTACAGGGGAAAAGCCCTAAAAATCTCAAGTGACCGAAAACTCAAAATTAATGAAATGACACGAAGTGGCACAAAAACTGTTAACATATCTAGAATCAGGAGATTTCAAACATAATTTCTATACATACGATTATTGTTTAACACAGTCATTTTGAACCTTTTTCATCTCACAGCACATAAACTAATTATTAAAATTGCACAGCACACCAAAAATATATTTTTTTTTGGCCTACCTTACTAAAAATAAATATAATTTTGATTCATTTATAAATGAGCAAGGAGTTTCGAAATATAAACCATGCAACTTCTTCGAATGATAAACTACTTTTAAGTGTAGTTTTGAATACAATATAATTTGAAACTTAAAAATAAAGTGTAAGTTTTACTGATTTCAATTGCCCTGTAATGGAAATGTACATAATTTAAAAAAAATCTGAACTGTTACGTATGGTTACGTCTTATTTTAACGTTAATTGTCTTATTTTAAAATAACTTATTTTAGAGTTACTCCTTTTTTAAGACGTTTATTAAGCTATTATTTTTTAAGACGGTAATTACTATAATTGCAATACAACTCCTATTAAAAAAATAGTGCTCAAAACCGACTTTAAAAAATCTCTCTTTGAAACAAATTTACTTATACTTAGTAACAAAAATACTTAAATTATTTATACTGGGAAAACTTGATATTATTTGCGATGCCACTGGTCGAAAGTTAACTAAACCGTTGAAATTAAATAGGTATTTTAACTAACGCCACACTGGAGCAACAAAGGGCTATTGGTGACGGTCCGGGATCAATCCCAAAGGAAAAGATCCGAGGGGGGGGGGAATTTCAATTAACGTCACACTGGAGCAACACAATGGGCTATTGGTGACGGTCCGGGATCAATCCCAAAGGGAAAGATCCGAGGACAACACGTAATTTTGCTGCACGGTCAGAAGACGAGGCAACACCTGAGCTGGCACCCCACTCCCCAAACTTCCATACTACGCAAAAGTGGACATTTGAGACCACCTTTGTACACGGTCTTTGGTTGGATTCGAACTATCAACCCTCCGGGTGTTAATTCGTTACTCTTCCAAACGGGCTACCCGAAATTAAATTAATTTACATAATTTAAACCGTTTCACACATCAGTGCGGTTTAATGGCACACCGATTGAAAATAAGTGGTCTCATACAAGAGCTATCAAAAACAACACATCAATTTCATCTGATGTTGAAATAATCGTGATCCATTCATGCCAATATCAACATACGATCGCAACATAACAAACACTAAGCAAAGACGTTATCCCCTTCAACGCCGTCAGATTCATCGATTTACTGATCCCGTCATAAACAGAGGCAGAAAAACCCCTTCAAATGACTCACCTGAGATGTGATGAGCATGACTCTCCATGACTCGTCCGGAAGGGAATCTCTCCTGAAGCAGAGTCAGTAACTGGCAGTCATCCACAGAGTGAGTGACCGAGACCCAATGGCCCCGACACGTTTTAATGCTTCGGGATTTGCTGCCTGCTCCTCTGCCTTGGCGACGGAACGGCGTCGCCGGATTGGCGAGATTCTTTTTTTCCTACCCATGGCTGCGATGCCGCTCGATTTGATCTGCGATTTTCGGTTCTCTTGGGGGGGGGGGGGAATTTCAATTAACGTCACACTGGAGCAACACAATGGGCTATTGGTGACGGTCCGGGATCAATCCCAAAGGGAAAGATCCGAGGACAACACCACGTAATTTTGAACCACGGTCAGATGACGAGGCAACACCTGAGCTGGCACCCCACTCTCCAAACTTCCACACCACGCCAACGTGGGGACATTTGAGGCCACGACAGATTTAACGTGCACCAGCCCCCTTTGTACACGACGGTGTTTTGGCTAGATTCGAACTCGCAACCCTTCGGTTGCAAGTCCGTTACTCTTCCAACCGGGCCACCGCGGCCCTCGGTTCTCTTGGAGTGGTTGGATGTTAGAGGTGGATTTGATTTGTTTCGTTTGGAGAGTGGGGTGCCAGCTCAGGTGTTGCCTCGTCATCTGACCGTGGTTCAAAATTACGTGGTGTTGTCCTCGGATCTTTCCCTTTGGGATTGATCCCGGACCGTCACCAATAGCCCGTTGTGTTGCTCCAGTGTGACGTTAATTGAAATAAATAAATAAATAAATAAATGATTTGTTTCGTTGAAAACCGTATATCACTTATCAACTATTTGGGACCCGAACTGCTGTTTGAGCCCTCCAAATGTTTTCATAGAGGGGTGTCCCTCCCCCAAAACGGGCCGCGGTGGCCCTGTTGGAAGAGTAACGGATTAGCAACAGGAAGTTTTCTAGTTTGAATCCAACCAAACACCATCGTGTATTAAAGGGGCTAGTGCATATTAAATTCATCGTGGCCTAAAATGTCCCCACGTTGGCGTGGCGTGGAAGTTTGGAGAGTGGGGTGCCAGCTCAGGTGTTACCTCGACATCTGACCGTGGTTCAAAATTACGTGTCGTCCTCGATCTTTCCCTTTGGGATTGATCCCGGACCGTCACCAATAGCCGGTTTCGTTGCTCCAGTGTGACGTTAATTAAAATACCTACCTAACCTACCTAGTTCGACGTTAATTAAAAATACATACCAGGTAGGTATTTAATTAACTTCACACTGGGGCAACACAACGGGCTATTGGTGACGGTCCAGGATCAATCCCAAAGGGAAAGATCGAGGACAACACGAAATCTTGAACCACGGTCAGATGTCGAGGTCATACCTGAGCTGGTACCCCACTCTCCAAGCTTCCATACCACGCCAACGGGAGGACATTCGGGGCCACGACGGATTTAACATACACCAGCCCCCTTTGTACACGACGGTCCTTGGTTGGGTTTGAACTCACAACTCTCCGGTTTACGATGGATTAGAAAACGGAGGGTTGCGAGTATGAAACTCAGTCAGGCCAAAAACCGTAATGCAGATGGTGGCTGGTGCGCGTTAAATCTCTCGTGGCTTTAAATGTCCTCACGTATGGAAGCTTGGAGAGTGGGGTGCCAGCGCAGGTACGTCATCCGAAATTACGCTAATCTGTGGTTCAGATTTACGAATTGTTATCCTAGGATCTTTCCCTACGGGATTGATCGTTGTGTCCCGTTATGACTCGTGTTCCTTCAGTGCGACAGTAATAATTTCAATACTTTTCTCTTCTGTGGGGAGTTTGGTGATCGGGGTGTGTTGACCTCTTGATCTTACCGTGGCTCGTATCTCCCCTTTTGAGTTGATCCCACACTAGATGTGGTTCAAAATTACGTGTTGTTGTCCTCGATCTTTCCCTCTGGGATTGAACCCCGACCGTCACAAATAGCCCATTGTGTTGCTCAAATGCAACGTTAATTAAATACCTACCTATCCATCCTGGCTTCGGTAGTAGTAGTATATTTCCTATATTCAAGGGGATATGTAGATATATTTCCTGTATTCAGGTAGCCCGGTTGGAAGAGAAACGTATTAGCAACTGGAGGGTTGCGAGTTCGAATCTCAACCAAAGACCGTCGCATACAAAAGGGGTTGGCGCGCGTAAAATCTGTCGTAGCCTCAAATGTTCTCACGTTGGCGTGGTGTGGAAGTTTGAAGAGTGAGGTGCCAGCTCAGGTGTGACCTCGACATCTGACCATGGTTCAAAATTTCGTGGTGTTGTCTTCGGTTCTTTCCCTTCAGGTTTGCTCCCGGACCGTCGCTAATAGCTGTTTTGTTGCTCTAGTTCTTATTTCAATTAACTACCTTCCTACCATTCTACCGTGCTACAGCTGCCCCGTCGGAGGTTCAGTATCAATCCCAAAGGGAAATGCATGTGGTAGCAAAAGAGAAAAATACACACGGGTCAGTCTATGACAAAAGACGTGAACGAGGTTCACAAGCCCCTTGGACCTCAATACTTTAATGATTTGGGCCCGTCTCGTTTAGGAGTTGACCTCGTCATCTCCTAACCTTCGTTCAAAATTACGATCGGTTTTCGTTGGAGTTTAGTTTCGGGATTGATCCCGGACCGTCGCTAATAGCCCGTTGTGTTGCTACACTGCGACATTAATTAATTACCTCCCGAAGTTATTTGTTTTGATGCAGATGATGGGGGGGGGGTATTTCAATTAACGTCACACTGGAGCAACACAACGGGCTATTGGTGACGGTCCGGGATCAATCCCAAAGGGAAAGATCCGAGGACAACACCACGTAATTTTGAACCACGGTCAGATGACGAGGCAACACCTGAGCTGGCACCCCACTCTCCAAACTTCCACACCACGCCAACTGCAGATGATGGTGCATCGAAGAAAATTCAAGAAAATAACAGTCGGCCCTTTTTATTACCATATTTTTTCATTTATTGGTTATATTTCTAAGCTTGTAGAGTTTGACTATCTCGAAATGTTTAACGACTTAAATTCCCGGGTAGGTAGGTATTTTAATTAACGTCGCACTGGGGCAACACAACTGCCTATTGGCGACTGTCCGGGAGCTAACCCGAAGGGAAAGATCTGAGGACAACACCACGTAATTTTGAACCACGGTCAGATGACGAGGTCACACCTGAGCTGGAACTCCACTCCAAACTTCCCCACCACGCCAACATAAGATTATTTCAAGCCACGAGGGAAAGTAATTCCACAAATGTAATACCGACTACAAATGTAATTCCACAAATGTAATTTCGACTACAAATGTAATTCCACAAATGTAATTCCGATTATAAATGTAATTCCACAAATGTAATTTCGACTATAAATGTAATTCCACAAATGTAATTCCGACTACAAATGTAATTCCGACTACAAATGTAATTCCACGAATGTAATTTCGTCTACAAATGTAATTCCGACTACAAATGTAATTCCGACTATAAATGTAATTCCACAAATGTAATTCCGACTACAAATGTAATTCCACAAATGTAATTCCGACTGCAAATGTAATTCCGACTACAAATGTAATTCCACAAATGTAATTCCACAAATGTAATTCCACAAATGTAATTCAGACTACAAATGTAATTCCACGAATGTAATTTCGTCTACAAATGTAATTTCGTCTACAAATGTAATTCCGACTATAAATGTAATTCCACAAATGTAATTTCGACTACAAATGTAATTCCACAAATGTAATTCCGACTACAAATGTAATTCCGACTACAAATGTAATTCCGACTACAAATGTAATTCCGACTACAAATGTAATTACGACTACAAATGTAATTCCACAAATGTAATTCCGACTACAAATGTAATTCCACGAATGTAATTCCGACTACAAATGTAATTCCGACTACAAATGTAATTCCGACTACAAATGTAATTCCACAAATCTAATTCCACAAATGTAATTCCGACTACAAATGTAATTCCACAAATCTAATTCCACAAATATAATTCCGACTACAAATGTAATTCCACAAATGTATTTTTTTTTTTTTTTTTTTTTTTCAATTAACGTCACACTGGAGCAACACAACGGGCTATTGGTGACGGTCCGGGATCAATCCCAAAGGGAAAGATCCGAGGACAACACCACGTAATTTTGAACCACGGTCAGATGACGAGGCAACACCTGAGCTGGCACCCCACTCTCCAAACTTCCACACCACGCCAACTGCAGATGATGGTGCATCGAAGAAAATTCAAGAAAATAACAGTCGGCCCTTTTTATTACCATATTTTTTCATTTATTGGTTATATTTCTAAGCTTGTAGAGTTTGACTATCTCGAAATGTTTAACGACTTAAATTCCCGGGTAGGTAGGTATTTTAATTAACGTCGCACTGGGGCAACACAACTGCCTATTGGCGACTGTCCGGGAGCTAACCCGAAGGGAAAGATCTGAGGACAACACCACGTAATTTTGAACCACGGTCAGATGACGAGGTCACACCTGAGCTGGAACTCCACTCCAAACTTCCCCACCACGCCAACATAAGATTATTTCAAGCCACGAGGGAAAGTAATTCCACAAATGTAATACCGACTACAAATGTAATTCCACAAATGTAATTTCGACTACAAATGTAATTCCACAAATGTAATTCCGATTATAAATGTAATTCCACAAATGTAATTTCGACTATAAATGTAATTCCACAAATGTAATTCCGACTACAAATGTAATTCCGACTACAAATGTAATTCCACGAATGTAATTTCGTCTACAAATGTAATTCCGACTACAAATGTAATTCCGACTATAAATGTAATTCCACAAATGTAATTCCGACTACAAATGTAATTCCACAAATGTAATTCCGACTGCAAATGTAATTCCGACTACAAATGTAATTCCACAAATGTAATTCCACAAATGTAATTCCACAAATGTAATTCAGACTACAAATGTAATTCCACGAATGTAATTTCGTCTACAAATGTAATTTCGTCTACAAATGTAATTCCGACTATAAATGTAATTCCACAAATGTAATTTCGACTACAAATGTAATTCCACAAATGTAATTCCGACTACAAATGTAATTCCGACTACAAATGTAATTCCGACTACAAATGTAATTCCGACTACAAATGTAATTACGACTACAAATGTAATTCCACAAATGTAATTCCGACTACAAATGTAATTCCACGAATGTAATTCCGACTACAAATGTAATTCCGACTACAAATGTAATTCCGACTACAAATGTAATTCCACAAATCTAATTCCACAAATGTAATTCCGACTACAAATGTAATTCCACAAATCTAATTCCACAAATATAATTCCGACTACAAATGTAATTCCACAAATGTAATTCCGACTGCAAATGTAATTACGACTACAAATGTAATTCCACAAATGTAATTCCGACTACAAATGTAATTCCACAAATCTAATTCCACAAATGTAATTCCGACTACAAATGTAATTCCACAAATCTAATTCCACAAATGTAATTCCGACTACAAATGTAATTCCACAAATGTAATTCCGACTACAAATGTAATTTCGACTACAAATGTAATTCCACAAATGTAATTCCGACTACAAATGTAATTCCGACTACAAATGTAATTCCACAAATGTAATTCCGCAAATGTAATTCCGACTATAAATGTAATTCCACGAATGTAATTTCGTCTACAAATGTAATTCCGACTACAAATGTAATTCCGACTATAAATGTAATTCCACAAATGTAATTTCGACTACAAATGTAATTCCACAAATGTAATTCCGACTACAAATGTAATTCCGACTACAAATGTAATTACGACTACAAATGTAATTCCACAAATGTAATTCCGACTACAAATGTAATTCCACGAATGTAATTCCGACTACAAATGTAATTCCGACTACAAATGTAATTCCGACTACAAATGTAATTCCGACTACAAATGTAATTCCACAAATGTAATTCCGACTACAAATGTAATTCCACGAATGTAATTCCGACTACAAATGTAATTCCGACTACAAATGTAATTCCACAAATCTAATTCCACAAATGTAATTCCGCCTACAAATGTAATTCCACAAATGTAATTCCGACTGCAAATGTAATTACGACTACAAATGTAATTCCACAAATGTAATTCCGACTACAAATGTAATTCCACGAATGTAATTCCGACTACAAATGTAATTCCGACTACAAATGTAATTCCACAAATCTAATTCCACAAATGTAATTCCGACTACAAATGTAATTCCACAAATCTAATTCCACAAATGTAATTCCGACTACAAATGTAATTTCGACTACAAATGTAATTCCACAAATGTAATTCCGACTACAAATGTAATTCCGACTACAAATGTAATTCCACAAATGTAATTCCGCAAATGTAATTCCGACTATAAATGTAATTCCACGAATGTAATTTCGTCTACAAATGTAATTCCGACTACAAATGTAATTCCGACTATAAATGTAATTCCACAAATGTAATTCCGCAAATGTAATTCCGACTATAAATGTAATTCCACAAATGTAATTCCGCAAATGTAATTCCGACTATAAATGTAATTCCACAAATGTAATTTCGACTACAAATGTAATTCCGACTACAAATGTAATTCCGACTACAAATGTAATTCCGACTACAAATGTAATTCCACGAATGTAATTCCGACTACAAATGTAATTCCGACTACAAATGTAATTCCACAAATCTAATTCCACAAATGTAATTCCGACTACAAATGTAATTCCGACTATAAATGTAATTCCACAAATGTAATTTCGACTACAAATGTAATTCCACAAATGTAATTCCGACTACAAATGTAATTCCGACTACAAATGTAATTCCACAAATGTAATTCCGCAAATGTAATTCCGACTATAAATGTAATTCCACGAATGTAATTTCGTCTACAAATGTAATTCCGACTACAAATGTAATTCCGACTATAAATGTAATTCCACAAATGTAATTCCGACTACAAATGTAATTCCACAAATTTAATTCCGACTGCAAATGTAATTCCGACTACACATGTAAGCCAATGACAAAATAAATAAACATCACCAGCACCCTCTATGTATTTGATCACAATTTTATCACTGACTCCGCACAGGACATACGTAGTCCTACGTTTCAACTTACCATTTGAATCCACTTCGATCCCTCACCATCGCTTTCGTTTATCCAATAAAAATTCCGGAACTTTCCTTTCGGGATTAATCCCAGACCTTTGAAATAACCCGTTGTGCTGCTCCTCTGCGACGTAAATTCAATTACCTATCTAACTCCCCGGCACTACAGTCTATGTTGAACCTTGGCCTCCCTAACGATACGACTCCAAAGCGTCCTTCTTGAGACTTAGTCCATCAATTTTTTATTTTCATGTTTTTGAGGTCTTTTTCGACCTCCTCACTCCATCTTTTCCTCAGCCTTCCTGGTTTTCTATGGCCGAATACTATAGCCTTGATACTTGGAGAGTGGGGTGCCAGCTCAGGTGTTGCCTCGTCATCTGACCGAGGTTCAAAATTACGTGGTATTGTCCTCGAATCTTTCTCTTTGGGATTGATCCCGGACCGTCACCAATAACCTGTTGTGTTGCTCCAGTGTGACGTTAATTAAAATACATACCTGGCCTTGATACCGATTCTTAAATATCTTTTTGTACCTCGGTTGTTATCCATTCTCTCCATGTGTCCCAACCATTGGATTCTTTTTGATTTTATCAAATTTATATCTTTTTCTCTATATAATTTTTGGATTTCATGATTATATCTTATCCATACATCTCCTTTGATTGGTCCAAATAGGGCTCTCAATATATTTCTCTTCCAAGTTATCAACATTTTCTCGTGTTTTTGAGTCAGAATCCATATCTCCTATCCATATTTTACTGTTGGTTTAATGATAGTTTTATACATTATTAGCTTTGTCTTCCTCGCAATTGCTTTAGATCTTATTATTTTTTGAAGCGCGAAAGAGCTCTGATTTCCTGCACTAAGCCTCTGTTTTATTTCAGGCATAATCTCATTATTTTCAGTAACAATTGAGCCTAGGTACCCAAATTCTTTAACTCTTTCAAAATTAACTGTATCATTTATCCTAAGTTCAGTATCCTTCCTCACTTCCCTTAATCCATCACCATATATTTAGTCTTTTCTACATTAATTTCAAATCCGAAGACTGGTTTCCATTACATGTTTCTTAAATAATTCAGTTAACGCATTTTTACTCCTAGCTATCAAAACGACATCATCAGCAAATGCCAAAATTTGTGTAGATCTATTGAAAATTGTACCATTTCTATTTGATAATGTGTTTCGCATCACTTTTCCTAGGCATATATTAAACAAAACTGTAGATAATACATCTCCCTATCTTAACCCAGTTATTATTTTGAATTCCAATTACCTACCTACCAATAAATATTCCAAAATATTATATGGATCGCTGTAGCCCAGTTGGAAGAGTAACGGATTAGCAACCGGAAGGTTGCGTACTTTGAATATAACCAAAGACCGTCGTGTACAAATGGGGCTGATGCATGTTAAAGCTGTCGTGGCCTCAAATGTCCTCACGTTTGCGTGGTGTGGAGGTTTAGAGAGTGGGGTTCCAGATCAGGTGTTGACTTCGTCATCTGAAAGTGGTACAAAATTACTAGGTGTTGTCCTCGGATCTTTCCTTTCGGGGATTGATCCCGGACCGTCGCCAATAGCCCCTTGTGTTGCTCCAGAGCGATGTTAATTAAAATACCTACCTACCAAAATAACAGTCGACTAGTTTTATTATGTTTTTCTTTTCATCTATTAGTCATATTTTTAAGCTTTTAGAGTTTGATTATCCCATGTTTAATTATTTAAATCCCGAATACAGGAAATGTATCTATATTTTAGATAGGTGAAATAACTTCATACTGAAGCAACACAACGAGCTATTGGCGGCGGTCCGGGATCAACCCCCAAGGGAAATATATCGAATCTCAATTTTGGAGATTATGGACTTATCTGTGTCGAGTCCTCGAAGTTCTTGTCAAACATGGAGTTCTATAAATAAAATGCATTGAAAAATTTTGCTTCTGCAAACTTTACATGAAAGCATTCCGAACGTTTTTGTGACGAAAAACTGAAAATGCCCCGTCGTTCAAAAATGTCGGAAACCCTTTGGGGGAAAAGTATTTCCAATCCTAAAAACTGACTGGGGAGAAAAATAAATGTAATATCTGAATATATAAATCGTGGAGACAGAAAGCTAAAAACTGTTTTTTCTCGTATACAGCAAAGCTATACGTTCTCTAACCCTTTAGGGATTCATACGCATAATACGATCATAATGAAATACAGAGGCTGTTCGGACATTTTTTGAACGATTTGAATGGACTGAAGCTCAATTTTTTACATGAAATTTTGTGTTTTAAATGTTCCATTTGATAGCCCTTATTGTTAACTATCTTTCTATACTTTAATTTCCATGATAATAATGACTTTTGTAGTATCGACAGTGGTATTTTGTCCCATTCTTTGCTTCACAGTTTTCCAGTCCTTGAATGGTTTTCGGTCGACGTTTCGATAATGCCCTTTTTAAGTCCAAAAGCAAAAAGTCCATGGGTGAAACATCTGGAGATTTAGCAGGAATATCAGTAAAGGGTATTGATTTGATACCAGTTTCTTGTTCCATTTTTTCCAAGAATTTAATAGTCTATTTAGATGTGTGGCTGCTTGCTTTACCCTGATGCAGTTCTACTGATTGTTGGCACTGGATAAAGATATGGCATTTCTTTTTTGAATATGGGGGATAAAATAGGGTCTTGATAATATGTGGGAGTTGATTTTTACATTTTCCCCTCTTTTTACTTTTAATTATCCATTACATGCAAAACCGGCAACAATCATAAATCTCTTAGAGAAAGTTCCCACGTTCACTTTGCTATAGTCCTTTGACTTGGCGGATTCTCTTTTAAAATTAAAGATCTTACCTTACAAATATTCTCAGAAATTCTTTTATTTTTGGGATACGCATTTGGAAGTATTTTTCCACTTTTACGGTTTTTTTTCTTTCTCATTAATAATATTACTTATCGTACCTTTAGATATCGAAAAACCATGACTTTTACAGCGTTTTTGAAAAATTGAATAAGCATAATTCTCTTTGGAAAGAGAGGAAACAGCCTTCCATCCATTGCTTATTTAAAAGCGCCATTTTGAAAGTAAACAAAACTCTGAGTTAGCAGACGATAAGTTATGCTTTAACTATTTAACTGCTGTGAAAATAAAATTCTTTCGTAGCATACAATTTTTTTACAACTCATCAAAATCGTTCAAAAAATGTCCGAACAGCCTCTGTATTCTCATGATTTTTCAAACCCGAACCTAACAGTACTTTCAAATAGCAAATTCCGTTAACAAAAGTTGTAGATATGACAAACCGGATTATAAGTATAAATATTATTTCTCTCAATAGATGGCAGTGTTAAGTTAATGAACAGTACATAACTATTGTGTGAGCGCGCTCTGCAAACTGTATGTTCACAAATAATAGTAAAATGTTAATTGCACATTGCAAACATATTGGTGCAAAATGTGTTTATGTAGAACTCGTACCAAATTAATGCAACCCAGTTCGAAGAGTAACGGATTAACAACTTCTGGGTTGCGAGTTTGAATCCAAACAAAGACCGTCGTGTACAAAGGCTGGTGCACGTTAAGTTTGTCGTGGCCTCAAATGTCCTTACGTTGGCGTGGTGTGGAAGTTTGGAGAGTGGGGTGCCAGCTCAGGTGTTCCTCGTCATCTGACCGTGGTTCAAAATTACGTGGTGTTATCCTCGGATCTTTCCCTTCGAGTTTGATCCCGGACCGTCGTCAATAGCCCGTTGTGTTGCTCCAGTGTGACGTTAATTAAATACCTAAATACCATACCAAATTAATATCACTGAAATGAAATTGTAATAAAATCTGTTGAATTTGTAATTGGAACAAAATGGCATGTAAATGTCATGGGTAAAACTGTAAGTAAGTAGGTAGGTATTTCAATTAACGTCGCACTGGAGCAACACTACGGGGTTCTGGCCACGGTCCGGGATCAATCCCGAAGGGAAAGAATCAAGGACAACTCGTAATTTTGAATCACGGTCAGATGACGATAACAACACCTGAACTTCCACCCTACTCTCCAAACTTCCACACCATGTCAACGTGAGGATATTTGAATCCTTGACGGACTTAACATGCACCAGCCCCCGTGTACACGATGGTCTTTAGCTGGACCGCTGGACCCCCGCGTTCAAGATAATCTTTGGTTGGATCGAGTTTCGAACTCGCTACTCTCCGGTTACTAATCCGCTACTCTGCGGTTACTAATCCGCTACTCTCCGGTTACTAATCTGCTACTCTACGGTTACTAATCCGCTATTCTTCCAACCGGGCTACTGTGACCCCAGTTTTGTTATAGGTGCAAAAATTGAAATGTTGTTTTATCAACAAGAGTTGTATGTCACAATGAACTGTTATTTCTATAGATTAATAAAACCACATTGTGTGGCATTTTATGGACTACTTGTTCTCAGTCTTCCTGTCTACTAAGATCATAAGTTAGAGATAAATTTCGGATGCTTCCCTGAATTTTCTTAAACCGTTAAAATGAAATTCCTTCCCATAAAATTTTTGAGGGTTAAGAATTCCCACAAAATACTTTAAAAAATATTTGCATTTAAATTGGAAGGAAAAATACTCTTAAAGAATTTGAATTAAATTTTTTCAAAACAAATTAAATAAATAAATTCCTTCCCTTAAAAATTTTGAGGGTTAAGAATTCCTATAAAACGATAACAAAATACTAAAAAAAATATCTGCATTTAAATTGGAAGGAAAAATGCTCTTAAAGAATTTGAATTAATTTTTTAAAACAAATTAAATTATTAAATTCCTCCCCTTAAAAATTTTGAGGGTTAAGAATTCCTATAAAACGATAACAAAATACTTTTAAAAATATCTGCATTTAAATTGGAAAGAAAAATACTCTTAAAGAATTTGAATTAAATTTTTTCAAAACAAATTAAATAAATAAATTCCTTCCCTTAAAAATTTTGAGGGTTAAGAATTCCTATAAAACGATAACAAATACTTTAAAAAATATCTGCATTTAAATTGGAAGGAAAACGCTCTTAAAGAACTTGAATTAATTTTTTTTAAAACAAATTAAATAAATAGGTAATTCATGAACTAGAATTTCGTCTTCGTAAAATATTCTATAAAACCCCCAAAAGAAAGGAAAGCAAACAAATACTCGTTTCTTCCTAAAAAAATCACTTTAGGAAGTAGACTTCTGGGTTCCTTTGTTTCAAACATAATTGTACTTAACTGTACTTTGGATTGTTGCCAGAATGAACTAAGGTTAAATGTGCTTTACGTTGGTTATCTGGAAATTGATTTTAAGTGTTTCGATTTGAAAGGGACTAAAACCCAAAAAACTGCCCCAATTTTCAAATTTCCGATTTCAGAAATTTAAAAATTAGTTTTTTCGTACAATATTAATTTTATAATTAATGAAGTGAAGCAGCACAATGGGTTATTGAAGATGGTCCGGTATCAGTTCCGAAGGGAAAGACACGAGGACAAGACCTCGTAATTTTGTACCGCGGTCAGATGACGAAGTCAACACCCCAGCGGCCACCACAAATTTAAACACCACGCCAACGTGAGAAAATTCGAGGTCACGACATATTTAATGTGCACCAGCCGCCACATACATGACGGTCTTTGGCTGGATCGAGTTTCGAACTCGCAACCCTCCGTTTGCTAATCCTCTAGTCTTTCACTGGGCTACCGTGATTCAGTTAACTACCGCCATTATGGCGGCTTGCGAAAAAAAAGGTTAAAAAGAGTTTAAAATTATCTTAAAGAGAAAAATTATGTAGATTTTTTATGTTATTTAAAGAAAGGTATTAAAATTTTTCAACGTAATATAGAAAGATATTTTGTAAGATATGAAGGTAAAGGTGTAGGAAATTTTAATTTTACTTTACATCTCCGAAAATTTCATCCTCATAATCTAGAAAGGGCAAGACCAAAAGGCTTTAAACTTGGTATCCGAGGATACATTAGCTTAGGTTTTGACTTCGCCATCTGACCGCGATTCAAAATTACGTGGTGTTGTCCTTGGATGTTTCCTTTGGGGATTGATCCCGGATCGTCACCAATAGCCCGCAATATTTCTGTAGTGCAACGTTAATTAATTACAATAGAGGATAAATTTGATATGGATTAGAAATTTGACGTCAAAAGTGGGTGATATGCGCAATTATGTATGAAGACGGTCCCTTTATGCAAATTTTATGCATGTCAGTTAATAGGAAACGTTAATACCTGTTGATTGATATCTTTGAAGTTGATCTGCTATGAACGACGCGCGTGAGGGAAGTCGATTTTTCCCTCAGTTGTAGATTTGATTTTTTTTATTCATAAAAGTAGTTCAGTTGTCCAAAATCCGATACAATGTTTTAAGACAGGAGAAACTCGAATAAATTAAAATGTAAGTTTGCAAATATGCTGAGATATGTAGGAGATAAATGCTAAAAAATTATAAAATATTTTTCAATTTTTAAAAAATTTCCCCCCTTGCTTTTTAAAAACAATTTTTTCATTCAACAATTATTTAACTGCAATTTTTTAATTATTAAAGCAAATAAATTGTTCCAAGTTATTAAGTCCCGTCAAGGCTAATCGAAACGAATGAATTTTTTAATTCTTACCATTTTTTATATACTGTTCTTGATAAATCTCTACTTATTATTCCAACCACGAACAGCTACCACTAAACGAGATTTCATTGTATCTAATGATATCCTGCTATCAAAAAATTCATGCCACTTATTGTTTTACTATGCTACGAATCCCTCATGCCAATTATTTTTTCAAAAAGCAACGAATCTCATGTAGCTTATATTTTGTATTATGGTAAATCCAACATGCTACTTATTTTTTGTACTATACTACGAATCCTTTATTCTCCTCTTTTTACTATGCTATGAATCCAACCTGCCACTTAGTTTTCCCAATGCTACGAATCCCTTATGCCAAGTATTTTTTTCCTATGCTACGAATCCCTCATGCCACTTATTTTTTACTTTGCTACGAATCTCTCATGCCAAGTATGTTTTCCTATGCTACGAATCCCTCGTGCCACTCATTTATTTACTTTGCTACGAATCTCTCAGGCAAAGTATTTTTTCACTATGCAATGAATCCAACCTGCCACTTAATTTTTCCAATGCTACGAATCCTTCACGCCAGCTAACGTTTTCCTATGCTACGAATCCCGTATGCCACTTATTTTTTACTTTGCTACGAATCCCTTATGCCAAGTATGTTTTCCTATGCTACGAATCCCTCATGCCACTCATTTTTTTACTTTGCTACGAATCTCTCATGCCAAGTATGTTTTTCCTATGCTACGAATCCCTCATGCTACTAATTTTTTACCTTACTACGAATCTCTAATGCCAAGTATTTTTTTCCTATGCTACGAATACAGCATGTCACTTATTTTATTATGCTACGAAGCCCTCATGTCATTTAATTTTTACAATGCTACGAATCCCTAATGCCACTTCTTTACTTTGCTACGAATATCTCATGCCACTTATTTTTCTAAATTATAACGTGCATTCCTTTAAAACACCGCACATTTTACTTCCGCATTCCTTTTATCCAAACCAACCAGAAAAAATGTGCTGAAATAGTTTAATTGTTCGTGCATTATAGATTGCGGTTCGTGTTCGCAATCTACTTCAGGCCACTCACCTTTAGCCGCATAAAACGCGGTTATCAAATAGCATCATTGCTTTCACAACTTTCCAAATATTGCTCTTTTTGCCTTGCACTTCAGTTTCCTGTTTCTGTTACTCGAAAAACTGCTAGATTTGAAAGTTTTCCTTGACTTTCAATGCTCTCTCATTCAAACAATTGGAGGACTCGGATATCTCGAGAATTAATTCGTGTGAGACAAAAAAAGGTTTTCAGTTGTGTATATTCAGTCTTCCTAAAATTTAATCTAGGATCTAAATAGTGTTCTTCAAAAAGGATTGAGTACTGGAATTTTCAAGTAAACACGTCATTAAAATAGTAAACGTTTTTGTATGTATGAAAAGTTGTGATTTAAAAAAAGCGTTACAACTATTTTGTCTTATGATTTTAGAACTAGAAGAAACAACCAGAAGATAAATATAGCGTCGTGTATACTGACATGACCTTCGGACCAAGTGCGTAGGCGCACTGAGCGTGGGGAACGAGTCCGAAATATGTCGAAATTCTACGATAATGGACGAACGTTGGGCCAGTGTAACTTTGAATTACATGGAGTTAGAAATGCACGAGGGTGTCATTCGAAAGTCACCAAACTGCGCTACTTACAGTCCCTTAATCTATAAAATGAGCCTTCAATTTTATTACCAAACTGCATTTAAATCGTTCAAACTGTAAATGAATTGTTGAATACTCACAATAAACAATCGTTCAAACTTCCTGTGCCTGTTTCATTCATGTCACAATCCAACATCAGACCCGAGTATTCACGTTAAAACTACGGTTTGTGTCCTCGACACAACCAATTTTTGTTCTGAAATGCTTAGTAGATGCTGTGATAAATGTAGCCGTTCCTACAAAAATTAACCTGTAGTGAGGTATTTATGGCATTGTTACCTATCTCCAACATTAAGTACATTGTGGTAGACAAAGTTGTACTGTCCTTAAAAGTTTGTCTTGCTTAATTGGTGAAGGGCTCACGTGATTAGTCGGCCTAGCACAACTGCTCTTCTTGAGACTAATTCCGGGTGGTAGCTATGGAAACAAGGCTCGTTGATTTTGAGTAGGTTATGACTTTATTTTATTTTGCTTTTTGCGAGTGTGCAGTGGAAAGAGGGTATTTGTTAGACTTGATCCTGTTGAACAGTAAAAATCTTAAACAATATAAAAATATTCTGATTTATCATCAAATGTGCCAAAGGGACAAACTTGAATACATGAAATGCGTTCTCGATCCGAAGGTTATGTCAGGTACTTATATCTTTTGTCTACACGATGCTATATTTATCTTCTGAATGTTTCTTTTATTCTGAAATCATAAGACAAACCAGTTGTACCGCTTTTTGTTACGCTCGGACTTTTAATGCATGCACCCAGTACTGTTCCAATTTTAAAGACGTATTCACGTAAAAAGTTAAATTAATATGAAATAGGAAAGTTAAAACTCAAAATCATAGTACCGGCCCCACGGACGGTACCGGCCCATCACCAAATTGGTAACTAAAATTTTCGTTGCTAACTGGCTATATGAATAGGCCTACCACAGATTACCATATTTCAAAATAATCGCCAATTGGCGATGGTACCATGTATTTGAGTCTAATCATCAAAACAACTAAAAGTAAGCTGTTGTTTGAAATACCAAAATGTAAAAATTCACAGCTGAAAGGCTAGTTGATATATGTGATCCCTTCTACATCATTATCATTAATCCTCCAAGTAAATTCGAAGAGATATCTCGACTACACTAAGATCTGATCAATTTTACTAATGCCGATATTGCCGGTTTTTTGATGATGTCGAGTTTAAAATATGGTCAGTTATTTTTCATATTTGATGGAAGGGATATCTCGGCCATCAAGTATGAAAATCTATCCCGAGAATATATAAAGATATCTCGAGGATGATGACTAGATATCACGTTCATCAAGATCTGGTCACTTTTGCTAATGACCAGATACCTCGTCAAGACAACCAGCAGAAGGTTTAAGTGAGTTAATAATCTAAGATTAAATTAACTTCCGGAAAAGAGAATAATAGATTTTATTCAATAACCGAATAAGAAACAAATTTATTTGTAACACTTGCTTATGCTAAGAGAGAAGATTTGCATTGGATCATAATAGTGGATTTGCGCCATTTCAAACCCTTTTACATATTCAACAAGGCTTAGTCGACGTTGTTTACGAATCTAACAACTCGTTAGAAACTTCTCTGAACTCCGAGTTGCTCATTAGCATATAATTAACCCTCATGTAGCAAAGAATGACCGCAAAGAGAACGAATTAAACTAAACTAAGTACTTCTAGCTCCCCAGAATGTTCAAGCTCTTCTTTAGTTCCGCGGTCCATTTTCATTTATGTTTGGCGAGATTCCATTTTTCGCAAAACAAAAAATTTCGTTTTGATCTATTAAAAATATTGTACACGGAAAAGTCTTGACATTGATACAGATTTAACATAGTTAATCCTGCGTAACATTTACAAATGGGGATACCGAGATTGAATTTGCTCTACAATGAACGATACATGTTACCGCTAAAGTACGGAAATCAGGTGATCTGTGCAGATTACCTGGGTAATGTTCACATTAACTACGCCGATCCATTAAAGTGCGGAAAATTGTTTCATTTCTCAAATTACCTAGGTAATCTGCAAATTACCTAGGTAATCTGCAAATTACCTAGATAATCTGCACATTACCTACTAGGCACTCGTTAAAGTGAAAATAAGATCTTCTCTCAAACAGCAACGTTTTAGTACGCTTAAATTATTACTCAGACAAGCAACTCAGTAATACTAGGTACTACTATTTGAAAAACACGCTATATTTTTATCCCATAAAGTTATAAGTAATTTCATTTAATAATCAGATGTAAATAAAATATACATATAAAATATAATGTTGAAACAATGTTATTTATTTATTTTTCGATATCTAAAGAATCAAGTTGATAGAATCAATCAACAGAATAGTTGATAGAATCAATCAATGAACAAAGTATAATACAAAGAATCAATTACAGAAGCAAACTTTTGCACTTTAACGATTCGAAAGCCGTTAATGTGCACATTGCCTAGGTAAAGTGCGGAAAACTCTTATTTTGCAGATGATTCCGAACTTTAATGGAACAAATCAGCTAATCTGCAGATTAACTAAGTAATGTGCAGATTAACGGGTTTCGAGCTTTAACGGTAACACACGTATAAAAATGAGGGTCAATTTTCCCCCAAGTGTACATTTAGTCAGCCATGGAAACCTTTCGTACCATGATGCAAATTTCTTGGCTCGTGTTTGATCACTCGGTATATCATTTTAACTAATCAGTAATTTGTCCCACATTAGGATTCATGCTTTTTTCCACAACCAAGTGCAGGTGTTTATCTTGTCATCTGACAGTGGTTCAAAATTAAAGGGCGTTGTCCTTCGATCTTTCTCTTAGAGATTGATCCCGGACCATCGCCAATAGCCCGGTGTGTTGATCCAGTGCGACGTTAATTAACTATATACCTACCCACAACCACGCGACAGATCTTCAAACAGAGTAACCGAAAGAAATTGGCACGAAATTGCGCGCATGGACGTCTATTTCATTAGAAGTTCGATGAGTAGATACATAGACCTTCTGATGAAATAGACGCAGCTTCATGCTATTTCTTATGGTGGCTCGGTTTGAAAATCTGTCACGTGGTTGGGAGAAAAAACATGAATCGTAGTGTGAGACAAAATTATTGATTGGTTTAAGTAATTATCCAGCGTGATCAAAAACACTTGTCTGGATTGGATAGCCAATCGAATCAAGATGATTCGTGATCAGTGTTCGAGTTGGCCATACAGCCTACAAAGGACCGACTTCTCCTTTCTTAAGTTTTCAGTTACCCTTGTTTCATGTAAACCAATGAAGTGTCACCACTTCAGTTGATTATTATTAATTGATTAAATTGATATAGATCGAAAACATTAGTCTGTGCTTCGTTAGCCAAAGTCGATTCGTAAGCCGATGGGGCTTACCTTTCTCAGATCTTATCAGTGAATCCGTTCACATGTTCTGCCTATTTCATTAGAAGTTTGGTGTATCTACTGTGTAGTTCAGTTGTGAGGCTTTCATTTTTAGGCGGAAGGGCCAAGTCAATTCCCAAGCCCACGTGACTTACCCTGCTGATATCTTACGACTGCGACTCCACCAAATGATTTGTCTATTTCATTTGAAGGTAGATGAGTAGATATGTCTGACGCCTCTACAACTGCTGATATGTTCCCAAGCTTTTTCGGTTCATGTCGTCCTTAGCGTACAAGTATTTTTTTTCCACGATACCCAAAGTCTGAACATAGCATTTGCAGTGAGCAGTGGATGCGGTTAGGTAGGTTAAGTTAAGAAAATAAATGTGTGAAAACAGTAATTCTCAGTTTTAAATTTGTGTAGAACTCTTATATGTAGTAAAAGGGATGAAAACAGACGTTCTTAATAATTAAATATGTTTATTTACAATGGACATGGGGAAATTATTTACAAGGGATTCATTACATCCCATCATTACATCGTGTGTCACTGTATGCCACCTCTTCTGGAGTCTTCCTCCTTATCTCTTTCTAGTCTTTGTGAGAACTCTAAGAACTACTTCGATCACTAATAGGTCTCGTCATCGTGGGGCTTGATTACTACCTGAATCACAGAAAATGGCAAGTGTTCTTATTCTTTAAACTCAAATATCCACATTTATGTCTGTGTGAGGAACGTATCTTCGATTAACTTTGATAAAATTAACTTCAGTGGAATTTTGGACTTCTAAAATATTTCGAGGGGTATCCCTACCTGTAAGCACGCGCGTGGTCACTCATATTTATTTAATTAGTTGGATTTTATGGAGCATGGGCCATGTTTGGCCATGCAGCGCTGTACACAAGACAGACAACGTCGAGTTATGGACATAATGTTGCGAGACTCTCCCTGAATCAAATTATTTAGTCGTTCTCTACAAAAATGTACTTTATTTATCTGACTCCATAAATGCTACATACAGATATTCACACGGCCGCCTTAACAAACATCCTTTTTAGAAACGTAAACAGATAATTTTGGCTTCTTGCCAAGAGCAGAAGCCGTGAGATCTCTCACACTGTTGCCATTTTTAGGAAACAAAATAAGACAAAATATGCCAATAACTAACATGCAAACGATAATACGAACTACTTTTAACAATACACACTCGCAAAGAAATTTTTACTGACGCAAAAGAGAAATACAATACATCCAGGGAGATAGATGTGAAATCTCGTTACAGTGGCTCTTGATTACTTCCTGGATCATAGGAAATATCAGATGTTCCTGTCATTCTTTAAACTCAAATACCCACATTTATGTAAAAAAGTATCAAATAAGTACGTATTTTGAACAAGCACATCATGGAATAAATAAATCGTTATTAGTGGAGACGGGTAACCGTTTGTTCGCCTCAAATCTTCTAAAATCTGGAAATCTAACTGGACACAGCCACCTTCATTTCCTGTTCCACTTTGATTTTCGCACGATACTCGTTTTTCATCATAGCGACCGCTGGAAACCCAACTTCCTACAAACATGACATCGCAAATGGATTAAGATTCGCTGAGCTCTACAACTTAGCAGGACCACGGTAGCTCAGTTGGAAGAGCAACAGATTAGCAATCGAAGGGTTGTGAATTAGAAACTCGATCTAGCCAAAGACCGTCGCGTACACGGGCTGTTACGCGTTAAATCTGTCGTGGTGTGGATTATAGGTAGGTATTTTAATTAACGTTGCACTGGAGCAACACAACGGGATATTGGCGACGGTCCGGGATCAGACCCATAGGGAAAGATCCGAAGAGAACACCAAGTAATTTTGAACCACGGCGTGGTGTGGAAGTTTGGAGAGTGGGGTGCCAGCTCAGGTGTTGTTCTACTCATCTGACCATGGTTCAAAATTAGGAGGCGTTGTCCTTGGATCTTTCTCTTCGGGATCGATCCCGGACAGTCGCCAATAGCCCGTTGTGCGACGTTAAATTAACTACCTATCTACCCTAAACTTAACAGCGGATGTTCATGCTTACTGATATCCAAAGTCAGTTCCATACATCGACCTTCTAATGGAAATTGACCTTCCTTTGGAAAGATTCTATTGCTCCTTTTGGAAGTGAATCCTTTGGAAAGATTTTATATATTGGTCCTTTCTAAAGAAAATAATCATTTAGTAGGATGTTGTTGGTCATTTTCTTAGAATAGACTCCTTTGGAGAGATTCTATTGTTATTTTCCTTAGAATATAACTCTTTGGAATTATTCCATTGTTCCTCTCTTTGGAAGTGAATCATTTGGAAAGATTCTATTGTTATTTTCCTTCTAATATAACTCCTTGGAATTATTCCATTGTTCCTCTCTTTGGAAGTGAATCCTTTGGAAAGATTCTACTGATATTTTCCTTCTAATATAACTCATTGGAATTATTCCATTGTTCATCTGTTTGGAAGTGAATCCTTTGGAAAGATTCTATTGTTATTTTCCTTAGAATGGACGGTTGGTTGTGTTTCTATGGCCCAAGGGTCATATTTGGCCATGCTGCGCCAGACACAAGACAGACAATATCAAATAATGGATATCCACAAAGTTTTACTGACACATAAGAGGGAAATACACCCAGGGAGGAATCGAACCCGACAGGAATCGTTTCTGCACCGCCTAGAACTCGCAGGTTGCTAGTGCTGTGAGCATACCCATTGAGCCACGACGGCCCTTACCTTAGAATATAATGCTTTAATATAATGATGTTGGGCATTTCCTTATAATATAATCGTTTGGAAGGATTCTATTGGTCAAGAAGGTCGAAACTTGTTAGATGTCATGCTGGGAAGACGGCAAGTTGAAGTTGCAAGTAAACTGCAAGTTGCAAGGTGAAATTATGCGTGTGAACCCATTAAAGGGTTAAGTTGGTTGGTTGATTGGTTTTGGGGTTTTATGGCGAAAGGGCCATACTTAGCCATGCTGCGTCAGACACGACATACAATATCACGTAATAATAGACAGACACAATGAAAGCTTTACTGACACAGAAATACACCCAGGGAGGAATGCACCTGACAGGAATCGAACCTGCACCGCCTACAACTCGAAGATTGCTAGCGCAGTGGGTTAAAGGGTTAAGAGAAATATAGATTGTTCGCTGCAGAAAATTAGGCAAAGGGAATTTCGGTAGACAAATTTTTTCCTGGAAATAACTTACACAATAAAGTCTATTACGTACCATTAAGAAATATCATCTAACCATGTAACCACGAGTTTAAAACCGCCGATCTGGAATTAAAAATTGCTTACAAAATAGAAATCCAATCCATGCCATTTCTGGTTATTTCTTTCTATTCTACTTTTATGAATCCCTAACAAAAGTTTCATTCGATTCTTTTAGCTGTAAAAAAAAAATGATTTTTTTTTCAATTTGTTCAGGTGGTTAATACAAAAACTAAAGGACATTGTGTAAACATAGTTGAACTATCAGGATACAACACAAATCGATTCTGGTATTTCACCATTGCTTTTCTCAGGAATTGTTTCCCTTTCTGTACGAAAAAAACGTTGCAAATTCAGGAAAGGAGAAAGAACTACTTTTAACCTTTAACAGAACTTTTAAATTGAACGATATTTAAGCTCCACTGAAAGTTTCTAAGACTTTTTCAGCTTTAAAGTCTTAAGAATATATATAGTGGGTTACAAAAGAATTTAAACACCTTGAATTTCTAACTCTTACGGCAGGAATGCAGACTTGTTAAGACCAAAGCCACATAGATTCACAGCGACGTATGAGAGGTCCGCCAAAAACATGAAAGCTATCCATCATATGTTATTTATTTCATTTATATTTATCATATGTTGTTACAAGGAAAGATAATAAAAAGTAAACAAAGAATTTAATTTGATGCTTGACTATTGCATTGATTTAACAATTGTTATATTTGGTTCTACGGAGCCGAACTATCCCGTTTGGAAGAGCAACGGATTAGCAACCGGAGGGTTGCGAGTTCGAAACTCGGTCCATCCAAAGACCGTCGTATACACGGGGGATGGTGCATGTTAAATCTATCGTGGCCTCAAATGCCCTCACATTGGCGTTGTGTGGAATTTTGGAGAGTGGGGTGCCATGTGTGACCTCGTCATCTGACCGTGGTTCAAAATTACGTGGTGGTGTTTTCGGATCTTTCCCTTTGGGATTGATCCCGGAACGTCTCCGATAGCCCGTTTCGTTGCACCAGCGCGACGTTAATTAAAATCTGTTGGAATCGGTCTCAAACCTCCAATTATAGTGCCGTGTGGGGCACATCAATATAGAAGAATATGTAAATCTTTGAATGTATATAAGTGATAAGATTGGGGATCATGATCTGATCAGACTTCTTGTTGTTCTTAAAATGTATGTTTTTAAACCATAAGACTTGGTTACGTAATAAAATTTATTTTTAATGAATAAAACTCTGTCTTCAATCGATGAAACCCAACAATTGGTTATGGGCCACAGACCTTAAGCTGAACCTGAATTCTGCCACTACCGGTTTCCAGTATGATGGGTATTCAAGAAATGTCCATGTTTTCCTTCCCGAAGTTATCGGATTTCAACTATGCCACGTGGAAGACGGACATGAAGGTATTGCTAATGGACCGGAACTGCTGGGAATTTATCACTAAAACGGAACCTCTATTATTGGAAGATGCTCCAGAACAAGAAAAAAGAGACTATCGTTATATTTATTTTATTTTATTATTTCAATTAACGTCACACTGGAGCAACACAACGGGCTCTATCGTTATAGGAAGCAGAGGACATACACAACTATCTACCAGGGCATAGACCGAAAATATCAAGTCTTAATTTCATCTACTGAGGACGGTAAGGAAGCCTGGGATATATTAAAGACCAACTTTGAACCAGCATCTAGAGCACGATTGGCGGGCCTTGTGGACGAGTTCTTTTCAATCCGCTACCAGCCGGAGGACGAATCCATTGGACTCTTCTGCAAACGAGTGCATGAGAAGCTGTTACAGATAAAAGAATGTGGATTCGAAATCCCAGACCTCTTAGTTTGCTTTCAACTAATAAGACATTTGCCTCACGAATACGATAATCTGGTACAACTGCTATACAGGATGGATGACAACGAGTTCACGCTAGACAATTTGTCTAAACATTTAATAACAGAATCCAGCCGGATCGACCTGAAGCGGAAGGACGAAGACACAAAATTAAGTATCGTGGCCGATGCTTATGCTACAAGAAACAAGTCATCTAAATACAAGGAGACACGGGCGTCTACTCCTGATCACAGCAGATGCGTACTGGACCCTGAATTAATTCCTTCAAGCCCAAGAAAGTCGACAGTTTGTCGTATGGGGCCGCGACCATTCTGTAACTACTGCAAAAAGTCGGGACATTACGAATCGAAGTGCTTCAAGAAAAGCAATCGGCAGAAACCTGGTGGCGAATTATTTTATATGGAGGACAATCCAAAAACTGATCTTCAACGTGCCTATGCAGTTTCAAATTTTCCAAATGAAAGACCGAGGGAATTTCTCATTGATTCTGCTGCAACTGCTCACTTCTGTAAAGAACGTGATATGTTTACGACATTCAGAAAACTACCACCACAGAAGATCCTAGTCGGAGACAAGGACAGCACCTCGGAAGTATTAGGTATGGGTGATATTCAATTTACAGTTTTAGATAGAAACAGAAATTATGATATAACTTTAAAAGATGTGTTATACTCGCCTAATATGAGAAGAAATTTAATTAGTGGTGCTCGTATTGACCTTGTGGGAAACCAAATTAAATGGGGAAATAACAAAATGATTATTTATAATAGTTATAATAAATATTTGTTTACTGTTCCCAGAATTGGAAAATTGTATATCTTGAAAGGTTATCCCAAGATTAAAAATTATACATATGTAACTGGTTTAGATCTAGAAAAAGCCCACCGTAGGTTTTGTCATGTTAACATGCCCTTAATTGAAAATATGAGTAAAATTAATTGTGTAAAAGGAATTGAAAAACTTAATTGCAAGAATATAGATAAAAATTGTAAGATTTGTGCTATTGCTAAATCCACTAGAATATCCTTAAAAAGAAACTATATGTACGAAAGGAAAACTAAAAATGTTTTGGAAAGGATCCATATGGATTTGTGGGGTCCTGCTCCAGTTAACTCTCTAGGTGGAAACAAATACTTTTTATCTATTATTGATGATTTTTCACGTAAAGTAACTGTTTATATTATTCGAAATAAGAATGAAGTTTTTGATTACTTTAAAAAATACTTGGTTAGAGCTGAAAGACAGCTAAATGTTAAGTTAAAATGTGTCCGAACTGACAATGGTTTAGAATTTTGTCACAAAGAATTTAAAAAGTTTTTAAATGATCTAGGAATAAAAATCGAAAGAACTTCAACTTATACCCCTGAACAAAATGGCATTGCAGAAAGGTTCAATAGAACAGCCATGGATTGTGTCAGAGCTATGCTTCAAGACAGTGGTTTACAACCACAATTTTGGTCAGAAGCACTTTTAGCATTTATTCATACTAAAAATAGATGCGAACACAAATTAACTGAGGGTATATCTCCTAACGAAATATGGACTGGTTTCAAACCATCAGTAAAACATTTTAGAATTTTTAGCTCTTTGGCATATGTTCATATTCCTAAAATACAGAGAAATAAATTACAACCCAGAGCAAAACTTGGTATTTTGACAGGATATGGTTTGAAAACTAAAGGTTACAGAATATATGTACCAAACGAGAAGAAAATAGTTGAAACAGTCCATGTTCATATCGACGAAAGTAAGAAAGCTGTTGATGTACTATTTGGTAAAAACTTTGAGTACGTTTCTTTCGATCTTAATTCTAATATTCCTATTTATCAATCAAATGAAAATATAAAAGTAAAATCGGAAAGTGAAACTCAAGTTTTAGATTCTAAAGATTTAGTTAAAACTGAGGACTTAAAAAGTCTTAACATTTCAAATTGGCGAAGAATCGAAAAACCTAGAAATAAAAGCAATAGGATAGATGTATACTATTATTCTCCTGAAAATTTGAGAATGAGATCTTTAAATGATATTAAAAAGTACTGTACTAAAAATAAGATTAGGTTTGATCCTGTAAATTTCAATTTTAAGCCAGAAACTGAACATCCTAATGTGGATATTTCTAATGTGCCATCTACTTCTAGTGATGAATCTAATTTTTTAGACCAACAGATGTACGACATGTATGATCAGTGTTACAATGTCGAAATCCCCAAAAGTTATGAAGAAACGCAAGCAAGTAAGGATAAAATTAAATGGAATACTGCCATGAATGAAGAAATTCAGATAATGAAGGATAGGCAAGTATGGAAATTAGTGGACACACCCCCAAATACAACCATAATTGGAAGTAAGTGGGTGTACAGCATAAAAATGGACGAAAACAATATACCTAAAAGGTATAAAGCTCGTCTTGTTGCTCAAGGTTTTAAGCAAAAACCCGGCATTGATTTTAAAGATATTTTTTCACCAGTTGTGAATTTTTCTATTGTTAGATTATTGTTTGTACTATTGATTTCTATGTTGGGTTGGTATCACTGTCAAGTTGACGTAAAAAGTGCATATTTATATGGACACCTTAAGGATACTATATACATGAAACAGCCAAAAGGATTTGTGCTGAAAGGATCCGAAAACAAAGTATGTCTATTGGAAAAGGCTATATATGGTCTGCATCAAAGTGGTAGAGAATGGAATTTGGAATTAGACGGTATTTTAACTAAATTAGGATTTTCTCAGTTAAATTGGTGTAATTGTGTCTACAAATTTAAAGATGTAATTTTAATTGTTTATGTAGATGATATGGTTTTGTTTTCAAAAAGAGAACATTTGATAAATGAAGTAATCGAATTATTGGACAAAAAAATTGGATCTTACAGTCCTAGGTAAAACTAAATATTTGTTAGGCGTAAACTTTCAAGAAATTGAAAATTCGATTTATTTACATCAAATTACCTACATTGAAAAATTAATGTCAAAATTCAAAGATCTTCCTAAAAGTTTTGTGAATTTACCTTTTAAAATTGGTTGTAACTTACCTGATAAGGTTAAAGAGGAAGAAATAATTGAAAATGATTTAATGAGGAAATTTCCCTATCGTTACTTAATAGGATGTTTATCGTTTTTGTCAGATAGATCCAGACCAGATATTGCATTTGCTGTTAATATAATGTCTCAGTTTTGTAATGGTTATACTTACAAACACTGGTCTTACGTTGTTGATATTATGAACTATGTTTTTCTTACAAAGGATTTTAAAATTAATCTTTCCAATGTAGAAAGTTCAAATTTGATTGCTTTTTCTGATGCAAATTGGGGATGTGGTCTCACAAACAGACATTCAAGCAGTGGCTATTTAATTTATTTTGGTAACATCCCAATATCATGGAAATCTTCTAAACAAAAGTGCATAGCTCTTAGCTCAATGGAATCTGAATTTATTGCACTAACCGATTGCACTAAAGAAGTTATTTGGTTTAGTAGAATTATAAATGAATTAAGTTTGTGTGATTACATAAGACCCCAAGTATATTGTGATAATCAATCTGCTATCTATTTTTCAAAAAATAGTCAGGAAAATCAGAAAACTAAACATATTGATATCAAATACAAATTTATTCGTAAATTAATAAAAGATGAACTATTTAACGTAAATTATATTTCATCGGAAAATAATTTGGCTGACTTTTTAACAAAGCCTTTATTGTTAAATAAATTTAAAAATATTATTAGAAAAATATTTTGTTAGATTTATATAAATATATATATTGAATTGTAATACATCTGCTGAGGTTTTACAACCGATGGGGCCGCATGTTGGAATCGGTCTCAAACCTCCAATTATAGTGCCGTGTGGGGCACATCAATATAGAAGAATATGTAAATCTTTGAATGTATATAAGTGATAAGATTGGGGATCATGATCTGATCAGACTTCTTGTTGTTCTTAAAATGTATGTTTTTAAACCATAAGACTTGGTTACGTAATAAAATTTATTTTTAATGAATAAAACTCTGTCTTCAATCGATGAAACCCAACAAAATCCCTACCGACGATCCATCTATTTGTTCTTTAGTTTCCAATTTATAGCTTCCAATGCAGATAATACGTTTAGCGCACTATTAATTTATGAACCAGGTTGGCGCAAACAATTGGTTGTTCGCCCTCTGTGAACTGAGCCAAACTGCTAATTTCTCGATTGTTCAAAATACTTTATCAGTTTAGAAAACCTTAGGATCCAAAATTGACTTTCGGCCGAATATGGATTTGCGAGCAAATTTTTCGGGGTAGTTAGTTGAAATAGCATCACACTGGAGCAAAACAACGGGGTACTGTCGACGTCCGGATATCGGGATCCGACAACACCTAGTAATTTTGAACCACGGTCAGATGACGAGGTCAACACCTAAGCTAGCACCCTACTCTCAAAACTTCCACACCAACGTGAGGACATTAACCACGACAGGTTTAACTTTAATGAAATATTGGTTTGTGTAGTATTTATTAGGCATCTATTTCTGCGGTTCATACCCAATAGAACAATTGAAGGCCAAGGAAGGAGTTGATACTTTCTCCATGTGACATCAATCGCCTTAACAAACTTAGCCAAATTTACAAAACGGTGAATAAAATAAGAGTCCATGTGGCATCTTTTTATTCAGTGTTTCTTGCTCCTCCTGTATGTAACACAGATGTTGATCATGATGTGTCACCGGGCGCTTCAAGTATTCGATTCATCACTCGATTCACAAACTAGCATTCGATACAGTTATCGATTCATTAAGAAATTCGATACTTCGTTTCATTAAGAAATACGAAATGGAAGAATTTGAGTCCACGAAAATAGGGAAATTACAACAAATTTTATTTTTAAATGTAACTTTTGAAATGAGAGTTTTTCTGTGAAGCAAAGTGTAGATGGTTCTGGTGTTTTTGTGATAGAACGTGTTTTTTGTACGTGTTCCGGAAGTGACGTCGCTTGTCTACATCTTAAGGTAACTCCATTATCTACCGAGGGAGAGCATTGAATAGCCGGAAGTAAAATATTCTACTTCCTGTCGTTTGTTTGATCACATTGAAAATCCTTCTAATATGATTCATTTAATAGTTTTATGCACACACACACACACACAAATATAAGTATTTAAACAAAAATTAAAAATTTACCTAAAGTGAAAAGCGGAAGTCATTAGAATACTCAAAATCATCTACTGCGAGTCTGTAAACAATAGGATATAGAACCTTTTTTCCGACCAAACACCATTTAGGGAAATATAAAATAACCGTAACAAAAAAATTAAAAGTAACATTTCACTTTTTAATCATCGTTCAAAAAATACGTGCATTTTAAGATATTAAATCCCTTCTCTTCATACATTAAAACAAAAGAAAAAGCAACTAAAAATACTTTTTATGAATGTTTTCAGATAAACCATGAAATATATCATACATAAACCAATAAAACTCAAACGTGACATTTCTAGAAAAAGATATCTCGGATATCAAACAGATTCGAATCTCCATTTCGGATGCAATTATTAGTTTTAATCCCCTAAGTAGTTTAAAATAACAAACGGTTAAATCGAATTGTTTTATTTCAGTTTCCCGAGTAAACGATTAAATAAAAGATCCATCACAATATGGTTGCAATAAGAACTTAAGTGTGGGGACCAAGAACAAGTTTTATATCCTTTGACGCCATTGTTTACCAAAAGACAATGAAAAGGAAATGGAATGGAATATTTGCTTTTAACGAAACAACACGTTTTAATTTTTAACATTCTTTTCACGTAGAATCTTCTAGCGTCAAGATTTTTGAAGCTCTTATTTATTTTATTCGGGCTCTTCGAAGAATTTTGCAAACTATTGCAAACGATATTTTCGCGCATTTCGAATTTTGCTAATTCATGATTCATCGTTCATTACTAAGTTAAATAAACAATGGATTATTTGCTGAATCGAACTTATCCGAAATGTGGTTGTTCCGGATCTGTTCTCGGAACTCGAATCTGAGGTGACGTCACCTATTCTTTTTTCTTATTTTCCTGAGAAAAGAGAATTCGAGTCATAAAACGATGGATTCGTTCATCATTTGAGCTAGTGTCATTTTCTGAAAAGGCAGCCGGTCATGTTCTTTTACTTTCCGAAGCTTTTTAATGACAATCGTGGTGTGCTCGGATCTGTGGTTTTCCGTTTTGTGTTTATATAATTGGACAGGTGTGATATTATTTCGAGATGCATTTTGGATTGTTCTTCGGAGGACTGACGATGTTGCTTGGATCTTGTGTGATCGTCTGCGTATGGTAAGATTTTCTGATTTATGTTGATTTATTCTGATTTTTATTTATTTGTTTTTGAATTGTGTCCATAACAGTTTGTAGGTTTTTCGCAAAGCATGCAATTTAGAATAACATTTTTCATACAAATAATGTTGGTAAATGACTGATTTTTTAATTTAAAAAAGTAAATGTAGGCGCTTTTCAACTATTCTTATTTTTGAGTTGAAAATACTAATATTTTCGACTTTTTTCTTCGATGATTTTTATTTCATTAATTTTTAACGGACGATATTCTTTTTATTTCGATTGTTAGACTGGAATTTTTTTATCTTTCAATACGAAATTTGAAAAGTGGCACAATTTCAAAATCAGTTGTGCAATTTTGTAGATAATTTTCCGGTTTTTGCAAACAAAACGACTGGGGCTTGTGAAAGTGTATATGGTGAACATATTTTCGTCGTATTATTTATAATAGTACAAAATATGTTCACACACATATATGTGTATTGACATATTAGTAGTTTTGAGTTAAAAATACTAATATTTTAGATGTTTTTCTACGAAGATTTGGATTTCATTAATATTTAGCTACGAGATTTGTTTTTCATAGTTTGAGAGATTAGAATTCTTTTATCGTTGTCTACGAAATATGCAAGTGGCAATTTCAAAATCAATTATAATTTTCTAGATAATTTTGGTGAATAAACAAATTGACTGAGGCATGTGAAAGTATCATGGTGAACATATTTTCGTCGTAGGGCTTATAAGGAATTTTGTCAGAAGGTTTATCGGAATCTTTCAGCCCGTCTAGACATTTTAAAATACGTAACGACAACAATTGAAATTTCACTGAATTTAGAAATTCAGATCCTTTCCATTCAAAAATAGATTGAAAAGAATCTAATTTAAGTTATTCGTACTTAGTTCATGCTACGTTCGAATGGATCAAGAAAATATTCTATGATTCCATTAGAATACTAAACCAAAAATAATTTAACTTCATCTTTAATACTTTAAGAAATCTTTTTCGTATCGTATCGCATAGGTTTAAAGTATTTTTCAAAATGTTTTTAATAAAGCTAAAGTGTTTTTTGAAAGAAATTTATAGTGAAAAATATTCTCGCCAGAAACTATTCTGTTTGCTCTATTTAAAAATATGCCAGAAATCATGAAACAATTTCTTGAAATTTATTCAAAAAAATTTATACCTAAATAAATTTGAGACGTCGGTGGTTGGCTATTTGATAACTGAAAATATTCTGCTTTTCGTATCATAACACAGATTAATGTGGCTGTGTTTTATATTTTGCAGATTGCGTTAATAAGAAATATAATTTTAATTAAATAATTTAAGATTATTTAGTGAATACATTACTTATTTTATTTATTTAAGTGTCGTTTATCTGTAGAAAAATATCCAATTACAGAGAACAATGAATATATGATCTTAAAAATACAAGAAAAAAATCATATACACAAATACTGTTAGAAAATAAATTAAACCAACATTTCACTGAAGCAGTGAATTGGTATCAATTTCGCTACATTCAATCCAATATTTTAGCTGTTGCAACCTAAATTATTCAATAAACCACTCAAAATTTGCGTCCCTTGAAAAAATTTTCCCTATAGAAAAATCCTAAAATATTTTTCTTTCAGCTGTTAGTTTACAAAATGAAGGGATTAAATTTTTGTTGATTTCTGATGAATTTTCCAAAAAAAGTCGCCAAAATTTTCGAAAAATCGCCATAATTTTGAAATTAGTAGCTTTTGAGACGATTTTGCATACTACAAGTCGCCAAGGTTAAAATTAATAGTAAAAGTCATCTTTAGTTGCCTATGGCAGCCCTGTGATTAATTTATGTGAACTTTGGAAACTACTTAAGAATCTCTCCGTATAAGAGACATCTATAAAGTTAAATAAAGGTGTCAGTAGTATTTCTGCGGCAATATTTGTTTTCTGTAGGTATACTGTTCGTGACGTCACTTGTCTTGTTTTTAATACGATTTCAACACTCCACCAATAAAAATTTAAAAAAAGAATTTAGAATTGATCACCACCAATTACCATTTAGATATAACACCAAACGTCGAGAAACTTCCAAGTGATTTCGACGAAATATCTCGTCAAACGAGATCTGACCAATTTTGCTAATGACGAGATTTCTCGTCAAGAGATCGATGATTTTTTTATGATGACGAGATAGTTTCAGTTTTTGATGATGACTCAAGGGTCAGGTTTTTAGATAGATCAAGGGTCAGGTTTTTCTTCAATTGCGAGATATTTCGTCCTTCGAGTTGTGGCCAATTTTGCTAATGACGAGATATCTCATCCATCAAGATCTGGTTAGTTTTGCTAATGACGAGATACCATCGAGACAACCACAGGGAGGGTCAAGGCAACCCCGACATGTATCACGCGAGAACGTTTGGACAGCTGAAGAAAAATATTCTCTTTTTTTTTTACACTGAAAATCCCTTAATCCCTTATAAAAGACAAACACATTCCCACTGAAACATACCATTTAACTCTTTACTTCGAAATTTTTTTTTCACGACCTACATTTCGTGTTTCCTGGAATAAGTCACCCAATCCTTCACAAGAAATAAAGCATTGTGTTGAGTATTTTATTGAAACAGGGCAGTGCCACCTGTTCCTGTAAAATCACGTGGTACACCACGAGACAATAGTGTGGCAAAGAATCAGTGCCATCGATCACTTTCAACCTTAACTTCAAACTCTAATGCGAACTCTCAATGTTAGTGCCACATCAAAACAAAGTAATGCCCCTTTTGACGTACGTTCATCCGTAGACACTTGTTGATACACATTTCCAGGCGTCGATGGTCTTCGAGTATCTTTATCACAACATAAAATATCTATCCTAGTCTCCTAAAAAAACTAGGAGAGATTTTAGCATCTTTATAAAATAGACTGGAACTGGAAATACGTAGAAAAAATGTCAGCGTTGAACCATTTCTGTTCGAGGTAAAATGTTTCCGGGATTTTCTAGCTTTTTTATCATAATTAATTGGCGACCAGGGGTATCGTTTTAGCAAAATTATCTCAAAAGCTCCTATTTTGAAAGTTTTGGCGACTTTTCAAAAATTTTGCAGACTGAAAATTCACCGAATGCCAACGAAAATTTAGTATTATTTTTAACTAATAGAGGGCAGATATTTTTTGCTTTGGGGAATATTTTGCAAGGGATACCAATTTCGAAGTTTTGTGCTGTGGCAACCTTGCCACACCCTTGATGGCAAATTTTAAATATATTTGTATTTGTCACCGAGATCTATTTTTGTTTCTTCCTCTCCTCTTTTGGCCGCCAACAATCACGAAAAACAAAATAAATTACGTTATCCGCCAAGAGTTTCCACTAGAGAAGGGGTGTCAAACTGGCGGCCCGCGGGCCGCATGTGGCCCCGAGGTAATTTTTTGTGGCCCACGATGCTTTGAAATAAAACGAAAACAGGACAATATGTTATGAAGAAAATAGCACTTAGGGGAGATCGAGGCAATACCGTACACACAATTTCATCATGTTAAAAATGTGTGAGCAACTATTTTCGTCCATGAAATTAAATAAAACGGCCTACAGATCAAGATTATCTGATAAACATCTATCTGCCATAATGAAGATTGTCTGTTCTCAGTCTTTGAATCCAGATATTCTAAAATTAGTAGGAGGAAAGCGCTGGCAAATTTCCGGTAAAAGAAATTAATTTTAGTTTTATAAATACATTAAATTGAATAAAAGTTTAAATAAAAGCAATTATATAGCAATATTATAAATTATTACCCTAAATTCCCTTAATTACAGGGCCGCGGTGGCCCGGTTGGAAGAGTAACGGACTTGCAACCGAAGGGTTGCGAGTTCGAATCCAGCCAAACACCGTCGTGTACAAAGGGGGCTGGTGCACGTTAAATCTGTCGTGGCCTCAAATGTCCTCACGTTGGCGTGGTGTGGAAGCTTGGAGAGTGGGGTGCCAGCTCAGGTGTTGCCTCGTCATCTGACCGTGGTTCAAAAATTACGTGGTGTTGTCCTCGGATCTTTCCCTTTGGGATTGATCCCGGACCGTCACCAATAGCCCGTTGTGTTGCTCCAGTGTGACGTTAATTGAAATACCTCCCCTTAATTACATATATAATGTGTTTTAATTATCCTATCCCTATTCCTGAATCCTCACTTCAAAATATAATTTTAAGAAAATTTGTAAATGTGATGTGGCCCGCGTGAATCTTACCAGTTGCATTAAATGGTCCGTGTTTTAATTGAGTTTGACACCCCTGCCCTAGAGAATGAACGAGGTCCGTTTCTATAGCAACTATCATCATGCCCAGACTTAGTATCGGGAGTAGTTTTTGTGGTAGACAGCAAGTGAGTTTTGATGTACCATGTAGAGGCATTTTCTGTCAAGCTAAATGTAGGCGGCGATAGTGTCTTTGATGCCATACCTGTTTTTCTGTGCGTGTTCTGAACGTGACGTCAGTCGGCTTGTTTTTCGAATACAATTTCAGCAGGTCGCCAACAAAAATTCTGAAGAATCAATTCCTAATTGATCTATGATGGTTGATTGGTTATCACCAATTACATTAAACGCCAAACATCGCCGAAACGGCGATAAGCTACATTCAAGGTAACCCCGATATGTATTATGCGAGAGCAATTAGTTATCGGAAATAAAATCTTCGTATTCCGTCTGATTTGTTTGATCACACTGAAAATCTGCCTCATAGATCCTAACCCAAGCACATATAGCTTTCTTTGAATAATTGTAAGGGCCACGGTAGCCCGGTTGGAAGAGTAACGGACTAGCAGCCGGAGGGTTGCGAATTCGAATCCAACCCAAGACCGTCTTGTACAAAGGGAGTTGGTGCACGTTAAATCTGTCGTTGCCTCAAATGTCCTAACGTTGACGTGGTGTGGAAGTTTGTAGAGTGGAGTGCCAGCTCAGGTGTGACCTCGTTATCTGACCGTGGTTCAAAATTGCGTGGCGTTGTCCTCGGATCTTTCCCTCCGGGGGATGATCCCGGATCGTCGCCAACAGCCCGTCGTGTTGCTCCAGTGCGACGTTAATTAAATACCTACCTCCTTGAATAATTGTAAATACTTAAGTACTTTAGCTATTAATAAAACTGTTAATTAATTAATTAATATAATAAATTAATTTATCTAGCGTGTTAGAGTAAAAAGAGGTATAAGTCAGAAAACCAAATTTTTCAGTACAATTTTTAGTGAGTACATTTCTTACATATCCATTTTTTATCACTTTAATCAATTCAATTAGCATTTATCTCTTTTCTTATTCATAGCTAACTTATACTAATTGGACCAAATGAAAGATAATTTTTTACATGTACTCGTTTACTTATCTGAATTTAAATAATTTTTGACTTATAACTGCTGCGCAAACACGCTAGAAATGATGTGTATTTGATTGTTAGTTAAAATAAACGTTACATTGCAATCGATTTTCCTAGATTGGCAATTATCTGGTATGTTTAGGGAGTACGAAACTATTTGCGGAAACTGTAATTTTTGAATTACTATGCTTCTTAGCATAGAAGCCTCTAAAGTCAGTGATTTAGTATTCATTGCAAATATTAAATAGTTTTCAAAATTTGTGGACTTGTATTAAATGATCACTATTTGGAACATCAATTTCCCTGCTTCGGTATTCCAGATTTCATTAGAAAATTAGTTTGTTGGATAAGTTTTAACTGAATTTAATATTTGAAATGAATTCAAATAAAACTTGTCAAATGCTAATCGTCTAATTTTAGAAATTCTAACTAAATTGTCAGTTGTAGACATTAAGGCAGTGCTTAACAAACTTTATGCAACTGCTTTTTTTTACAAAAAAATTATTTCTTTTGTTTTCTAAAATTATTTTTTTTAGAAAACAAAAGAAATTGATTTTCAAGTATGAATAAAACATCCTGTTCTTACACATCAAATAAAATTGTTTTGATTTTAAAAATCTGTCTCAAAGACGTAAACTGTTATAAATCCATTTTTGGCGGTTTGGAGTTAGAGCTCTCTTTTTTATGTAGAGTTGTTGATCTATCTAGTGGTAAAGTGTAGTAACTATCAGGGACTTCTATTCTGAATTAGTGATTGATTAGAACGACGTATGTCCATGTTGTTCCGTACGTAAAAAGTTAATTTTTTCGCTTTCCTGAAGTAGCCAATTTGGACTTACGACCTGTACAGATATTTAGGTAGGTAGTTAATTAACGTCGCTCTGAAGCAGCAAAACGGGCTATTGGTGGCGATCCGGAATCATACCCGAAGTGAAATATCCGAGGACAACACCATGTAATCTTTAATCATGCTCAGATAACAAGGTCCACCTTAGAAGGCACCCCACTCTCCAAACTTCCACACCACGCCAACGTGAGGACATTTGAGACCACGACAGATTTAATGTGCACCAGCCCCCGTGTACACAACGGTCTTTGGCTGGGCTGAGTTTCGAACTCGCAACCCTCCGGTTGATAATCTGTTACTCTACTAAAAACTGGGCTGCGCGAACCAGTAAAAATATTTAGATTTCGTCATCTAGTAACTCGGCTCTACGAATAGCAATTTAAAATATTAAAACGAAAATTTAATTTCTTGAAAAAAATGAAAGCCCAATGACTTAAAATTTAAAAACCCTCTTAACCCAACAGATTTTTATAAAGCATCAAAAATAAATGTGATCAGACCTGTTCTTAAGCTAAAAGTAGGTAGGTTTTTGTTACACCCTCTAAATGTAAAACTTTGATGCAGTTCACATCAAAACGATCGCTGATTATAAGAACTGATTTGTTGTATTTTCTGGAATCATCAATGCTTTAATAATTGCATCACTATCAGATGCGTCCCGGATTTACAAGAAATAGTTGCACACAAGAGTAGACATAACGCAAGTGTGGTTAAGTTAGTTTAATCACCCTTCGCATTACAAGATCTTTTTTAAACTTTATAGGTTTCAGTGTATTACTCAATAGAAGTTAAGAAGCTTTTTATATTTAGAAAAATTAGTTTCTCTTTAAGAATACTGCACTTTCAAAACAAACTTTGCATTTGTTATCCGATCTTTATAAAATTTATACACACAGGTTGTTTTCAACTAAAAAGCCTATATGGGTCATTCCACGTCAAACGTCAGTCTACAGCTCCGATTTTTTTAAAACTGGGCTAATTTGTTTCCCAGTCACATAGGAAATTCTGGAAATTTTTAGCTTCCAACTTTCAATAATTTTTTTCTATAATTAATTTTAAGTTTGAAAAATTGGGACGGTCCGGGATCTATGCAAATCATGAACTCAAGGTCTAATTAGTCTATGTGTAGTAGAAAGTAACAGTAATGTGACAAATCGACCACCCGTAAACATCGAAACTGAAGTACACCGCTCTTATGTTTATTTATTTGTAGAACATTTTTAGATTTCTGTTGAAAGAAAGACCACAAATAATGGTCAGTTTGGGATAATTAACATTTTTATCGAAAATATTTAATCGTATTTTGAAATTAAAATTTCTTCCGTATTGTATTTCATAAATGTTTTTATACATAAGTGTCTTGTTAGAACTAAATGAAAGGTATTTTCAGTGTAAATAAACGAACCCGAAGTTCTGCAAAGATTTTACTTCTGCTCTCCATATGCTCTCGCATGAGATTACCTTAAAATGTTGTTCAGATGTTTACCAATGAGATTAGAGTCTGTTTTCAATTTCTTTGTTGTTATTTTTATAACAAAAATTCTTGCTTGCAAGCCAATCCGATCCTGAGAAATTTGTAACAGTTAATTTACATTATTCTGTTGCATTTTTTTATCTGCATAGAGTAAAGATATTTCAAGAAAAAACTTTTTCAGCCTGGCGAATATATAAAATACGTAGAATAACTAGATTATAATTTATAGACTCGGTATGGTCTATTTTGGCCCTTTGCCTACATATACCCAAACTAAGCAAAAACACGCATATCAATTTTAAGAATTTTATTCCATATGCTCCTTTGGCCCGCGGTTGCCCTGTTGGAGGAGTAACGTATTAGCAAGCGGAGGGTTGCAAGTTCGAATCCAACCAAAGACCGTCGTGTACGGGGGGCTGGTGCAAAATCTGTCGCGGCTTCAAATGTCCTCACGTTGGCGTGGTGTGAAAGTTTGGAGAATGGAGTGCTAGCTCAGGTGTGACCTCGTCATCTGACCGCGGTTCAAAATTACGTGGTGTTGTCCTCTGATCTTTCCTTTCGGACTACATCCCGGACCGTCGCCAATATCCCGTTGTGTTGCTCCAGTGTGACGTTAATTAACTACCTACTTGCCTACCATATGCTCCTTTAAGGCACAAAAATATTTAAAAAGCATCTTTGGTATTTCTAAACTCTTTCGTTAGTTATTTCAATACGCTTTAAAAGTCCAAACCTGTTCCTATACTTCTTCCTTCAGTATTGTGCTCCTGATTTCACATCACGTCTTTTAAATGTTGCGAATATCATTATTTCGTTTTAAAAAGTTTCACTGTCTTCGTGTCACGTTCAGTCGTATAGATTTTAGTGTCTAAAGTAACTCATAAACGTGTGTCCTATAATTAAGTCGATTTTCAAATCACACGCGTGCTCTTGAATGCTAATTCGCGGAAACGCGAGGAAGCTTGTTTCATCTGCAATGTCCTTTACGAATTCCAACATTACCCTCCGAGAACGAATATTAATTTGAGTTATTGCGTAAAACTCACTGAATTGCAAATTCGTTTACTTTTAAAAACACCTTATTTGCGAAATTTCTATTTTTCGTAAATTGTCTGCGTATTAGGGTTTTGTAATGGTACTCCTCCTTCAGACAAATGATAAATAACATCAAAATTATAACATTCGCACATTTTAGATAGGTATTTGGTATTTTGGTATTTTCAATTAACGTCACACTGGAGCAACACAACGGGCTATTGGTGACGGTCCGGGATCAATCCCAGAGGGAAAGTCCGAGGACAACACCACGTAATTTTGAACCGCGGTCAGATGACGAGGCAACACCTGAGCTGGCACCCCACTCTCCAAACTTCCACACCACGCCAAATTTTTTAGATAGGAAGGTAGGTATTATTTTAATTAACGTCGCACTTTAGCAACGCAGCGGACTATTGACGACGGTCCGGGATCAAATCCGAGGATAATACCACATAATTTTGAACCATGGTCAGATGATGAGGTTGCACCTGAACTGGCACCACAAATTTCCACACCACACTAACGTGAGGGCATTTGAGGCCACGACAGATTTAACGTGCATCAGCCCCTTTGTACACGACTGTCTTTGGTTGGATTCGAACTCGCAACCCACCAGTTGCTAATCCGTAAATCTTTCAACCTATCCTACAGCGACCCAGTTATTTTTGGTAAAAAGTACTTCTCACTTGTCTCGTATCAAGAGGAAAACTTGCTCTAAACCCTATTTCAACTTAAGAGTGCACCACGAGAAAGATAGACTCGCTCAATTCACGATTATTCAATTCCCAATCCCGGACCGCCACCAATAGCCCGTCGTCTTGCACCAGTGCGACGTTGATTAATTACCATTACCACTTCAATACATAAACTGCGATAACTGACTAGCGAGGTAGGTAGGTATTTAATTAACGTCGCACTGGAGCGATACAACGGGCTATTGGCGACGGTCCGGGATCAACCCCCGAAGGGAAAGATCTTTAGGACAACACCAAGTAATTTTGAACCACGGTCAGATGGCGAGGTATCGCCTGAGCTGGCACCCCACTCTCCAAACTTCCACACCACGCCAACGTGAGGATATTTGAGGCCACGACAGATTTTGCACCAGCCCCTCTTTGTACACCACGGTCTTTGGTTGTATTCGAACTCGCAACCCTCCGGTTCGTTAGTCCGTTACTCTTCTACCAGACTACCACGGTCTGCACATTTTAGCTGTGTGTGTGCGTGTGTATGTGTGTGTGTGGAGAGAAGTAGATTTTTGGTGGAGAACCTCGTTCGTAGGCTCTTCACCTCCGGTGAACTTGACGGAATTGAACGGTCTTTCCCTCCAGTTAATAACGACTTTCCACCCTACCACCTTAAGAGTAACAGGTTTTTCACAGTTTTATTCCTTATCCCTGGTGGGCCTCGGTATCCTGGTTGGAAGAGTAACTGATTAGCAACAGGTGGGTTTCGAGTTCGAATCCAACCAAAGACCGCCATGTACGTGGGGGCTGGTGCCCGTTTAATCTGTCGTGGCCTCAAACGTCCTCACGTTGTCGTGGAAGTTTGGAGATTGGGGTGCCAGCTCAGGTGTGACCTCGTCATCTGACCGCGGTTCAAAATTATGTGGTGTTGTCTTCGGGTCTTTCCATTCGGGTTTGATCACGAACTGTTCCCAATAGCCCTTGTGTTGCTCCAGTGTGATGTTAATTAAAATACCTACCATCGTTTTCCCTGGAGAGCGAGGATGTGGAGTCCTTTCATCCGAAGAACATGAGTTCCTTCCTCCTCCAGGGGCCGCGGTGGCCCGGTTGGAAGAGTAACGGACTAGCAACCGAAGGGTTGCGAGTTCGAATCCAGCCAAACACCGTCGTGTACAAAGGGGGCTGGTGCACGTTAAATCTGTCGTGGCCTCAAATGTCCTCACGTTGGCGTGGTGTGGAAGTTTGGAGAGTGGGGTGCCAGCTCAGGTGTTGCCTCGTCATCTGACCGTGGTTCAAAATTACGTGGTGTTGTCCTCGGATCTTTCCCTTTGGGATTGATCCCGGACCGTCACCAATAGCCCATTGTGTTGCTCCAGTGTGACGTTAATTGAAATACCTCCACCTCCTTCCTCCTCGAGATGTGGATGTAGTCATTGTTTTTATTTGTACTATGTAAATATTTTCTTTGATCCTAACAAACTCCTTTATTGCAGTAAACTCCTAGTAGACCTTTGATCCTAATAAACACATAGTAGACCTTTGATCCCAATAAACTCCTTGATCTTAATAAAAATATGTGTGTGTAGACCTTTGACCCTAATAAACTCAGTGTAGACCTTTGATCCCAGTAAACTCAGTATAGACCTATGATCCTAATAATCTCCTAGTAGACTTTTAATCCTAATAAACTCCTTATAGATCTTTGATTCTTATTAGCTCCTTGATTATAATAAAATCTTTGTAGACCTTAAGTCCTAATAAACTCTTTGCAGACCTTTAATCCTTATAAATTTTCAGAAGACCTTTGATTCTAGCAAACTCCTTGTAGACCGTTTGATCCTAATAAATTCCTTGATCAAAATAAACTCAGTGTAGACGTTTGATCCTAATAAACATAAAATCCTTGTAGACCTTTGATCCTAATAAGCTCCCTTGTAGACCTTTAATCTTAATAAACTCCCTTGTAGACTTGAGTTGTCATTTGGGGTCCAAAACTGTGGTGTTGTAGACTGCTCAAGAATTTCAAGTGTCGAGCTCTTCCGTGCTGTTTTAACAATATCATACAGCTCTATAGTTCAAATCAATCATATTTAAACTAACGGCGAAATTGATTATTGAAACCCGTAACGATCGATTTTTACATTATTTTTATATCCCTCGCTGCAATTCTACAATAAACAAAGAACGCCGATTTTTGTGCCACGTACATTTGTGAAACGTATACATATAGATAATGAATGTATTAAGCTTAAAAAAGAAACAAAGTCGATTCGTTATTTGTTCAATCGAAAGTATTCGTAATTGGAAATGGGATTTTTTTCCTGTTTAAAACAGTCATTGCGCACGTGAAATGAATCAACAGGTGTGGTTTTCATTACGAAACAGGCATACGTCATTGAGTATTGTGTGGTGATTGGAAAGTAACTTGCACTTTCGATTGCCAATCTGATGTAATGGTTTTCCGCAGTTTCTTTTCCGTTCAGCGTGGAAGATTTGAGAGTGGATACAGGTTCAGATGAGAGCGGGGTGCATCGTCATCTGACCGTGGCTCAAAATTACGAAGCGTTGTCCTCGGATCTTTCCCTTCGGGATTGATTCCGGACAGTCATCAATAGCTCGTTGTGTTGCTCCAGTGCGACATTAATTAAAATACCTACCTACAAATTATCTTTTCTGTTCAGAAAAGAATGCATCTAAAATAATAAAGTATTGTTGGTAAGTTTTATTTTAATATTTTGAAAAGGTAGGTAGTTGGTAGCTAGTTAATTAACGTCGCACTGGAGCAACACATCGGGCTATTGTCGACGGTCCGGGATCAATCCCGAAAGGAAAGATCCAAGGACAACGCCTCGTAATTTTGAACCACGGTCCGATGACGCGAACAACATCTAAGCTGGCACCCCACTCTCCAATCTTCCACACCATACCAACGTGAAAGCATTTGAGGCCACGACAGATTTAACGTACACCAGCCCCCTTTGTACACGGCGGTCTTTGGTTGAATTCGAACTCGCAACCATCCGACTGATAGTCCGTTACTCTTCCATCCGGGCTACTTCGGCCCTGTGTCATTCTCAAAGAGTCAATTCAAAATGATTTTATTTTTCAATTCGCAAACGAAAGCGTTAAACAAACAAGGAAATCAAACAAGGAAATGCGTTTCATATTTTCAATAACGACGTGTACGAATTCTGCAAAAGTCATAAAGGGGAACAAATGCTTGAACATTTTTATTTTTGTATTTTTGGGGTTTCTCCTGCAAAATTTATCTTTTTCAGTCGTATCAATTTCCTCTAAAAGGCGTGATATCTAGTATCCTTGGTAAAAGCATTTTCAATTCGCCCAAAGATAGCACACTATTGAATTAAACCCTCTGATCATACAAGCACTACTCTAATATGGAATCTGCAATTTTCCATATTAGAGTAATGCTTTTTTTATTATTATTTTTGTAATTTTGGGGTTTCTCCTGTAAAATTCATCTTTTTCAGTCGTATCCATTTCCTCTAAAAGGGGGCCGCGGTGGCCCGGTTGGAAGAGTAACGGACTAGCAACCGAAGGGTTGCGAGTTCGAATCCAGCCAAACACCGTCGTGTACAAAGGGGGCTGGTGCACGTTAAATCTGCCGTGGCCTCAAATGTCCTCACGTTGGCGTGGTGTGGAAGTTTGGAGAGTGGGGTGCCAGCTCAGGTGTTGCCTCGTCATCTGACCGTGGTTCAAAATTACGTGGTATTGTAATTACATGGTATTACCTCGGATCTTTCCCTTCGGGTTTGATCCCGGACCATCGCCAATAGCCCGTTGTGTTGCTCCAGAGTGCGACGTTAATTAAATACATACCTACCTGCAGGTTTTCCTGTATGACTTTTAGTCACTTTTAGACTTCTTGACCAATACAATACTTTCAACCTATCAATGTGAGTATAGTCATTATGTGTGTTGTACGGTGAAAGTGATAGTACTCAAAAATCTCTTGAGGCTCAGTTAGGTGGGTAGTTAATTAACGTCCACTGTGTGTGTGTGGGGAACGCAACGGGCTATTGGTGACGGATCAAACCCGAAGGGAAAGATCCCAGCCCAACACGTAATTTTGTACCACGGTCAGATGACGAGGTAACACCTGAGCAGGCCACTCTCCAAACTGCAACACCACACCAACGTGACTCGTGACGTTCAGAGGATTGAGATTATGTCGAAAGTTCAAGTACAACATACATAAAAAGCAGACGTTTATATGACAGATGTTACGACGATAGTGTGTTGGAGGTATTATTTAAGCATCGACAACAAAACAGGTTTGATTTGATGTGTCCCTCTAATATAATTTTTTGCCGTTACACTAGAGCTAGTTAAACCGGTACCTACGGCTTAAAATGCATTCTGAACCTCTACAAATATCGTTGTCCAGATAGATTCGAAACCAGAGCTTGTTAAACAGAGGAACAGAGAACTCGAGCAACAACAACGAACAAATCGAAACAGAATACACGTTTGGCGTATATTGTTGTCTCAAATAAGCCAGCATTATCTTAAAATGTATTATTTTAATAGGACATAAATAAAGGTATATTATTTACCTGAAAAATAATATACCTTTATCAATACCTGATACAAAATTGGATACCGATGAAGTTCAAATATGTCTTAAAAATATAACGATAAAAAGTAAATGCACACAAAATGGAAAGTAGTTAAAATTTGTATTGATTTTAAAATTCAAAATTTCATGGATTGTGCTTTAATTTTTTTTTCAAATCGAAAAGTTAAAAGAATAACGATAACATTCTCCAGCAGTTAAATCAAATTTTCAAAAGTCACTTAGTAAATGTTTCGTAAGAATGTTTGAAAACAGTTACGGTGAAATATCGTTATGTACTTTTTGTTAATTCATGAAGATATGGAGTTCTGAAGCAACGTTGAATTTAATTCTTCTTTCCAAGGAAAGCATTGTTAACTCATGGCTTATATAACTTTTTTGTCTGTTTTGACTTTTACTATTTCAAGACAGTGTCGTTTGTACTTATGCATGAAGATATGGAGTTCTGAAGCAACGTTGAATTTGATTCTTCTTTCCAAGGAAAGCATTCTCTTCCTAAGGCTTATATAAATCTGTACTTTTTACTTCTAATCCCGAAAAAGTGCCATTGTTGATACTTATTCATGAAGATATGTAGTGCTGAAGCAACGCTGAATTTTATTCTTTCCAAGGAAGGCATTGTCTTCTCAAGGCTTATATAACTCTTTGTCTGTTTTGACTTTTAATCTCTCAAGAAAGTGTTGTTTATACTTGTTCATGAAGATATGGAGTGCTGAAGCAACGTTGAATTTGACTCTTCTCTCCAAGGAAAGCATTGTTTTCCCATGGCTTATATAACTCTTTGTCTGTTTTGACTTTTAATCCCAAGAAAGTGTCGTAAAGAATAAAACTAAGTCGGAGTAAAGAATAAGAATCCTAAGTCGGCGGTTATTGGCTACGATGACATAATTTCGTCCAAAACTGAAAAATCCATGGTTCATTCCATTCAAAATCAGATCATGTTCAGTCTCCTTTAGGGAGACGGACAGAAGCACTGCGGTGCATTAAGATAGTATTATGTGTCTTATTACTGTGAGTCTTTTGACTTAAGCAGAACTTCTCAGCATCTAGTGCTCTGGTTATCTCGTCCAACAGATTGAGAGGTTGGACCGAAGTTCCGTTACTTTCGATGCTGTCAGAAGTATTATTTTCAGAGGTCATATTATCAAGGTTATCGGATCTCATCTTCTGGGCTACAGAGCAAGTTAGATGATCGCTTGTGATTTTGCTTTTTACGAAGATGTCAAAGCAGTCGTCTTTTCTATTGATATCTGTGGCGGATTCTACAGCTTCACTCAATACATTTTTGTCGATGGTATTTTTTGTGCATGGGACATCGCTTCATGTAGAGCCCTTTCCGCCATTTCGTCTTCGATGCAGACGCAAGTGCATAAATTCTTCGGGGTCTTCCGTGTTCCACTCTGCGAGGTAGTCTCGCTCAGCATATGGCTTTTCTTCTACTTTATGTTTCTTTGCTTTTTTCTTAACTTGCTTCTTTTTGTTTCGCTTTTTTCTTAACTTGCTTCTTTTTGTTTCGCTTTTCTCGAAACTTCTTTCTAAAATAGAGGTTAGAATCAATTATTTTTCAGGTAAGGCATAGCAAAGGGAAACTAAAGTTGCATTTGTGTTAAAACAAAGTAAATAACATCTAAAGACTAAAATGTATAAAAAATAATAAATTCTCAAAGAATATGCAGCGCGTTTACATTTGTTTCCTGAACCAGTCCATCATCTTGAAGAGTAGATAAGAAGTCTAATAATGACGCAAATAGCACTAAAAGGTACTGTTTGTAAGTAAATAGCACTAATAAGTACTGTTTTTAAGTAAATAGCACTAAAAAGTACTGTTTGCAAAAAAATGCAGAGGAAGATTCCTCTACAACAAAAAAATCACCTTAATCAAACGTTTATAATCTCTTGATTCAAAGATTTAAAAATCGTTAATTAGCAGTTTGACAGACATAACAAGTATAAAGAAATCTTTTCGTGAACGATATTGTTTACCAACAACAATGTTTGATTAATAATCGAAAAGCAATACAGTGTGTTAAGCCTATTTGTTTACAAGCATTCAGATGTATGAATTATAATTGAAAGTAACTAATTGTTTTTATTCCTATTGTTACATTTAATATGTTCAAATTTCTCTGTTGGTTAATGTGATGGAGATATAATTAAAATAGAAAATTTGCTTTGAAACTTAAATGTTGCATCAGAAATTTCAATTAAACAAAAATCATTGTTATTGCTATATTTGGATAAGCTCATTTGTTTGATTTTACGTCATCATTCTTTCCGCTTTTTAGGGACGCGGTAGCCCAGTTGGCACGGTTGCGAGTTCGGAACTTGCTCCAGCCAAAGACCGTCGTATACACTGGGGCTGGTGAACTTTAAATCTGTCGTTGCCTCAAATATCCACACGTTGGCGTGGTGTGGAAATTTGAAGAGTGGGGTGCCAGCTCAGGTGCTGACCTCGTCATCTGACCGTGGCGGTCAAAATTACGGTAAGTAGTTAATTAACGTCGCACTGTAGCAACGCAATGGGCTATTGCCGACGGTCAAGGATCAATCCCGAAAGGAAAGATCTGAGACAATACCACTTAATTTCGAATCAAGGTCAGATGACGAGGCAACACCAACCCACTCTACAAACTGTCAAAATTGCGAGGCATTGTCTGTAAATGAAGCAGACATGGGGAGTTTGAACGATTGTTTAATGTGAATATTCAGCAATCAATTTACAATTGGAACTATTAAAGTGCAGTTTGATATTAATATTGAAGGATAAATTTATTGATTAAAGACCTTGAATTGTGGCGTAATTCTGTAGCTTTCGAATAACACTATATACGCAGTCCTCACTTCACGCAATTTAAAGTTACACTGGCCTAAAACTCGCCCCAGTACTGTAGAATTCCGACATATTGCAGACTCCTTCCCCGTGCTCAGTACGCCTACACACTTGGTCCGAAGGTCATACCAGGTATGAACATCCTTTGTTTACACGACGTTATATTTATCTTTTGGATGTTTCTTCTAGTTCTGAAATCACGAGACGAAACAGTTGTAACGCTTTTCTGTAACGAGACTTTTCATGCTTGCCCTCAGTACTGTTCCGATTTTAAAGACGCATTCACGTCAAAAATAGCGATTAACTTCCAATACTGCGTGACCCGCACCCAAACATCTTCAAAACTAGCTGTCGGGAGAAATAACATTAAGCTGCGCGCGCATGCTCCGTCTATTACATTAAAAGGTCGAACGTCATCATCGATTCAGCATGCGGCCTGCCTTATAGCGCATCACCGCGCCTTGTTCTAAAAGTTCAAAAGTGCCCAAATTCTTGAAGGAAAATCAAATTTATAGGCACCCAGAAAGCGATTCGTTGTAAAAATTAATTCATTCTAAGGAAGTTCGAGTTAACGAAATTATGCTACTAGCTAAGAGTAACACGTAACAGATAATGAGTTATTGATTCGCAAGAGAAAACACGCATCACACTTCTCTCAAAAAGCATGAAGAAATCTGAATCAGTTAAACGTACGAAGAAAAGTTTAGCTTTTTCCATTAGAACCGAAGTTGCGCAAGTCGTAATGTAATTGAAATTGGATCCGGTAAATGACATCGTATCACGGATTTTTTTGTTGAGGAGGGACATAATTTAATTTCCAACTCATTTGTAATTCGTAAATTTATTTAATCAGCAAAACGAGATAGAGGCGGGAGCTTAGATAGAGTATTTTTCCCGAGTGAAATTACCTAACAGTGAGAGAGATTATATACTGAACCCTAATGGTAGTTCGTTATTTAAAATTTTCCTCTAAGCTATAGTAGAGGGAGTAATTGAATGTAAGATATTGAATTCCTGTATTTTCGCATAATTGTAAGAGCTAAAATTTTTTATATTCATCTATCTATATATAAAAATGGATTCGTATGTGTGGGTGTGTATGTTCTCTATACAAATCTACACCTTTTGAACAATCCACACCAAATTTGGTACACTTATACTTTGGAACCCTCAGAGCAACAAAGGCTACATATTAACCCCCACTCTATTTGTCCAAGATGTGCAGAAGGGGCTAAAAACAATTCCAAATCGCCATAGTAATAACATTAAGGATAAAACGATTGCTGTACGCAGCTCAGTTTGTTTTACCAGTATTGGTAGAAAATAATCCAAAAAAATTGTTATAAAAATTTCCAATAAAATTGTTTTTACAAGTAATGTGCTCGAAAAAAAAAATTTCCAAAGCAAATTAAATTATAATATTTATGTTTGAACTGACGTTTCGTTTCTTCCCATGATATAAATAATTTATGAACATTTGATTAATGAAAAAAGAATATTTAAAATATTTAATTTTACATAACCTACATTTTGTAATGGAACACGAAAAGCCCAACCGAAAACCTCATTGATCATAAAAGCGTATTTTTGCAATTCGGTATCTGGCAACGCCGGAATTAACGTTTAATTTTTAATTTGATTTAGAATTCTGTGTTTGTGTATTTGAATTGACAACGAAATGTTGAAGTTATGTTTAAGCATTTCCAAGTATTATAAATATGTTCTTTTGTGAATAAATTATTATTGTCTTTATTGAAAATGTTCAAACGTATTTTGTCGAATTGTTCTTTTTCAGAATATATTCAGGAAGTCAAAATTCGACATGTTTGCACATGTCTTTCTTTTTTCAGAATTCTGCATTTTTCAATGACCAGAATTTCGTTTCTGTTTGTATTTATGTGTTCCATTGCTTTCCATGTTACAGATGTATTATTTAGGAGTTAAATTGTAATGAATTATTTTTATTTTCTGCTAAATACCACTAGACATGGGTAATTTCTTGGCTGTATATGTATATTTCGACGAACTTTTCTTAAGTCTGGTTAAATACGTTAGTTTGTAGAATTAAAAAAAAAAACATAAAAATAAATATAAACCTTTTTAAGTAAGGTGTATAACTTCTTATTTTAAAATGACTGGTAAAGTTAAAATAAAGCTATTCTAAAATAAGATGTTACGTTAAATCAAAACGGGTAGCCATACGTTGTAATTCAAAGATATTTCTAAATTTTGACATATTTTCATTACAAGACGATTAAAATCAATTTAATTTACATTTGTTTTTCATGTTTCATGGGTGTTATTGAAAGCTGTACTCCATATTCAAGTAACTACATCTATCATTCTAAATAGGTACATGATTTTCATATAGAAACTGAGTCTCTCAATTGAAAAAAGTACCTTAAGGATTCGATTTAAAATTAATTTTTTCTGTTGGAGGAAAGCAAATTTTAAATAAGTTTTTTCTGATCTTGGAATAATACCACAGTAAGGAAGTATATAAAGTAGGACTGTTGAAAATTCAATTTTTTTTTGTCTTTAATGCCAGAAGGTCGGAGGTTGCTTACTTGAAGTTGATACTGTTCGTATACAACTTAGGTAGCTGTGAAACATTCATTGAAAGCAGTGATTTTGTAAAAAGTGTAATCGATTGAGTTTGCTTTGTCTACACTGATGACATTTGTTTTAAAAAGAAGCTCCGTTATTCCACGTGCGACTGAATAGAATTTTGAAGAGAAAAATGTGTGCTTCAAAAAATAAATTAACCACGAATGTCGTAACAGTTTAATTTGTCGTTCTCTCACAATGATAATGTAATTCGAAAACATCGAATACATGGTGCAAGGGTACCACAAATAATAAATATTGATTTGAAATTTGAGAGCAAGACTATACGCTGAAAGTTCCTCATTTTTACTGAAAATGAACTTAATTGGCATTCGAATTCACTCCAAAACTCAATATCGACTTCTGAAGTCATCTCAGAAAAAGCTCTTGTAGTTTGTCTTACAGTTAGAGTGTGATGAATATGAAATTGATTATATGGATATATTAGGTATACATATTTGCGTCCGAAGTAAATTGCAGAAGCTATGTAAAAGTTAAAACGATGTTAAAAAATATTTTCTGTACATTTAAATGATGCTTGCATTTTTCTATGAAATAGAATCAATATTTAACCAATTCAACCCGAGCATCGCCAGATAATTCTGCTATATATATAGTGTTGAATAAAATCCATTCAACAATTAACACGTAAATAATCTTTAATTAAATCAATCATTATTATTATTCACTTTAATATATTTATTGTATTTTTAATTTAAAATTAACACTCCTAGTGGTTGTCTCGTCATGAGCAAACCTGACCAGATCTTAATGGACGAGATATCTCGTCATTGAAAGAAAACTGCGCAGATCTCGATCTCGTCGTCATCAAACAGTCGTCAATATCTCGATGACGAGGTAACTCGTCATTAGCAAAACTGACCAGAACTTGATGGACGAGATATCTCGTCGAAACCACTTGGAGGGTTAATCTGCTGCATATTGAACAGATGAGACTGTAGCTTGATTTTTAAATGGAAGTCACAAAACTCTGGTTGGTATTCAAAATCAATTCCGACGGATATTGTATAACTTGAACCTCGAATTGTTCAAAATTTGTATTTATGACGAGGTAACACCTGAGCTGGCACTATACTCTGCAAACTTCCACACCACGCCAACGAGAGGACACGACGGATTTAACGTGCACCAGCCTCCTTTATACACGACGGTCTATTGGTTGAATTCGAACTCGCAACCCTCCGGTTTCTAGCCCCTTTACTCTTCCAACCGGGCCACAGTGGCCTACGGACATGTGGGGATTGGTGTTCTTTATTGTAATCTTGACGAACACTAGCCAAAAGCAGAAAGATCAATTGTCGCTAAGTGCACCAAACTCAAATTCTTCAAGAATCCTCTATATCTAGTTTCTACAGCAACAGACTTTGTGCAGTACCCGTGAAATACAGACACTATACTTAGTTTCACAGTACACAGTTCAAAGCTGCGACCACTAATAATAATGTAATACGCGACCACAACAATAATACACATTAACAGCACTCTCGCAAATTCAGGTGGCTCTTGTGGACATGCATTCCTGTATGAATACGGTTTCATTTTGTGTTACCTACTTCTCTTAAAAATACCGCGGTAGCCCGGTTGGAAGAGTAACGGATTAGCAACCGCAGTGTTGCGAGTTCGGATCCAACCAAAGACCGTCGTATACAAAGGGGGCTGGTGCAAAATCTGTCTTGGCCTCAAATGTCCTCACGTTGGCGTGGTGTGAAAGTTTGGAGAAAGGGTTGGCAGCTCAGGTGTAACCTCGTCATCGAACCGTGGTTCAAAATTACGTGGTGTTGTCCTCGGATCTTTCACTTTGGGATTGATCCCGAACCGTCACCAATAGCCCGATGTGCTGCTCGAATGTGACTTTAATTAAAATACCTACCTACACCCCTTAATCTTCCTGGTGGTTGCCTCGACGAGGTATCTCGTCATTATTAGCAAAACATACCAGATCTTGATGGACGAAATATCTATTCATTGAAGAAGACTGACCGGATCTTGATCTCGTTATCATCAAAAGATCGGCGATGTCTTGATGAGTTACCTCATCATTAGCAAAATTGGTCAGATCTTGATGGACGAGATCTATCGTCGAAACCATTTGGAGGGTTAAAGTTTGTACAAGAAACACTGCATTTGGTCGGTGAGGGAGCTCATTAATTGAAGTTTCCCTTTGTCAAATCCTTCTCGTAGAATTATCGATTCATGGATGTCCGACTGTATTTCGTTTCGATTTTTTAAGCCCCTTGTCCTCTTTATGTGTCACTGCTACGATTCTTTCAATCTTTGGATTTGTTGCTTTTTATTCAAAAACCCTAAATCTCTTTGTCTTTCCAGCAAAAGGTGCAAGCGGCGGTCGGTCCGCAAGAGCAGGATGGGAAAAAACTGCCAAATGCGTCCTCCGACAGTTTCCTTCACGATCGACAAGAACGCCGAGACAGCAGCCTATCTCAACTCCATACAGATCACGGACTCGCCCATGTTCGTGACCAAACTGCACCCGACCATCGCGGAGAGCCCCAAAAGCCGCAGCAGCTCCAAGGACTCCTACGACTCCTTCAAGGGCCTGCTAGGTCACAAGGACTCCATCCCTCCCTCCAACTGGCTAGAGGTTCCGAACAGTTCCAAGGACTGGATAAAGAGATCGGGGTCAATCAGAATCATTCCTTCTATTTATATTGACCCCGTGTGTCCTGAATCGTCAGTCGCTTAAATTGAATGTTGGAACAAAATACTGACACTATCCGTTAAACCATGTTGTCTGTTTTGTGCTTGGCGTAGCTTTTCTCAACTCCATATAGATCGTGGACTCGCTCAGGCTCATGGCCAAACTGAATCAGATCCCGCAGAAAGCCCCAAGAGCCGCAGCAGCTACTACGACTCCTCCAAAGGACGAGGGACTCTATCACTTCTCCCAACATGCTAGAAGTTCCGATCAGTGCCAGTGATTGGATCAACAGGTTGGGGTCAATCAAAGTCATTCCTTCTATTTATATAGACCCCGTGTGGGCTACGTCATCAGTAACTTTAATTGAATGTTGGTACAAAATACTGACACTATCCATGAAATCATGTCTGTCTTATATTTGGCGCAGCATATCAACTCCATCCAGATCATAGACTCGTCCATGCTCATGGCCAAACTACCCGACACAGAGAGCCCCAAGAGCCGCAGCAGCTCCTACGACTCCTCCAAAGGACGAGGAGTCCATCTCGCCTCCCAGCTGGCTGGAGGTCCCGATCAGTTCCAGTGATTAGATGATCAAGAGGTTAGGGTCAATCAGTCATTTCTTCTCTTTATATTGACCCCCATGTGCTACGTCGTCAGTCGCTTGAATTGAATGTTGGAACAAAATGCTGACACTCTCCGTGGAATCAGGCTATCTGACTTATGTTTGGCGCAGCTTGGCCATCAACCAACCGTGGAATCAGATTAGTTGGTTCATGCCGACCCCATAGAATGGCTCATCAAGTTTACTTACGCACCTTCTGCCATTTTCACCATTGCACTATTTCCGAAATGTGAAACAGATGGCAGGACACATTAGACCAAAGAATAATGTATCCAGTGGTTTAAAGCGTTTTCTTCTGGAACTAACAGATGATCAGATTCCATTAGTATAATTCCTTAGGTATACAACAAAGTGTTATGTGTATCCAATGGTTTAAAACTCTTGTAATAGGAGTCAACAGATGGCCAGATTCCATTAGTCATTCTGATCATATACACTAACCCAAAGTAGTAGGTATCTTCAGTGTTTGAAATGTTTTCTACTGGAATAAACAGATGGCCAGATTCCATTAGTTATTCTGATCATATACAACTAAATGTTACAAAGTGTAAGGGTTTAAAACGCTTCAACATCAGTCAACGGATGGCCCGATTTCATTAGTCATTCTGAGCAAATACATAAGCCAAAGAATAATGTATCCTCAACGATTTGAAATTCATTCTACAAGAGTCAACAGATGGCCTCCCATTTGCAACAAAATGTAACGAAGTGTAACATATCCTCAACAGCTTAAAAAGCTTGCTACAAGAACCAAGAGATGGCCAGATTCCATTAGTCATTTTGGCCATACACATTTACCTAAAGAATAATGCTTTCTCAACGGTTTGGAATTCGTTCTACAGAAGCCAATATATAAACAAATTCCTTTAGACTACTACATTTTATTCAAACGTTTCAACAGCTTGAAACACTTTTTACAGCTATCAACAGATGGCCGAATCCCATTAGTCATTCTGGGCATATATAGTATTTACCTAAAGAATAATGCTTTCTCAACGTTTTGAAATTCGTTCTACGGGAGTCAACATATGAACAGATTCCATTGGTGTACTAGATTCTACAAGCGTTTCAACAGCTTGAAATGCTTTCTAGAGATATCAACAGATGACCAAATCCCATTAGTCATTCTGGCCATATACACTTACCTAAAGAATAAGGCATTCTCAACGTTTTGAAATTCGTTCTAGAGGAACCAACATATAAACAGATTCCATTGGACTACTACAGTTTCTCAAGTGTATCAACAGTTTGAAACCGCTTTCTACAGATATCAATAGATGGTCAGTTTCCATTAGAATCGTTACTCCAGTATATAATCTAGTTTGATACTCTTTCTACAAGAAGCAACATATGCCCAGGTTCCATTACATTACATTAGATTCTACAAGCGGTTCAACGGTTTGAAAAGCTTTCTACAAATGGCCCAGATTGCATTAGAAGCATTTTTCTTTATACATTAATCGAGTTATTATGTATCTTCAAACGCTTTCTACAAGAGCCAACAAATAACCAGATTCTATTAGAATCATTCCGCCAGTATACATTAACCTAGAATATAACGTATCATTCAGCAACTTGGAATGTTTTCCACAAGAACTTATAGAAGAAGTCATACTCCATTAGAATCACTTACATATACATTAACAAAAACTATTACGTATCTAAACGATTTCAATAAGAACTATTAGAATCAGTCTATTAGGTCAGTCTATTACAATCATTCCGTCTGTATACATTAATCTAGAATATAACGTATTATTGAGCAGATTGAAACGTTTTCCACGAGAACCAACAGATGACCAGATTCCATTAGAATCACTTCTTCCATATACATTAGCCAAAACTATTATGTAACTCCAAACGCTTTCAATACGAATTTCCAAATGATCAGATTCTATTAGAACCATTCCGCCTGTATACATTCTACAGGCTGTTGGAGGTTGATGAACCTCCAACAGCTTAAAACGCGTTCTTCTGGAATCGAGAAATAACCAGATTACATTAGAATAATTCTGCCCATATACATTAACCCAAACTATTATGTATCTTCAAGCGCTTTCTACAGGAAACAAAAAATAACCAGATTCTATTAGAATCATTCCGCTTGTATACATTAACCTAGAATGTAACGTATCATTCAGCAGCAGCTTGAAATGTTTTCCACTAGAACTTATAGATGACCATACTCCATTAGAATCACTTCCATATAGAGTAGCAAAACCTATTATGTATCTAAACGATTTCAATACGAATCTACTAATGGTCAGAGTCTATTAGAATCATTCCGGCTGTATAAATTAATCTTGAGTATAATAAATCCTCCGAAAGAGAGGCAGCTTGAAACGTGTTCTTGGAATCAAGTAATGACCAGGTTCGATTAGAATCATTCATTTCATATGTGTTAACCACAGAGTTTAATGTATCTTTTGTGTAACTATTTCAAACCTACGGAACCAACAAATAATCATTCCATCTGTATACATTAACTCCAATTATAATGTATCCTCAACAGTTTGAAATGCCTTCTACGGGAGATATTCCATCTATCCATGAACTTCGAAAATGGCACAAGGCACATTAACCCTAACTATAATATATCCTAAACAGTTTGAAATGCTTCAACTGGAACTAGTCAAACTATCCAGGAACTTCCAAAATGGTACAAGGCCTCAAAAGATACAAAACTTTAATGATCGAGCAGTTTTATTTTCTCATGTATATATGTAACTATATTAGTAGGTCATCTTGAATCCGAAGCATTCCAATCGTTGACCAACTGGATCACACATAGGAAATGTGACTAAGCATCAATTCAGTAAACTGCCCAGGATCCCACATGGGCAATCACAATCTGCCAAAAAGCAATCAATTCAGGATAGATTCCAATAATCGATTGAATTGTATTGAATTTTAAATGATCTTCCAGCTAACATAAAGCAGGAAATGCATATATTTTATTAGTCATTTATTCTTCATTTGTGCCATATAGTTTGATGTAATTAACAGTCAAAATTAGTACTACACTCTTCGTTCCAATTAGTGGCATTAACCCTCCAAGTGGTTTCGACGAGATATCTCGTCCATCAAGATCTGATCAGTTTTTTTTCTAATGACGAGATATAACGTCCATTAAGATCTGGACAGTTTTGCTAATGACGATATATCTTGTGTTATTAAGATCTGATCAGTTCTTTTTCTAATGACGAGATATAACGTCCATTAAGATCTGGACAGTTTTGCTAATGACGAGATATCTCGTCGAGACAACTACCAGGAGGGTTAAATTGACATTTTCGTGTCGTATATCTAATGTTTTTTACAAGTTTTGTCAATTGTGATAAAAGATTCGAATGTTTCGTAATCCCTGACATATCTTGTTTTATCGTTCAATGTCAAAAGTCTTATCGTCCATAAATTGTGAAAGAAATAGAAAAGTTGTACAATGTTATTGTTATACGTTTGAATGTCAAATTCCAACTCCATAAATTGTGGAAGAAATAAAAAAATCATATACTAAAAAAAATCGAGTAATTTAAATGAAATATGTGCTGAAAAAAAATATCTAGACGAATTGAAATATGTACTAAAAGTGTGTAGATGAATTGAAATATGTACATATCATGCCTCACTGAAGATCTCGAGGACATTTACATTTTATATAATATATGTTCTTTTTCAAAATAAAATAAGTATCTATTATTAGAAAAGTGTAATCATTCTAATAATTTAAAAAGGTTTTAGGTATAAAGTTGCGTCAGAAATAAAAAAAAAATTAGTTAAAGTATTAGTTGACATAGTGCTAATAGAGTTCTCAGAACTTTCGTTGCTCAAGTTTGTATTCCTTAGATACAAATTAAATCTTAAGAAGCCATACATTGTTTCTTCTTCAAAGATTGTTTTACCAAAAAAAGTGTATCATCAGATACCTTCTATGTTCAAGATCATAACAATTAAACATCGACTATTTGAACTTTATGAAACGTATATATTTTTATTGATCAGAAGATAGGAGAGAAACTTTTCAAGTGTTACTACCTCTAATTCGATTTTTCTTTACATACTCTCAGGCGTCTGAATTGATATCTCATCGGCTTGGAGAAGAAACTCATTAAGTGACAAAAAAAGTAAATTTTACATTACTACTATTTAAAAATAACTTAGTTTTGCAAGCTAAAATAAAAATTATAAGCATTTTCAAGGTGGTTATTTTTTCCCAAAACAGATTACTTTGACAATACATTCTTATCATCGTGAACATAAGCATTTAAAGTCAAAACACGCATTTCCAAAAAAATGTCAGTTAACAAGTTTCTGCTCTAAGCCGACGATCTGCTTTACAACTTCAATCTACTAATTTGTAAAAATTCCTTTAATTTAAAAATGGGTACTTGAAAGTCACGAGCTATTACCACGGGGAAAGTCTGCCGCTATACTCGCATTGCATTTATTTTCTCACTTCAGTTAAGGCGTGTGATTCATTTGTTGATGTTCAAGGTGGAATTCAAACAAAAGTTGGAGAAATGAGCTCAGCATAATTTTCTTGCTTAATAGCTTAAAAAATTATAAGGGTTTTCAAAGTACTACTTCTTTTCAGATTACTTTTGACAATACATTCTCATCATCTTGAACAAAAGCATTTAGAGTCAAAAACCTTTCCATAAAATGTCAGAATGCGTTTCAGCTCTAAGGCTGACGATCTACTCTATAGCTGCAGTCTACTAATTTGGCAAAATCCCAGTAATTTAAAATAAGGTGTCTCGAAGTCACGCGTTCCTTCATCCTACCCTAATCTTGTTACCATGGTAATAGTCTCGCGATTCTCGCATTACACTTATTTTCCCACTTCAATTAAGACTAGTGATTCATTTATTGATGCTCAATGTGGAATTCAAGCACTAAAAGAAAGTAAAGTTGGAGAAATGAGCTCAACGTAATTTTTTGTATGAATGTCTAAAATTATGGTGTTGTCTTCATTTTTTCAATTACTTTGGGGCATTTGAAAGCATTGCTCTTCCCCATTCCTTTGATGCAAACCTAGTCTAGAGAGAGCTTATATGCTATCTAAGATTTCAAACAGTTACCTTTACTCACAACGTTAATTGAGTCTGATGCATAATTCTTAACCCTCCTGGTGGTAGTTTCAACGAGATATCTCGTCATTAGGAAAGTATTTACCACATCTAGATGGACGAGATATCTCACCACTAAAAGAAAACTGACAAGGTCTTAAACTCGTCGTCATCAAAAATCGGTAATATCTTGATGACGAGGGACTCGTCATCAAGATATTGCCGGATCAGAGTAGACGAGATATCTCGTCGAAATCATTTGGAGTGTTAATCTAGCGAGATGGAGAGATATTGCATTCATTCTTAGCCCTGAGTCACACGTTTTCAGAATCAAAGTATTTTCTATTTGGATTAGATTAAACCTTTTCCGACTACATATAGAAATTATATTACATTTGTTTCTTATTATCCAGTATTATTTAACCCTCCTGGTGGTTATCTCGACAAGGTATCACGTCATTGGAAAAACTAACTAGATCTTGATGGATGAGATATTTCGTCATTGGAAGAAAACTGACCAGAAATTGATCATGTCGTCATACAAAAATCGGAAAGATCTTGAAAACGAGATATCTCGTTATTATCAGAATTGATCAGATCTTGATGGATAAGATATCTGGTCGTAACCACTTCGACGGTTAACCTCTCTGCCATTGAGATAGATTAAAGAACTAAGTGGTGAAATATGTTCACTTCACCAATCATTAGCTGTTAAGTCGTCTAAGTGTTTGTTACCTGATATTCTTGCTAGAGCGATATGTGATGTTAAATTATTCTGAGGATCAAACAGATTTGTCATCACTGAATTTGTTGTATTTCTGTGTAATATACTGCTTAAATTTAATATACATCTACATGTGTGAATATTTAAATTATTAGTTTGTGAATAAACCAGTTCTGAAAGTTTGACTCTTTCTTGAGTAGATGAATCGTCGTTTAGAGCAAATGAAATGAAGAAACCTTTTTTGCTGTGCAGTTGCTTAAAAACTATTATGTTTAAGGTAAAAAATACAAACTTCGCTATTTAATAGTGTTAATGAGTTTCTGCTCTAAGCTGACGATATAGACGATATTTCCTTTTACCTTTCGGTAGAATTAAATGTGGTAGAATCACTTTGAAAATGAATAATTCTTACTCGTCCATGCTCCAACCCTCCTTGAGGTTAACTGGACGAGATATCCCGTCATTAGCAAAACTGGTCTGATCTTTATGGCCGAGATATCTCGTCATTAGCAAAAACTAACCAGATCTTGATCTTTTCATCATCAAAAATTGGCAATATCTTGATGACGAGATATCTAGTCATTGGCAAAATTGGTCAGATCTTGATGGACAAGATACCTGTCGAAACCACGAGGAGGGTTAAAGGCATTCAAATCTTGAAAACCACTTCAGTTGAGGATAATTGCTTAAAATAAATGCCTTCGAATTCCCAGTTCTAAAGAAACAGATTGAGATATACTCTGCTGCTTGTAATTTAAAATTCATCAGGAGATAAGTAAAAAAGTGCGATATAGCCGAATGGCGCTAAGTAAGAGGTGTTACCCGGCCGAAATCCACATTGTGGTATATAAGTAATGAGTATACAAAATATTTTAACCCAGAATCTTCGATTCGTTGTATTGGGTTTTATGGCACAAGAGTCATATTTGACTAAGCTATAACAAACACAAAACAGACATCGTAAACTAAAAGACAAACACACACAGTAAAAGTGTTACTGTCACAGAAGGTAGAAATACATCCAAGGAGGAATTGAACCAGCAAATCATAGGTTGTTAACGGTATGGGGAAACTCACTGATTTACGGCTGCCCCAGAAACTTCAATAGGTAGTTGAATTAATGTCGGCACTGGAGCAACACAACGGGCTATTGGCGACGGTCCGGGATCAATCCCGAAGGGAAAGATACGAGGACAACACCTCGTAATTTTGAACCACTATCAGATGACGAGGTCACACTTCAGCTGGCACCCCATTCTCCAAACTTCCACTCCACGCATTAGGACATTTGTGACCACTACAGAATTAACGTTCACCAGCCCCACGTACACGACGATCTTTGGTTGGATTGCATGTTGAACTCGCAACCTTTTTTTCTGGATGCTAATCCGCTACTCTTCCAACCAGGCTACCTTTGTCCTCCCAGAATCTTCGGTATATTTTGAGAAAAGTATATAAGTATTGGATGGATTAGCATTGACGGTATGTATCTTCATATTGCTTTTAAATCGTCGTCCTTCTAATGAAATAGACAGGCGTGGTCGCTGTAAAAGATCTCAGAAATGTATGTCACTTGAGCTTGGGAATCGACTAGGATCGACTGGCTATTGAAGCTCAAACGAGTGTTCTTTTCTCACACTCGTCAGTAAGTCTAACCTTACCATTCACGCTTTCGCCAATACCACGTGACAGATCTTCGAACCGAGCGATCGGAAGAAATAACGTAAACTGCCAGGACCATCGACCTTCTAATGACAGACGGAACATGTCCGAGTAACTACATGTTATTTCTGCCGATCGCTTGGCGTGAAGATCTGTCACGTAGTTATAGGAAAAAGCATGAATCCTAATGTGGGACAAATTATTGATTGGTTAAAGCAGGGGTGTCAAACTGGCGCCCCGCGGGCCGCATGTGGCCCCCGAGGTAATTTTTTGTGGCCCACGATGCTCTGAAATAAAATGAAAACAGGACAATATGTTATGAAGAAAATAGCACTTAGGAGAGATCGAGGCAATACAGAACACACAATTTCATGTGTATTTTTGTCCATGAAATTAAATAAAACGGCCTACAGATCAAGATTAACTGATAAACGTCTATCTGCCATAATGAAGATTGTCTGTTCTCAGTCTTTGAATTCAGATATTGGAAAACTCTAGTAGGACGAAAGTGCTAGCAAGTTTCCGGTAAAAAAATTAATTTTAGTTTTATAAACACATTAAATTAAATAAACGTTTAAGTAAAAGCAAATATATAGCAATATTATAAATTATTACCCTAAATTAATTTAATTACATATAATGTGTTTTAATTATCCTATCCATATTCCTGAATCCTCACTTCAAAATATAATTTTAAGAAAATTTGTAAATGTGATGCGGCCCGCGTGAATCTTACCAGTTGCATTAAATGGCCCGTGTTTAAATTGAGTTTGACACCCCTGGGTTAAAGGAATTATCCGGCGTGATTAAAAACACTAGTCTGTGCTTCGATAGCCAATCGACCGAAGTCGATTCCATAGATGTCAAATATAAGTAATCCAAGCACAGCTAATTGAGAGGAGCTTCAAAATGTGACCAACATGTCGAATGGTAGTCACGCCATTGTTCTGCGAAACTTTAACTTGGTTGGTCGATTTGGCATCTGATCGCCTCGTTTGGCGATATAACATCTTATGACAGGGTTTACATGCGAATGAGCATTTCTATAGTGGCGACAAAAATGGTGAAATCGACAGTCTACTTCTATGTCTGGACCATTTTCGTGAGGAATCAATGGATATGCGTCTTCTTCCACTCTCTGGACCAATCATGATGAATGGTCGTTCCTTCCAGGCGGATGAAACTAGTCCAAGAGGTCACGTTACTACTAGTTTTGTTCATATGATCCTAGGCACATAAAAGGTTACCATTGCTCCCTCTACTTTCATATCTCCTCTATGGTCGATTTGTAAGCCCACTTACCCTTCTGAAATCTTACGAGAGCGACTCGGCCTACATGGTCTGTCTATCTCATTAGGATGTCATGGCACCGGACATCTCCGTCTATTTCATTACAGGTTTCATCCGACCGTAGTTCAAAATGACGAGGTGTTGTCCTCTGACCTCTCCTTTCGGAATGGATCCCAGACCGTCGCCAATAGCCCGTTGTGTTGTTCCAATGCGAAGTCAACTAATTACCCACATTAGAGGTTAAGTTAGGTAGTTATTATCATCGCACTGGAGGAACACAATGTGCTATTGCCGAGGTCAAGGATCAATCCCGAAGGGAAAGACAACACCTCGTCATTTTGAACCACGGTCAGATGATGAGGTCAACACCCCTCGGATGGCACCCACTCTCCAAACATCCACACGACGTCAACATGAGAGGTGGGTCGCCGGTTGGAAGAGAAACGCATTAGCAACCGGAGGGTTGCGAGTTCGAAACTCGGTCCAACCAAAGACGGTCGTGTACACAGGGACTGGTTCACTTTGAGTCTGTCGTGGCTTCAAATGTCCTCACGTTGGCGTGGTGTGGAAGTTTGGAGAGTGGGATGCCAGCTCTGGTGTTGTTCGCGTCATCTGAGCGTGGTTCAAAATTACGTTGTGTTGTCCTCGGCCCTGTCCCTTCGGATGGACCCCGGATCATCGACATCATCCAGTGCGACGTTAATTGACTACCTACCTACACTGTATCTATTTTGCTTTCATGGCTTAGTCAGAAACAAATAACAGAAGAAAAAAATCTTCAATTCTTCCATCCGTTTGTCAAACAAAGGACAGGAATTTCGACGAAACAGCTGCTCTTGTTGATGTCTGTTGGGTTTAGGCTTTAAGTGGTAATAACTAAACGGGAACGACATACATTGTAACGTTAATGGAGCTTCATTCGAGTCGTCTGTGTGCGCAATAGACCTCGTATCAAATGAGGTAATTTTATAATAGTAGATCGGTGTCTAAAAACAATAACGATCACAATTGAACTGTGCAGCTGAACTTATTGGGCACATCTAACAATTTTATGGTGGGTCCAGGACCCAATGGGCCCACCTAGTGGTTTTATGGAGGGATATGAACGTTTTGGGCGCACTTATTAATTTTAAGTTAGGGTATGAACTACATTTGGGCCAACCTATTAACTTTATGGAAGGGCATGAACCAATTGAGCCCCCTATTAATTTTATGAAAGAATGTGAACCAATTGGGCCCACCTATTAATTTTATGGAAGGGCATGAACCGATTGGACCCACCTATTAATTTTATGGAAGGGCATGAACCAATTGGGCCCACCTTTTAATTTTATGGAAGGGCATGAACCGATTGGGCTCACCTATTAAATTTATGGAAGGGCATGAACCGATTGGGCTCACCTATTAATTTTATGGAAGGACGTGAACCAATTAGGCCGACCTATTAATTTTATGGAAGGGCATGAACCGATTGGGCTCACCTATTAAATTTATGGAAGGGCATGAACCGATTGGGCCCACCTATTAATTTTATGGAAGGGCATGAACCGATTGGGCTCACCTATTAAATTTATGGAAGGGCATGAACCGATTGGGCCCACCTATTAATTTTATGGAAGGGCATGAACCGATTGGGCTCACCTATTAAATTTATGGAAGGGCATGAACCGATTGGGCCCACCTATTAATTTTATGGAAGGGCATGAACCAATTCGGCCCACCTTTTAATTTTATGGAAGGGCATGAACCGATTGGGCTCACCTATTAAATTTATGGAAGGGCATGAACCGATTGGGCTCACCTATTAATTTTATGGAAGGACGTGAACCAATTAGGCCGACCTATTAATTTTATGGAAGGGCATGAACCGATTGGACCCACCTATTAATTTTATGGAAGGGCATGAACCGATTGGGCTCACCTATTAATTTTATGGAAGGGCATGAACCAATTGGGCTGTAAAGACTTCAGACTAAGATAGATGGCGCTCTTGCGCATGCCCAGAAGGACTTTGAGAAAGGAAAGAGTTGAGAACGAGTGTGGCGAGAGACGTGTGGGTTGTGTTTTTTGGAGAGTGATCGAGACTGAGATGTTTCGTTTTTGATATTTACTACCTTTATTATTTTGTGTTGTGTGTCGTGCCTGTACTGTGTCCTGTGAGTTCATTAAAAGGGTTTAAACCAAAAAAGGAGTATTCCTTGTGATGATAATTTAAAATTTTGAGCAAATCAGTACAGACGACGAAGAAATGGTGGCAGCCGTTTGGATACGATCCTGGTATTGCTGATATCTCCAGTGCAAATTATTGGGTGAGTACCAGATTTCATTAGCAACAGTGCCTTTTTAATTGTAATTTGTAAAGTTTTGCATGTTGAGTTTTGGTTCATTGAAGAATCGTTGTTTTGGTTTCATGCAGTTTTGGTTTTGTAAAAGGCAGTTGTAATATGCAAAAATGCTCTCTTATTTTAACTAGGCTGATATAGTTAAAATTTTGTTTGGTAAAAGGAGTGATAATTTTGAAAAGTGTTCTTATTTTAACTAGGCTGATATAGTTAAAACTTTGTTTGGTGAAAGGTAGTTGTAATTTTGCAAGTGTTCTTATTTTAACTAGGCTGATATAGTTAAAATTTTGTTTGGTAAAATGGAGTGGTAATTTTGAAAAGTGTTCTTATTTTAACTAGGTTGATATAGTTAAAATTTTGTCTGATTTTGAAAGGCAAATTTATTCTGTTGATTTGCAAAACTATTCTTATTTTAGCTAGACTGATATAGTTAAAATTTTGTTTGATTGTAAAAAAAAAAAAAGAAAATTTAGGACATTCATGTGGTACATAAAAAAGAATTTTCTGTTCTGAATGGTTAGAATTAGAACTATTCAAATGGTCAGTTTGAGTTTTGTTTTCTGAGAAAAGAGAATTATTTTAAAATTTTAAATTGAGATAGCCTAGTTTGTTTTGTGTTCTTTTGTATGATGCTATCTGATGACAATTGAAGTGTTGTTAAAATTTGATTTGATTCTGTTGTATGATTCAAAATAGAATTAAAAATTTGGTGTAGAAGTATATAGTTTGAATTACAAGTATAATTCTTTTTGATGAGTGTTGTCAACAGCACCAAATGCCTAGAATTTTCAATATTTAGTGCGTCTTGGGTTATTTTGCTTTGGAAAATATTTTGTTATATTTCTGAATGAATCGGAAATTCATTTAAAAGAGTTTTGGAGTGTTTTGAAATTGTCATTTTCATTTGTTGCTCATTTAAATGACTAAGAAACCCCTTAGAATTGTTTATTTATTTTGCGGAATTTTGAATGTCTAACTTGTGTACTTAAGGAAATTTTTGTTAGTAATTTGAAATTGCTTTGTGTAACTAATTTGGCAAATGTGAGACCATTTTGTGTTCAGAAAAAGAACTCGAAAAAAAAAATCTGAAAGTGTGGATTTGAATTATTCACTTCCTGTGTTTGTTGACGAAAAAAAAGAAAAGGAAAAGAATGATATTCTGTTTTATATTTTTGTGTGTGCATTTATGCTTCTGAGTGTGAATCAATTGTTCATAGAGAAAAGGGAATTCTTTTGAACTGAAAATACCTTTTCTTGATTAGACAGGAAAGTTGAGTTTATATTCTGAATTGTATTTTAATTGTAGTATTATTTTCAAAACAGCTGTTCTTTAGTTGAACTTTTCTTTAACTGTTTATTTTCTTCTCAATTTGAAAACATCTTTAAAAAAAGATATTGTTTTAATGAATGAAAATTTTAATTTGTTTATGTGTTCGAAAATTATTTCTATTGATTTTTGGTTGTTCGGTAAGAAAGTTGTAAAACGTAGAATTAGCGAATTTAATTCTTTGATAAAGTCTTGTGAATTCTGTTGGAATTTAATACCTTAATAGAGGTTTTTGATAGTGTTTCCCCTGGCCCTTAATCATGGCATTTCTTGCAATTGGTAGAAAGCAGGACTTAATTGCTGTTGCGGAAGAAATTGGTGAGAAGGTACCAACTTCGTGCAAGGTTGCGGATATTAAACAAATAATTTTAAAAAGCCCAAATTTCGATCGGGAGGAGGTAACGATAATCATGGAACGAGTCATAAAAGATAGACTGGAAGAGGAAGAATTAGCTAGACAAGAAAAAATTCGTGAGGAAGAATTAGCTAGACAAGAAAAAATTCGTGAGGAAGAATTAGCTAGACAAGAAAAAATTCGTGAGGAAGAATTAGCTAGGCGACTAGAAGAACGACAAGAGCGGGAAAGGGTCAGACAACATGAACTCGAAATTAAAAAACTAGAAATGGCTCAGAAGGAATTTCGCCGGTCTGAAGAGGAATCTGAAAATGGGGCGGATAGAAACAGAAAAATCCAACTTACCCAAATCACTCCCAAATTTGACGAAAAAGGGGATGAAATGGGATTGTATTTGATCAATTTCGAGAGGAAAGCAGAGATGGCTCGAGTGCCGAAGGAGGACTGGGTGGCTTATTTGCTGGCCGTTTTGCCAGTCGAGTTATCTAACATGCTTGCCCGAGAACCTCCTGAAGTGGCCAACAATTATGATGTTGTGAAAAATCTCATTCTGAAACGATACAAAATGAACGCTGAAAAATTGAAACAGTGTTTCTACAGACATCAGAAAACAGCAGAGAAAACATGGAGAAATTATGCTCATGAACTGTACAGCTACTTCACTGAATGGCTTGCTGAATTGGAAATTGAAACCTTTCAGCAACTAAAAGATTTAATCGTTGCCGAGCAATTGAAGTATCGTGTACCAGATCAAATCAAGGAGCATTTTCTTGACAAATGGATGAAGTTGAAGACACCTTTTGAATTGGCAGAAGTGATCGAGGAGTACGAAACCATCAGGCAGAGTTTCAGGAAGAAGGAATTTCCAAAGAAGTATGGCTATCAAGGTTCAAAGGGACATTTTAGTGGAAGTAGACCCAAAGTACCATTCAAGGATGACAAGAACAAACATCCGGTCAAAACCGAACCCGCAAGCAACGAAAACCGTGAAAGAGAGTTTGAAAAGAGAAGACAGCTCCGATGCTATGAATGCGGTTCGTTATCACATCTGAGACCCCAATGCCCGAAGCTCAAGAGATCTGAAGTAGTAGCTGCCAATGAAGTCTTTGGAAGACACGTGCCTGAGTTGATGTCTCCTTATACTAGTGCTGGGACAGTAAATGGAGCCCAAATGTCTATCTTGAGAGATACTGGTGCCAGCATCGATCTTATTCCCAGAAAATTTATCAAACCACATATGTACACAGGTGAGCATGTGTGGCTCGCTTCTCCATTAGTAGACAGCCCGGTCTGCTTGCCCATTGCAGAAGTTGATTTGAACTGCGAATTGGGACATGTCCTTACGAAAGCTGCTGTAAGAGACAGTTTTCTGGATCAAGAGCATTACCTACTAAGTAACAAAACCGTTGCTCTGATCGAGAGTATGAAAAAAGATAAGGAGCTGGAGATCCAAGTTATTAATGCAGTTCAGACGAGAGCTCAGAAAAGTCTTTTGACAGCCGAAGTTGAAGAGTATCCAGTTGAGTCGAGTCCTGGAGAAGAGAATGACAGTACCGTGTTAACAGAGGAAGACGGAGAGGTATTGCCTATGGCGGAAGAAGCCTCACTTCCAGATCTGATTAAAGCCTCACGGAATGATTTTGTCGAAGAGCAGCGCAAGAGTAAAGAGTTGAAACCACTTTTCCTAGAAGCTGAGGAGTTAGCAAAGGAAACCAAGTATGCAATCGTTAATCAAATGCTGTTCTATCTGAAAAGTGACAAGGATGGTACGCAGAGAAAACTGCTGATTGTTCCAGAGAAGTTTCGGGACCAATTAAAGAAACTTTCTCATGAAGGAACAGCGGCTCACTTAGGAGTGACCAAGACTAAAGATGCTCTTTTTAAAACTTTTTTTTGGCCGAATTGTTACAAAGATGTTGAAGAATTTGTCAGATCTTGTGACCAATGTCAGCGAGTCGGGAAACCTCGGGATAAGAAGAAGGCACCCATGAAGATCGTTCCTGTCATCTCGGAGATCTTCACAAAGATTAATGTGGATGCTTGTGGTCCTTTACCTACTACACCATCTGGAAACCGGTATCTCATCACTGCAATTTGCATGTCTTCCAAATATCCCGATGCAGTTCCTGTCCCAAATCTTAGTTCTTCAACCGTGGTCGATAGTTTCCTGCAAATCTTTAGTCGGATGGGTTTCCCGAGGGAGCTGCAAAGCGATCAAGGAACGTCGTTTACAAGTGCACTCACAACGGAGTTCCTGGAGAAATTTGGAGTTAAAGTAGTGCGAAGTTCCGTACATCATCCCCAGAGCAATCCTGTGGAGAGACTACATAGAACTTTGAAGAGAATTCTTCGAGTCCTGTGTCTGGAGTCAGGACCTGATTGGGAGAAAATCTTGCCTCATGCCCTGTTTGCTCTACGAGTTGTAACTCATGACAGTACTGGATATACTCCAGCTGAGCTGGTTCATGGACAGAATTTGAGGACTCCCATGACTCTACTGTACGAGAACTTGACGGAAAGCGAGGAAGAGAAGACTAGCGTAGTATCATATGTCTTCAAGCTACTAAACCGCATGAAAAGATGTCAAGAATTAGCCGTCCAAAACATGGAGAACGCCAAAGACAAACAAAAACTATGGTATGATCGCAAGGCTGTGAAGCGTAAATTTTGTGAAGGCGACCTTATGCTGGTTGTCGCTACATCTAGGCCTAACAAAATGGCAGTTCATTGGATCGGCCCAGGGAAAGTCGTTAAACAGCTTTCCGAAACCAACTACATTGTGCAGTTTCCAGAAAAAGACAAATCCCATGTGTACCATGTGAACATGCTCAAGCCATATTTCCAGAGACCCGAAAATGTGAATTTAATCTGTCTAAAAGAGATTAGGAACTGTGACAACGAGGAGGACATTCCAAGTCTCGAGCAGAAGCCTGAAGTCTTGGAAATGACACAAATTTGGCAAGACATAGAACAAAATGGTCGCTTGTCAGAAGATCAGAAGGAGCAGCTGAGAGAGTTGCTATCAAAATACTCTAGCTCATTCTCAAACCAGCCGGGGTGTACTGATCTTACTGAACATGACATTGAGCTTGAATCTGAGAGGCCCATCTGTGCCAAACCTTACAAGATGTCTCCACGCCAAACAGAAATTTTGAAGATGGAAGTGGAGAAGATGCTGTCGCTCAAAGTCATTGAGCCAGGAGAATCTGATTTTACTTCTCCTCTTATTCTGGTAGAAGTACCAGGAAAGGATGCAAGACCGTGCATCGACTATCGAAGACTCAACAAGGTCACTAGAACCCAGTACTTTCCTCTGCCAAACATTGAGCAGCTTGTTGAAAAAGTGTCAGCTGCCAAGTATATCACCGTTCTAGATTTGACCCGAGGTTATTGGCAAATATCTCTGAGTAAACGAGCCCAAAGATATTCAGCTTTTGTAACCAGTTTTGGGACATTTCGACCGTTGAGATTGCCATTCGGTTTGAAAAATGCCCCTTATGACTTTAGTCGTTTGATGGCCGAACTGTTGAAAGACTGTGGAGAATTTGCATGCCCTTACTTGGATGATGTAGCCATCTATTCCCTAAGTTGGGAAGATCATTTACAACATTTGAAAACCGTCTTAGAAAAGATGAATGCAGCTCATCTGCACATCAAGCCTTCTAAGTGCCAGTTTGCTCGTGCGTACGTAAAGTATCTTGGGCACTTGGTTGGTCAGGGCCAGAGAACACCTGGAGAATTGAAGATCCAAACTGTAAAGGACTTTCCGACCCCTGCGACTAAGACGCAGATCCGATCTTTCTTAGGACTTGCGGGGTATTATCGAAAATACATTCCTGACTTTTCAGTCCTCTCAGCACCAATTACAGATCTGCTGAAAGGAAAAAATCGTCGTGCTGCTGTCATATGGACTGATGCTTGTCAAGAGGCGTTTGACAATTTAAAGAAACGGTTGTCGGAGAATCCGGTGTTGTACAGTCCAGATTTCTCGAGACAGTTTCTCGTCCAATGTGACGCGTCAAATCTTGGGATTGGCATCGTTTTGTCCCAAATTAATGACATTGGTGAGGAACATCCTGTCATGTACTTGAGTCGGAAGTTCTCAAATGCAGAACAAAAGTACAGTACCATCGAGAGAGAGTGCGCAGCTATCGTGTTCGCCATCCAAAAGCTGCGATGTTATTTGGATGGACACCAGAAGTTCATCATCCAGACGGACCATAATCCCCTTGTTTGGCTGGACAAAAATACGGGAACCAACCCTAGACTTTTACGTTGGGCTTTGATCCTGCAGCCATTCAATTATGAGGTTGTCCATAAGAGGGGGAAACAGCATCAAAATGCTGATTCATTAAGTCGCATCCCATAAACCTCATATCCTTTTATTTTATATTAGTAAGTTTATTGTTTATTTTGATATTTGTATTATGTGTGAAAATTTTAAATTTTTCTTATCATTAGTGTAAATTGTTTTCCTAAATTTTTAATAAGTATATAATTTTTTGTATAATATTTTTGAGTTCAAGGCACTGATTGCTATAATCTGGTACATGTGCAGTGTATTTTGTGTACTTGAACTCTTGAACTTTTCCAATGACTGCACCTATCTGGAGACTTTTTCAGGCAGTGGAGTCATCAAAACTTTTCCCTCATTCTTCGAGAAAAGTTTCCTCCTTGTGGGGAGGAGTTTATAAGTCTGTAAAGACTTCAGACTAAGATAGATGGCGCTCTTGCGCATGCCCAGAAGGACTTTGAGAAAGGAAAGAGTTGAGAACGAGTGTGGCGAGAGACGTGTGGGTTGTGTTTTTTGGAGAGTGATCGAGACTGAGATGTTTCGTTTTTGATATTTACTACCTTTATTATTTTGTGTTGTGTGTCGTGCCTGTACTGTGTCCTGTGAGTTCATTAAAATGGTTTAAACCAAAAAAGGAGTATTCCTTGTGATGATAATTTAAAATTTTGAGCAAATCAGTACAGGGCCCACCTTTTAATTTTATGGAAGGGCATGAACCGATTGGGCTCACCTATTAAATTTATGGAAGGGCATGAACCGATTGGGCTCACCTATTAATTTTATGGAAGGACGTGAACCAATTAGGCCGACCTATTAATTTTATGGAAGAGCATGAACCGATTGGGCTCACCTATTAATTTTATGGAAGGGCATGAACCAATTGGGCCCACCTTTTAATTTTATGGAAGGGCATGAACCGATTGGGCTCACCTATTAATTTTATGGAAGGACGTGAACCAATTAGGCCGACCTATTAATTTTATGGAAGGGCATGAACCGATTGGGCCCACCTTTTAATTTTATGGAAGGGCATGAACCGATTGGGCCCACCTATTAATTTTATGGAAGGACGTGAACCAATTAGGCCGACCTATTAATTTTATGGAAGGGCAAGAACCAATTGTGCCCACCTAATAGTTTTATAGAGGGGCCTAAAACGAAAGGGGAAGACATTAAAATATTACCAATGAGTAACCAAATAAGTTGTTTCAACAAAATACCTATATCAAGGCCCCCAATTCCTACCTATCTTCGTGGTTCAAAATGACGTGGTGTTGTCCTTGATCTTTCCCTTCGGGATTGATCCAGGACCGTCATCAATAGCCAGTTGTGTTGCTCTAGTACGACGTTAATTACCATTACCACCTAGCTATCTCCCAAATATGGTAAGACTACCCAACCCAAGTAAATTAACGTGGCATTCTGATAAACTGTCTTAATGAAACCCAACATTATCAGAACTAACTTTCTTATACGCTATTAATCGCCTGACATCGAAACTGTAGGCGGTTCATGTGATCACAATGAACAACTTTATAGAAAAAGTAATTCGCTAGAACTAAATATCTACATGGCTGGTGAGGTTTCCGTTATCACGTCGCCATTGCATCGTCCTCATCTATTCTACATTACTAACAGGGCTTAATGGAAAGTAACAAAAGTAAACAAACATCAACGCCATCTATTGGCAATTAAGATTAGCATATCAGTAAGATTTAGAGCTGTGATAGTCCTGGGATATTAATCAGCGCCTTTCCTGAATGATGTGAACGAGTAAGTAATTTTGAACCATGGTTAGATGACGAGGACAAAACCTGAGCTGGCGGCCCACTCTCCAAACTTCCACACCACGCCAACGCGAGGACATTTGAGAAGACGACAGATTTAACGAGAACCAGCCCCCGCATACACGATCTATCTTTGGTTGGACCGAGTTTCGAATTCACAACTCTCCGGTTGCTCATCCGCTACTCTTCCGACCGTGCTACCGAGGCCGATAATCCCATATGAATCTGAGTGTGTCCTGTTCTTAGATTATCCAGAAATTTCGAGGCAGGTAGGTAGTTAATTAGCGTGTCAACGGAGGAACACGACTGGCTATCATGGAGCATTCGAAAAGCACTCATCCAGATGGTAGGTAGGTATTTTAATCAACGTCGCACTGGAGCAACACAACGGACTATTGGCGACGGTCCATTGGAATCACTTCCATATACATTAACAAAACTATTACGTATCTAAACGATTTCAATAACAACCTACTAATGGTCAGTCTATTAGAATCATTCAGTCTGTATACATTAACCTAGAATATAACGTATTATTAAGCAGATTGAAACGTTTTCCACAAGAACCAACAGATGACCAGTACTCGTCGACTAGTACACACGTGATTGTTCTATGAAAAATTGACTTGGTTGGCCGATTTGGCATCTTATCGCCTCCTTTGGCGATATAACATCGTATGATAAGGTAGATGTGTAATGAGCATTTCTATAGAGTGGCGACAAAAATGGCGAAATTGCCAAACTCTATGTCGCTTGGACCAATCAGATGATGAATCAATGGATGGGCGTTTTCTATCTTCCCGTGGACCAATCAGAAAATTAATGTCCGTTTCCACCCACGAAAGTAGTCTAAGGGTCACGTTTATACTAGTCTTGGTCAAATGATCCTGAGTACCATAAAAGATTACCACTGCTCACTCTACTTTTATTTTACTCTATGGTAAGCACAGAAATCCCGCTTCTCGGACAACGCGATCTTTTCTTCTTTTTTCTCACTGTCCTCTCTCTTTCACCTTTCATATCAATAGGTAGGTAGGTAGATATTTCAATTAACGTCACACTGGGAGCAACGTAACGGGCTATTGGCGACGGTCCGGGATTAACCCCGAAGGGAAAGATCCGAGAGATTGCTACACCACTGACAGCGACACATTTATTGTAATTCCGCTCCTGCCTTCTGAGCTCTTATTGGATCACACTGGATCGAAATCGAGATCCCCTAGGTGGTTTTTATCTTCCTCTAGTGAGGCAGATTGGAAAATTAAATATTTTTGAGGAGAGAGAGCAGTTTACTGAGATTTTCACGTGGGTAGCCAATGCCTCAGGAACGGCGTTTGTTCTATTAAGACAGTTTATAAGTTTATACTTCAAAGACAGTTAATACTTCAAATATGTAGGGTGGTTCGACCTTAAATCCTTCGAAACTTATATCTTTAACATTCATATGACTTATCGCCTTGGGTGTGGTTTTGTAAATTATTTTTCTGCGCCCCGTTGCATTTACAGACACGCCCTTTTCTTGGCATGAGCGTTAACTTAACACATACAAGGGGATGGTAATATAAATTAAGGGCTGGGTTGTTGAATAAATGCAGCACTGGAGCAACACAGCTTGATTCCAGACAGCAGGGTATTAATTGGTCCCCGACATCGGCAGTCAGGGATGAATCCCGAAGAAAATAAGGTAAGAGCTATGGATTTTCCAAAAAGATCTAAAACCTTAAGGATCGAAATCAGAGGAGGGGATGGGAAATATTTTCTTCAGTTTATATTTCATGCAGAATCGGGGATGAAAGCATTGATCCTGAAAAAAAAATTGAGAATTGACGGAAAATTTTCATGTTTGGAAGCATCGACATTACTTTTGGTAATTTGGGGGCTCGGTTGGAAGAGTAACAGACTAGCAGCCGGAGGTTTGCGTGTTCGAATCCAACCGAAGACCGTCATGTACAAAGAGGGCTGGTGAACGTTAAAACTGTCGGGGCCTCAAATATCCTCATGTTGGAGTGGTGTGGAAGTTCGGAGAGTGGGATGCCAGCTCAGGTGTGACCTCGTCATCTGACCGTGGTTCAAAATTACGTGGTATTGTCATCGGATCTTTCTCTTCGGGGATCATCTGGACCGTCGCCAATAGCCAGTTGTGTTGCTCTAGTGCGACGTTAATTAAATACCTACCTCGCTAATTTGGGCAAGTTAAGGTAGGTCGACTGACAGACTGATTTTAATTAACGTCACACTGGAACACAACACAGTGGACTTTTCCACACTCAAATATGACTTGCTCATTTGATTAAAAGCAATCTCATCAAATTTCTTCATGACTTCCCTGTCCTAAATAGATATAATTGTCAACTTTCATTCCTTTTACCTTGATCAAGGCAATGCCTTTGTTTAAAGTCGGATGGGAATCCTGGGGAATAATGAATATTCCGTCATGATGACAGCTTTTCTTTTCCACTACTACATGCTTATTAATTTTAATACATCTGGATGTCATTTAGAAATGTCTTCAATTATTCCGTGGAAAAGGAGGTAGGTAAGTAATTAACGTCGCACTGGAGCACCACAACGGGCTATTGGCGAGGTCCCAGGATCAATCTCGAAGTGAAAGATCCGAGAACACCACCACGGAATTTTGGACCACTTTTCAGATGACGACGTGAAAAAGGAGAGAATAATCTTGACTGTAGATATATATACATACATTCTGACTCTGCTACTTGGTTTGGGGACTGAGAAACTTTTCTTATCACTGGTCTTCAAATCAGACTCTACAAAGCTTTTTTGCACTCAACATTAAACCCACTTCGGTCCTTAAGCCAAATTTGAAGGTATATATGATTTTTTTATCATTATTGTAGGCATTTAGTATATGTGTGTATTGTATATTAGTGCTGCAATATAATATATTCTGACGAATTGGCATTTACACTGCCATGCCAAAGATCATGGGATAGCAGTATGCAAATTTACAAGTAGTGCTCACATCATGTTAAAAGGGTACAAAGGGTCAGATGGTTATCAGTGCTGTCTGTTAGACTCTTCAATGTCTTGTAAAATAGAATGTTTAATAACGTGATAATGGCTACCCGACATGGAAAGATAATTGGAGCTCAACGCATGCGGCATGGCATATCGGAAGTTGTTGAGAATTTTGAGATTCCTCGTTCCAGTTTCAAGCCCCAATGGAAGGCACTACTTAAAAATGACCTGTCATAGGAAAGCAGTATGCAAATTTACAAGTAGTGCTCACATCATGTTAAAAGGGTACAAAGGGTCAGATGGTTATCAGTGCTGTCTGTTAGACTCTTCAATGTCTTGTAAAATAGAATGTTTAATAACGTGATAATGGCTACCCGACATGGAAAGATAATTGGAGCTCAACGCATGCGGCATGGCATATCGGAAGTTGTTGAGAATTTTGAGATTCCTCGTTCCAGTTTCAAGCCCCAATGGAAGGCACTACTTAAAAATGACCTGTCATAGGAAAGCAGTATGCAAATTTACAAGTAGTGCTCACATCATGTTAAAAGGGTACAAAGGGTCAGATGGTTATCAGTGCTGTCTGTTAGACTCTTCAATGTCTTGTAAAATAGAATGTTTAATAACGTGATAATGGCTACCCGACATGGAAAGATAATTGGAGCTCAACGCATGCGGCATGGCATATCGGAAGTTGTTGAGAATTTTGAGATTCCTCGTTCCAGTTTCAAGCCCCAATGGAAGGCACTACTTAAAAATGACCTGTCATAGGAAAGCAGTATGCAAATTTACAAGTAGTGCTCACATCATGTTAAAAGGGTACAAAGGGTCAGATGGTTATCAGTGCTGTCTGTTAGACTCTTCAATGTCTTGTAAAATAGAATGTTTAATAACGTGATAATGGCTACCCGACATGGAAAGATAATTGGAGCTCAACGCATGCGGCATGGCATATCGGAAGTTGTTGAGAATTTTGAGATTCCTCGTTCCAGTTTCAAGCCCCAATGGAAGGCACTACTTAAAAATGACCTGTCATAGGAAAGCAGTATGCAAATTTACAAGTAGTGCTCACATCATGTTAAAAGGGTACAAAGGGTCAGATGGTTATCAGTGCTGTCTGTTAGACTCTTCAATGTCTTGTAAAATAGAATGTTTAATAACGTGATAATGGCTACCCGACATGGAAAGATAATTGGAGCTCAACGCATGCGGCATGGCATATCGGAAGTTGTTGAGAATTTTGAGATTCCTCGTTCCAGTTTCAAGCCCCAATGGAAGGCACTACTTAAAAATGACCTGTCATAGGAAAGCAGTATGCAAATTTACAAGTAGTGCTCACATCATGTTAAAAGGGTACAAAGGGTCAGATGGTTATCAGTGCTGTCTGTTAGACTCTTCAATGTCTTGTAAAATAGAATGTTTAATAACGTGATAATGGCTACCCGACATGGAAAGATAATTGGAGCTCAACGCATGCGGCATGGCATATCGGAAGTTGTTGAGAATTTTGAGATTCCTCGTTCCAGTTTCAAGCCCCAATGGAAGGCACTACTTAAAAATGACCTGTCATAGGAAAGCAGTATGCAAATTTACAAGTAGTGCTCACATCATGTTAAAAGGGTACAAAGGGTCAGATGGTTATCAGTGCTGTCTGTTAGACTCTTCAATGTCTTGTAAAATAGAATGTTTAATAACGTGATAATGGCTACCCGACATGGAAAGATAATTGGAGCTCAACGCATGCGGCATGGCATATCGGAAGTTGTTGAGAATTTTGAGATTCCTCGTTCCAGTTTCAAGCCCCAATGGAAGGCACTACTTAAAAATGACCTGTCATAGGAAAGCAGTATGCAAATTTACAAGTAGTGCTCACATCATGTTAAAAGGGTACAAAGGGTCAGATGGTTATCAGTGCTGTCTGTTAGACTCTTCAATGTCTTGTAAAATAGAATGTTTAATAACGTGATAATGGCTACCCGACATGGAAAGATAATTGGAGCTCAACGCATGCGGCATGGCATATCGGAAGTTGTTGAGAATTTTGAAATTCCTCGTTCCAGTTTCAAGCCCCAATGGAAGGCACTACTTAAAAATGACCTGTCATAGGAAAGCAGTATGCAAATTTACAAGTAGTGCTCACATCATGTTAAAAGGGTACAAAGGGTCAGATGGTTATCAGTGCTGTCTGTTAGACTCTTCAATGTCTTGTAAAATAGAATGTTTAATAACGTGATAATGGCTACCCGACATGGAAAGATAATTGGAGCTCAACGCATGCGGCATGGCATATCGGAAGTTGTTGAGAATTTTGAGATTCCTCGTTCCAGTTTCAAGCCCCAATGGAAGGCACTACTTAAAAATGACCTGTCATAGGAAAGCAGTATGCAAATTTACAAGTAGTGCTCACATCATGTTAAAAGGGTACAAAGGGTCAGATGGTTATCAGTGCTGTCTGTTAGACTCTTCAATGTCTTGTAAAATAGAATGTTTAATAACGTGATAATGGCTACCCGACATGGAAAGATAATTGGAGCTCAACGCATGCGGCATGGCATATCGGAAGTTGTTGAGAATTTTGAAATTCCTCGTTCCAGTTTCAAGCCCCAATGGAAGGCACTACTTAAAAATGACCTGTCATAGGAAAGCAGTATGCAAATTTACAAGTAGTGCTCACATCATGTTAAAAGGGTACAAAGGGTCAGATGGTTATCAGTGCTGTCTGTTAGACTCTTCAATGTCTTGTAAAATAGAATGTTTAATAACGTGATAATGGCTACCCGACATGGAAAGATAATTGGAGCTCAACGCATGCGGCATGGCATATCGGAAGTTGTTGAGAATTTTGAGATTCCTCGTTCCAGTTTCAAGCCCCAATGGAAGGCACTACTTAAAAATGACCTGTCATAGGAAAGCAGTATGCAAATTTACAAGTAGTGCTCACATCATGTTAAAAGGGTACAAAGGGTCAGATGGTTATCAGTGCTGTCTGTTGGACTCTTCAATGTCTTGTAAAATAGAACGTGTAATAACGTGATAATGGCTACTCGACATGGAAAGATAATTGGAGCATAAAGATATTAACGCATGCGGCATGGCATATCGGAAGTTGTTGAGACTTTTAAGATTCCTCGCTCCAGTTTCAAGGTCTATCAAGAGTACCCCATGGAAGACACTACTTTAAAGTGGCTGGCCACGTCTGCTGAATGATCTAGATCAGCGATGTCTGAGCAGAAGCGTCCGTGCTAACAGACGAACTACACTGCGTGAATGACTGCCACGTTTAACGAGGGACGCACTAGAGGAGTGTGTAAGAACCGTGCAGCGAAATTTAGCGTTGATGGGATTTGGCAGCAGAAGACCGACTCGAGTTCCTTTATTCACAGCACATCATCGGCTTTAACGCCGCACCTGGGCTCACGGACGCATGCATTGGACCCTAGATGACTGGAATAATGTAGCGTGGTCCCATGAGTCACTTGGTTCAGTTGGTACGAGCTGATTGTCGAGTTCGGGTGTGGCGCAAACCGTATGAGACTGTGGATCCAACTTGTCAAGGCATTGCTGGCATGAATTGGTCCTATGGTCAAATTGAACCGGTCATTGACCGGAAATCGCTATGTGCAACTGTTTGCTGACCATTTGCACCCCTTTATGGACTTCACTTACCCCTATAACGATGGGATGTTCCAGTATGATAATGCTTCACGTCACCGGGCCCATTTTGTTTTCGATTGGTTTGAGCATTCTGGATAATTCCAGTACATGATTTGGCCATCTAGATCACCAGACGTGAACCCTGGGGAGCAAATCTGGATATGATCGAAAGAGCTATTCGTGCGCAAGATACCACAACCACGCAATTATGGGAGGCTATCGAGATAGCACGCCTGAACATATCTCTTGTCGACTTCCGCCGACTAGTTGAGTCCATGCCAATCGAATTGCTGTATTTCGCAGAGCTAAAGTAGACCCCACACAATATTAGAAGAGGTATCCAATGACTTGGCATTTCGGGGAGTAAATCGCATTCTTTTAAACAAGTCTATTTGCTAAATTGGTACAAGTGGTACTAAGACCCATTCGCTATCCTGGTATTGGAGCCCATTTCCTATCCTGATAACGATGCATTTTTGCGATGTTAATAAACGATGTATTTGAGATGTGGCGGTGTTTTGTAACAACGCGATGCATTTGCAGCACGGGGCATAAAATATGTGATAAAGACATAATTGTTGGTACATTTCCGTTACCATGGCCTATGTGATATAGCTGCTACTTTTTGGGACGGATAAACCACCTCTTGTCTTAGTTGGGCCATTGTCTATCTTGGTACAGGATTCCTTGTCTGTCCTGTACTGGGGCCAATTGCATATACTGGTACAGGGTCCATTGCCTCTCCTGGAACTAAGCTCATCGTTTATCCTCGTACTGGGGCCAATTGTCCATCTTTGTAAATGGACAATTGACTACCCTGGTTCTGGGTCGATTTTCTGTCCTGGTACATGACCCGTTGCCTATCCAGGTACATGGCCGATTGCTATTCTGGTACATAGCCCTTTGTCTATCGTGATACAGGGTCCAATGTCTATTTCGAAACTGATGCCTATTTTCTATCACGTGACTGGGCCCATAGTCTATCCTGGTACTGTGAAATCCTGTTCTTCAATCAATAATAAATGTAATTATCAAGATGACTCAAGATATTTACAACAGTTTCAAGTTGCATCGCAAAAATACGTTTCGTGATATGTGCAATTGAAAATCAGTTGGTCAAAGGACGCTAAGCATTAAAATCTGAACGATAAGACATGAAATTCTATGTCACAGTAACATATCATCGACCTTTAGCAATGACGTCAAAAACTAACATAAAAAAACAGCTTAAATCTTTATTTTCCTAAATCCTAAACATATGGTATCTCGGATTCAAGTTGCGCAATACGCTTGTGAGAAGTCGGAGTGGGATGATAAATGGTCCTAAAATAATATTGGAAGGTGTTTACGAATGTGCTATTTAAAAGCAAACCACGCAACATCTGTTGGTGTTATAGAAAGAGCTTTTCGAGATGCCCTTAATCGGTTCCCGAGTAAGTATGAAATTAAACGGAAGTAAATCGGGAAACATGAAATTTCTTAAAGCCGTTTTGAAGACGTTATTTTGGTACTATTAGGAGGCTCCACCACCTGTTCTTCGCCACCCCCAATGATTCCTATGCAATATTCATTAGCTCACTTCACTTGCTGGCAATGTACCCTCCTTCGTTGGGAGCGCAGCCTCAACGACAATCTGAAGTAACTACGGATATAGGGAAGGACCCGAGGAAAATATGGCAGAGGTGACGAAAAATTCTTACGAGAATCGTTATTCACAGGACGTGAAACCGAAAATTTAGACATCTGACAGTGGTTCAAAATTAAGAGGTGTTGTAATCAGATCTTTTTCTTCATGTTTGATCCGGACCGAATTTGTCTGGGTTTGCTCCAGTGCGACGTAAATTAAACTGCCTACCCAGAAACGCGGTAACACGGTTTGAAGAGTAACGCATTAGCAATCGGAGGATTGCAAGTTCGAAAAAAGGTCCAACCAAAGACCGTCGTGTACACTGGGCTTGCACATTAATTAAAAGTTTGCCACATTAATTTGTCTTTTTCATGAACCACTGAAAATATTGAACCAACTGTGTTCTATTCCTCCTGTTTACAATCCGTAAACAGATATTCTTCTATCGATTCGTATGTTCTTAACTTTCTACGGATTTTTCCGGTAGCCCAGTTGATAGAGTCGCGGTTTAGCAGCAGGAGGGTCATGACTCGAAACTCGATTCCATCAAAGACCGTTGTGCACGTGGGGCTGGTACACGTTAAATTGGTCGTGGCCTCAAATATCCTCACTTTGGCGTGGTGTGGAAGTTTGGAGAGTGGGGTATTCGCTCAGGTGTTGTATCATCATCTGTGTTGCTCCAGTGAGACGTTACTTAATTACCACTATTACCAGCTGCTTACCTATCAACTACCTACCTAAAAACTAATAGTTTATTTTACTTTTATCAACTCTCTCTCTCTCTCTTTCTGATCAAACTGTTATGACAGTGGTATCGTAGACAGTTGCTGTGATAGTGGTATCGTAGACAGTTGCTGTGACAGTGGTATCGCAGACAGTTGGACCGTGGTTCAAAATTATGTGATGTCCTCGGAACTTTGCCATCGGGTTTGATCCCAGACCATCGCCAATACCCTGCTGTGTTGCTCCAATGCGACGTTAATTGAAAATACCGATACCGTAGACATTGTTTAACAGAAGTCCGAATGCATGCCTGAATTCAACTGCTACTAAATTACTTTTCAAACTGTTATTCACTTTGATAAGTCATGCCTTCACTCAGCCTCAAATTTGCTTGTAGGGGTCATCGTACAAAAGTCCGAGTGAGTGCCTGAATTCAACTGCTACTAAATTATATTTCAAACTGTTATTCACTTTGATAAGTCATGCCTTCACTCAGCTTCAAATTTGCTTGTAGGGGTTATCGTACAAAAGTCCGAGTGAGTGCCTGAATTCAACTGCTACTAAATTACTTTTAAACTTATTCACTTTGATAAGTCATGCCTTCACTCAGCCTCAAATTTGCTTGTAGAGGTTATCGTACAAAAGTCCGAGTGAGTGCCTGAATTCAACTGCTACTAAATTACTGTTTAAACTGTCATTCACTTTGATAAGTCATGCCTTCACTCAGCCTCAAATTTGCTTGTAGAGGTTATCGTACAAAAGTCCGAGTGAGTGCCTGAATTCAACTGCTACTAAATTACATTTCAAACTGTTATTCACTTTGATAAGTCATGCCTTCACTCAGCCTCAAATTTGCTTGTAGGGATTATCGTACAAAAGTCCGAGTGAGTGCCTGAATTTAACTGCTACTAAATTACTTTTTAAACTTACTCACTTTAATAAGTCATGCCCTCACTCAGCCTCAAATTTACTTGTAGGGGTTATCGTACAAAAGTCCGAGTGAGTGCCTGAATTCAACTGCTATTAAATTATTTTTAAACTGATATTCACTTTGATAAGTCATGCCTTCGCTCAGCCTCAAATTTGCTTGTAGGGGTCATCGTACAAAAGTCCGAGTGAGTGCCTGAATTCAACTGCTACTAAATTACATTTCACATTGTTATTCTCTGTAATAAGCCATGCCTTCACTCAGTCTCAGCGTTGAATTTACTGGTACGAATTAACGTACAAAAGTCTGCGCTCCTGAATTGAACTGCTACTAAATTACTTTTAAATCTGTCATTCATTTGATGAGTCACGCCTTCACTCAGCCTCAGCGTTAAATTTGCTGGTTCCGATTATCGCACGGAAGTGCGAGTGCCTGAATTCAACTGCCGCTAAATTATTTTTCAACCCGTCATTCACTTTGATAAGTCACGCCTTCACTCAGCCTCAGCGTTCATTTTCCACCGGCGGAACTCAATCTAAAACAGTCTCATTAAAATGAATGATCCGCTCTCAACACACATCGGTTCCCCCAACATCCGAAGAACGCCGATGTCCTGCGACAACCATTCCCACACCGAGTAATCCGAAACCAGGCGTCTCCCCGATGTCAGTTTAAGGATCAGAATTCCTGACGTGCTCACCACTTGGCAGCGCAACCTCGATCTAGGTAAGAAACAATCCCGTCCTCAGGTGAGACAGGCAGAGAAAAGCTACCTCATCCATCTCACCAGAGACGGGAATGCAAGGCTTCGATTCCTCCGGTTGAAAAAGAAGCAGCCGAATTCCTATCAGCAGATTCGAGATAAATGGAACCTTTTGTCGGACGTTTTCGCGGTCGCCTTGTCCTTTTTTGCGTTCGTTCGCGGTTGAAGAAGGGGCTTTCTTGTCCTCAGCAAAGGCAAAATCGTTTAGTTGGTAGGAAAGAAGATTTGGATGGCATCCAGATCCACAACACGAAGATGACCTTCTGTTGGTTACGCGAGGGGTTGTTGTTGAGTTGCTTTCAGGAGATGCGTGACGAATTGGGAGAGCTGTAAATATTTGGGTTCGTCACTCTTCCTGTTTCAAACAAAGGGCGTGTGAAAAGCTTCACTCATACTCAAAGTTTCAAATTATTTTCAATTCCTCGGTTCCTCTTTGGATTTACTGTCTTATTCAACTAACATCATCATACACGTGCCTTGAGACAATGTACCAGTTTGAAAAAGTGTGGTTTGGATAAGTATAGAGTGTTACCGAGATGGAATGTCTATCCAGAATGTAATGTATCGCATATTAGTTTCATTATATATCATACAATCCTATATTATACATACAACATACTTATTAAAGTCAGTGATCAAGTCCAGATGCTCTCTGCAACACAAAAATAACCAACCCTCTATGGATTACATGAGGGATTGTTGTTGAGTTGGCTTTCAAAAAATGCATGACGAATTGAAAGAGTGGTAAATATTTTGGTTCGTCACTCTTCCTTTTCCAAAGGACGTGTGAAAAGTTTTATTCTCATACTCAAAGTATTTGAAAATATTTTCAATTCTTCGGTTACTCCTTGGGGTTAGTGTGATGTATTGCCTTATTCTACTAATATCATCATACACTAGTACCGTTCTAGTGTCGCGAGACAGTGTACCAGTTTAAATAAGTGTGGTTTGGATGAGTAGAGCGTGTTACCGAGATGGACATGTCTGTCCCGAATGTTATGTTGCATCGCATATTAGTTACATTATATCATACAATCTTATACTATACATACCACCAGACAATATGCTTTTTAAAGTCAATTTCTTAGGGTGATCAAGTCAAGATGCTCTCTGTACAACACAAAGATGATCTTCTGTGGATTACGCGAGGGGTTGTTGTTGAGTTGCTTTCAGGAGATGCGTGACGAATTGGGAGAGCTGTAAATATTTGGGTTCGTCACTCTTCCTGTTCGAAATTAAAGCCGTAAAAAGTTTCACTCTCATTCTCAAAGTGTGTGAAAATATTTTCGGTTACTCGTTGGTTGTAACAGTGATAACTGAGGATACCGAGATTGGATCGAAAGGATTAGAGAATCCATTGCTTAGCTTCGGGCAACCTTATAAGTCAACTAGATTCACCTTTGTTCTCAAAGACAATAAAATCTATATGTATATTTCAATAGCCTGGTGTGCTCCAGTACGAAATAAGCCCATATGTATATTTCAATAACGTACATGTCATAGAAATTGACAGTATTTGTATATTGACGAATGGCAACAAACGGATATAAACAATGTAAAATCAACCACCACGGAATTTTGTTGGAGGAATAGCTAGAATACAGAAACACAGATTCACTGGCAGATTTCACTTTGCTGATTCACAGAGAATGTCTAGTTTGTCTGCAGAACAGATACCTTGGAGCAACATCTTGTTCTTAAACTACTGGAGAGAACAGCTTTAGGAAAATTTTGATTGGACTACGGGCCTCAAAATCCATTGTCCTTGTGGTACTTTTTATTCTCTTTATATTTATTGCGTTCCATGTGTATAGAGCCCTCGGAGACACATCTCCTTTAGCCCTCCAAGTGGTTTCGACGAGATATCTCGTGCATAAATATCAGACCAATTTTGCTAATGACGAGATATTGCCGATTTATTTCATGTTGACAAGATCAATACCTAGACAATTTACTTCCAATGACGAGGTATCTCATCCATGAAGATCTGGTCAATTTTGCTAATCACAAAATGTCTCGAAGACAACCACCAGGAGGGTTAAATGTCTACGGGCTTCACGAACCCAAGGTACTCTAGTGATCTGTTTTTCCCCATGGGGCTTACTGTCTTTGGTAGGCATGAAATATAAGTAGACTGAGAATTGCTATTGAGAGGAGCTTCAAAAAGTGAGCAACATGTCGACTAGTACACAAGTGATTGTTCTATGAAAAATTGACTTGGTTGGTCGATTTGGCGCCTTATCGCCTTATTTGGCGATATAATATCGTATGATAGGGTAGATGTGTGAATGAGCATTTCCATAGAGTTGCGACAAAAATGGTGAAATTGCCAAACTCTATGTCCCATGTCCCATGGACCAATCAGATGATGAATCAATGGATGAGCGTTTTCTACCGTCCAGTAGACCAATCAGAAAATGAATGTTCGTTTCCACCAAGCTGACGAAAGTATCGAAGGGCCACGTTATTACTAGTCTTGGTCAAATGATCCTGAGTACATTAAAAGGTTACCACTGCTCACTCTACTTTTATATTTCCTCTATAGTATACACAGGAGTCGCGCTTCTCGGACACCCAAGCGATCTTTTCTTCCTTCTTCCCACTGTCCTCTCCCTTCCATGTCAACAGGTAGGTAGGTAGATATTTGAATTAACGTCGCACTGGGAGCAACGTAACGGGCTATCAGCGAAGGTCCGGGATCAAACACGAAGGGAAAGATCCGAGGATAACACCACGTAATTTTGAACCACGATCAGATGACGTGGTCACACCTGAGCTGTCACCCCACTCTCCAAACTTCCACACCATGCCAACGTGAGGACATTTGAGGCCATGATAGATTTAACGTGCACCAACCCCTTTGTACACGACGGTCTTTGGTTGGATTCGAACTCGCAACCGTCTAATCCGTTACTCTTCCAACTGGACAACAGCGGCCCACGGTCAGGTAGTGAACGGGAACTAAAGAGTGGAGAAGACGTCGTGGATTAGTCCGATCGTACTTTGTAAAGCTCTTTTTCTGAGACTAAGGATTACCATCTGTTGTATTTCGTTGTAATAACGTTTATTCAATAAACAGCTGTTGAGTTTTAAGTGTTCTCTTTCATTTGGCGAAACAACCCACACAAGGAACATAACATAGACTTTTCATAACAAGAGGCTGGTTATTCGCACGCCAACCTTTTCGAAGTAATATACAAGTTGCAGTCAAACAAGTTCCCAAGTGGTGTCACTAATCTTTCTGTTCAGCGCGGAATGTTTTTGGTTTGTCGCCAACTTCGACTTTTAGCAGTCACAAAATGCATGAATTGGCTGGTGACTCACGGCCATTCAGTTTTTTCAAACACATAAATAAGTAAATCCTCATGAGGCCGCGGTAGCCCGGTTGGGAGAGTAACGGATTAGGAACCGGTAGGTAGGTACAGTGAAACCTCGATTAACCATCACTCTTTTAACCGTCAGTTCCTATTAACACCGTCAGTCCGTTTTATTAAGAGTTAATTAATTAAATATTAAAAGCTATTATTACGTACACACATGCATACATACTGTACTCATACATACTATGCTTCTACATAAAGTACGGAACATTGCCGCTCAGACAGCACGAGCCTCGAAGAAACGAAAGAAAATGAGATTATTTTAAAATTTGAATATGTATGTACGTCTAGAGCGTAAGTTCATGTAACAATATGTACTATACTGTACTTAATGTAAATTGTATATTGTTTGTTTCTGTAAAATAAAATACATGTACAGTGTATTTCCAGTTCGTAAACGTGCATTTTTTATCATTCGTTCATATGCAATGGATGGGGGTGGGTTGTTGTTTAAGGTTTTCCTGTTATCCGTCTATTCGATTAACCGTCACAGTCCCGACCCTGACGGTTAATCGAAGTTTCACTGTATTTAATTAACGTCGTCGCACTGGAGTAACACAACGGGCTATTAGCGACGATCCGGGATCATCCCCGAAGGCATCACCACGTAATTTTGAACCACGGTCAGATGACGAGGTCACACTTGAGCTGACACCCCACTCTCCAAACTTCCACACCACGCCAACGTGAGGACATTTGAGGCCACGACAGATTTAACGTGCACCAGCCCCCTTTGTACACGATGGTGTTTGGCTGGATTCGAACTCGCAACCTTCGGTTGCTAGTCCGTTACTCTTCCAACCGGGCCACCGTGGCCCCTTCAATACACGGAAAATATCCTACAATGCTTACGACTGTAGACAGCGAAAGCTTAGCACGGAAGTTTTTGCTGAAAAATAGCTAAAGCATATTCCGTAAGCCAGATGGTTACTATGACAACACCGCCATTAGCAGCCGAAATGCATTTAGACTGTCGGTTCCGTAGGAAGGCAAAAGCTAGAATCGCGATTCCCCTTTCTCTATAGGGTTGCCGGTTGAAATCTAAAAATAGATTTCCATCGTTTCCCGTTGCGAGCAGCGACCACAGAAAACTAATAGAGGGAGCTTTAGCGCCAAAATGTCTAGCCAATCGAGCCGAAACTGCTGAATATCATAATATGAAATAGAGCAATGATTTTGTTGACCATTTTGTTTTAGATTTTTCAGCGGAATTAATCCAATTAATGATATTATGTGTAATTTACTGGAAACTCCGTTTAGCCGGTGTAAAGACGAAGCCAAAAGGGACGTAATACGTCAAGCACGTCCAACGGATTTATTGACTGCTATGGCCGAAAAAGAAATTAAAAAGAGCGGTAAGTCGTACAATATTAGCTTTCAAGAGTGTTGGTTTACTCAGTATAAATGGCTCTGCATAGCATAACCTTAAAAGATTATTTAGTTGGCCGTGCTTGCTTTTTAGTAATAAACATTCTGTTTGGAATAAAAACGGATTCCCAGACTTTTTAAACATAACACGAGTACTCTATAGATACAATGATTCTGCTGAACATCTGAAGTGTGAATTAATGCTAAGAAATTTTTTTAAATCAGAACACGCTTGCCGATACCCTGAGGGAGAATGCTAGACTTTTTAGTCACTTCAATGAAAACGTTCGTTTGAATAGATTGTTTCTACAGTGATTGATGTAGTAATACATTTGAGCAAACAAGAAATGGCATTCCGGGGTCATGATGAAAGCAGTGACTCCATAAATCGCGGAAATTTCAAAGAATTACTAGGATTGTTGATATCAAAAAGTTTTTAGAAATTCAAAATCATTACAAAAAGATTAAAAACGTCTTCACTGGTGACTAAAAACTATTCAAAATGAAATGATTGAATGTATTTCCGATTATATAAATGATCACGTCCAAGATGAAATAAACGGGGCTAAATTCTTTTCTATTCAAGTGGACGACACCACTGACATAAATCAAACTTCCCAGTGATTCTTAAAATTAAGATTTGTGAATTATGAAGGCGTATTGGTTGAGCGATTTTTAGGTTTCCATGACGTGAGTGAAGACAGAACGTCAGAAATGTTATACAAAATGTTTGGACAAAATTTTGGATCCGTTTGATTACCAACACAAATTAATAGGACAATGTTACGATGGGGCCAGTGTAATGTTTGGACTCTTGAATGGACTCCAGAAAAATATCAAGGATAAAGCTCCTCAAGCCGTTTTTGTCCATTGTCTAATACATCGTTTCAATCTTGTATTGCAGCAAAAATTTTCTAAAATTTCTAAGTTCGAATTTTGTGTGCAAGTATCAGAGGCATTCCTTCGTTTTTTTATCACTCGGCGAAGCGATCTTATGCTCTTACATCAAATTCCGCAAAACGCATACCAACCATAACACAAACTCGATGGTCCTCCAATTCGAAATTAGTGAATGTGATTTTTGAAGATTGGGATAAATTGAAAGACATATTCGAATTTATGACAAACAGCGAATATTCAGACAAAACAACAATTCAACTTGCAAAGGGATTTTTGAATGATATGAACGATTTTGAATTTACATTTTTGGCAGTAGTATTCAGCGAAATTTTTGGCCTTACTGATATATTATTCGAAATTCTCCAGAAAAATCACTAGATTTAAACTATTGTGTATCTCAAAAAATACACTTGTGAGCTATTGAGCCGTAAAACGGACGATGATGTTTTTAAAACAGTTTGAAAACGCGTAAAATCACAGAAATAGTCCAATCTAAACGGGAATATGCCGCTCTTTCACTAGAAGCAATTTCTCAAAATGATAAACAGCTATATTTCAAAATTTTAGACCACATTCTTATGGAAATAAACACAAGATTGTGGAAAACACCAATTTATCTGTCTTGCTGATACAACGAAATTCGAACAATTTAATTTACATTTCCCATCTCAGGCACTTGAAAATCTTCAAGTTTTACGGCGATGTGTTTAAAAAACCCAGCGCCTTAAAAATGAACTGTCTTATATATGGAAAATTCAGGAATACATCGACGCAAGAACTTCTTCGAATGTTTTATGATGATAAAGAAATTTTCACAGGAGCTTATAATTTGTTTTCTTTCGTCTTAACAATTCCATCTGCAAGTGTATCAGAGGAAAGGAGAGTTTTTCTTGCCTTAAAAAAATAAAAACTTACTCAAGAAATACTATTTCGCAAGAGAGACTTTCTTCTTTAGCAAATATTTCTATTCAAAAAGATATATTAGTGACGCTTATGAAGAAACAGTCATTTTACGATGACATATCAGACAGATATGCAGCATTAAAGGGAAGAAGAATTGATTTATTTTACAGAAAATAGGGATAAATCCCCACTAACTAATTTTCGGTACTCCTATCTTTTCATATCACTGGCATAGCTAGGATTTAATTTCGGTAGGGGGGGGGGGGGGGGTCCGGGGAGGCCCTTCCCCTATTTTTCCAGCCACGAGCCGCCGCTGCAATCGGAGGGTTACGAGTTCGCAACTTGATCCATCCAAAGAGTGTAGTGTACACGGGGGCTGGAGCACGTTAAATGTGTCGTGTCCTCTCGTTGGCATGGGGGGCCGGCTCAGGTGCAAACCTCGTCATCAGAACGTGATTCAAGATTCCGAGGAGGTATCCTCGGTTCTTTCCCTTCGGGTAGGTATTTCAACTAACGTCTCACACTGGAACAACACAACGGGCTATTGGTGAAGGTTCGGGATCAATCCCAAAGGAAAAGATCCGAGGACAACACTACGTAATTTTGAACCAGGGTCAGACGACGATCTCACACCTCAGCCGGAACAACACCCCCCAAACTTCCACGCCCACGTCAGGACATTTGAGGTCAATACAGATTAGCGTGCGCCAGCTCCCTCTATACACGATGGTCTTGTTGGATTCGAACTCGCAAACCTCCGGTTGCTAATCCGTTACACTTCCAACCGGGCTACCGCGGCCCTCCTTCCCTTCTGGATCGACACCTGGCAGTCGCCAATAGACCTTTAGTTTGCTCCAGTGCGTCGTAAAATCTCCTACTTTGGAGCCGCGGTAGCCCGGTTGGAAGAGTAACGGACCAGCAACTGGAGGGTTGCGAGTTCGAATCCAACCAAAGATCGTCGTGTACAAAGTTGACTGGCGCGCGTTAAATCTGTCGTGGCCTCAAGTGTCCTCACGTCGGCGTGATGTGGAAGTTTGGAGAGAGGAATGCCAGCTCAGGTGTGACCTCGTCATCTGACCGTGGTTGAAAATTACGCGGTGTTGTCTTCTATCTTTCCCTACGGTGGTTGATCCCGGACCGCCGCCAATAGCCCATCGCGTTGCTCCTTTGGGACGTTAATAAAAATACCTACCTACCATCTGGAATTTCCCACACCAGTCCGGGCCGCGTGGTCCGGTTGGTAGAGTAACGGATTAACAACAGGAGGGTTGCGAGTTCGAATCCAACCAAAGACAGGTTGGTATTGGTATTTTCAATTAAGGTCACACTGGAGCAACACAACGGGCTATTGAGTGTACACAGGGGGCTAGTGCATTTTAAATCTGTCGTGGCCTCAAATGTCCTCACATTGGCGTGGAAGTTTGGAGAGAGGAATGCCAGCTCAGGTGTGACCTCGTCATCTGACCGTGGTTGAAAATTACGCGGTGTTGTCTTCTATCTTTCCCTACGGTGGTTGATCCCGGACCGCCGCCAATAGCCCATCGCGTTGCTCCTTTGGGACGTTAATAAAAATACCTACCTACCATCTGGAATTTCCCACACCAGTCCGGGCCGCGTGGTCCGGTTGGTAGAGTAACGGATTAACAACAGGAGGGTTGCGAGTTCGAATCCAACCAAAGACAGGTTGGTATTGGTATTTTCAATTAACGTCACACTGGAGCAACACAACGGGCTATTGAGTGTACACAGGGGGCTAGTGCATTTTAAATCTGTCGTGGCCTCAAATGTCCTCACATTGGCGTGGAAGTTTGGAGAGAGGAATGCCAGCTCAGGTGTGACCTCGTCATCTGACCGTGATTCAAAATTACGCGGTGTTGTCTTCGATCTTTCCCTACTGTGGTGATCCCGAACCGCCGCCAATAGCCCATTGCGTTGCTCCTTTGCGACGTTAATAAAAATACCTACCTACCATCTGGAATTTCCCACACCAGTCCGGGCCGCGTGGTCCGGTTGGTAGAGTAACGGATTAACAACAGGAGGGTTGCGAGTTCGAATCCAACCAAAGACAGGTTGGTATTGGTATTTTCAATTAACGTCACACTGGAGCAACACAACGGGCTATTGAGTGTACACAGGGAGCTAGTGCATTTTAAATCTGTCGTGGCCTCAAATGTCCTCACATTGGCGTGGAAGTTTGGAGAGAGGAATGCCAGCTCAGGTGTGACCTCGTCATCTGACCGTGGTTCAAAATTACGCGGTGTGTCCTCGATCTTTCCATTCGTGGGTCGATCCCGGACCGCCGCCAAAATCCCGTTGCGTTGCTCCAGTGCGACGTTAATAATACCTACCTACCATCCGGATTTTCCCAGTCCACCACTTCCGTCGCCAGAGCGGAAACAGAGAATCCCAAACGAATCCTCGTCGATTCGTCACCCGGTGGCTATCGATTTTGTGTCAATTTAAAAGGATGAAAGGTCTGGAAATAGCTCTTGACAGCGTGCACTGCGGTCGCGAGAGAGGAGACAGGCGACAACAAAATAATAAATCCGGCCTTTATTTATTTGACCTTTTTCGCTCAGCTCCGTCGTTCGGTTTCTTCCCCGAACGAGCGAGGAGATGTGCGCGCGAAAATATCTCTTGAAACTAGAGCGCCGCTGTTTGTTTCGAGGGACTTCTGGGTGGTTTTGTGTGTGAGGTGTCAGTTTGGGGTGAAGTTGTGAAAACCACTTGCGAAATGCGCGGAACATCACGAGTCGACAGATTTATCGGGTGATTTCAGTGAAGACGTCGGATTGGGAGGGCAGACGGTGGCTTGGTATAGTTAAAGTGGCGTCACGGCTTGTTTTTCTCATTCGATTTGAGCACTTCGCCAATAAAAATACGCGCACCCATCATACGTACTTGAAGGGGATCTTCACGATAGATAGTTCCGAGGTGTTTACGACTGGCAGTCAGTGGTGCAGATGTTGACCTCTGCCCCCTTACTATGGACGTTGCAGTATTCAATCTCATGCAGTAAAGCGGGCTGGTTGAGAGAGTAACGGATTAGCAATCATTATCGTGACTTCAAATGTCCTCACGTTGGCGTGGAAGTTTGGAGAGTGGGGTGCCAACTTACCATGTGTACCTTTCGTACCATGATGGAAATTTCTTGTCTCGTGTTTTTGATCAATCGGTATACCATTTTAACTAGTCAGTAATTTGTCCCACATTAGGATTCATGCTTTTTCCCACACAACCAAGTGCAGGTATTGACCTTGTCATCTGACCGTGGTTCAAAATTACGTGATATTGTCCTCGGATCTTTCCCTATGGGGTTGCATTAATAGTGTTTTAACCCAAGTCATAAATTCATCCTGGCAATCCGCTTGGGATTTGGAAAACCATAACAAACTTCATGATATTCAACCATCCATAAAGGGATTCTGCAAAACAAACTTAAATAGAAATCATCATGTAAAACTGACAAATCGGACATTCCTTTTTTACCCACAGACATTTACTGCTGGGAGAACCAGCTCCTTTATGCTCATTATGCAATAGTATTTTTTCCATAAAGCACATCTTGACGGAATGCCTGAATTTTAATCATCATAGACTAAACCGATTTGGTATCTCCCCTATTACCTTAACAGACTTGTTGATGGACCCATATCATAAAAACTTATTTTTATTCCTTACTAACATTGGTTTCGTAAATTTTATTTAGATTTCATAATCGACTACAACACACACAGCTGCACTGAATTTTATTACGTGGCTTTCTGACTCGTTCTAATTAAATACTGATTATGAACTAGTTATTGTTTGGCGCAGCATGGCCAAATCTGGCCGTTGTGCCATAAAAAAACAACCAACCAACCCTATGGGATTGATCCCGGACCGTCGCCAATAGCCCGTGTGTTGCTTCAGTGTGACGTTAATTAAAAATACCAATACCATAGATTAACCCTTGAATGCACAGGTGAAAATGCTTTCGCAAGTGCTAGGTTTGGGTATCACTAACCCGGTTTTAAACTGACTTTAGCTCTAAGTTATAAATAACTAGCTGAATAACCCGGCGTTGCTCGGGTTGAATTGTTTTTAATTCATCGTAATGTTATTCAATATTACTCCTATGGAGATTTCGAATTGTTTTTAGCCCTCCTGCAGACCCAAATCGAACGCCTATATATATAGGCGTTTAATATATAGCCTATCTGTCCCGCACAATTCTACAGGATGAGTGTACGAAATTTAGTGTGAATTGGTCTGACATTGATCGTATAAATACGCAATGTTATGAGGATTTTGAATTATCTTTAGCCTCCTGTAGATAATTCGGAATAAAACAAATACCACTTTCTATAAAAATAATCTTATATTATCTAAAAACTTATATTCCAATAATAAAGCTACAGTTTAAGAGTTTGCAGACGGGATACATGAACGATATGTTACTGAGCGATTTTCAGCGCATCCGCACCCAATCTGCGATTGCAAAATACTCTTAGGATTCTAAAAACCTCCAAAGTCATCTTGAGAGGCGACTCCTATAGATGTTAACTCTGACGTCATCTGCACAGCCAGACCGGGAGAGAGCGCCCCCTAGCAAGTGCTCTGTCCAGGATGACGGGACGTTACACCCCTCTGCACACCCAAGACAAATAGAACGGGGGTTAACATGTAGCCTACGTTACCCGCAGGGTTCCAAAGAATAAGTTACCAAATTTGGGGTAGATTTGTATAGAGAACAGACAGACAGACAAATGTCAACTCTGCTTTATATGTGTAGATGTACCCTCGATTTTCAATGACACTTGACCTTGAACAAGTACCATGGACTTTGGTTTTGAATGCTGATGAAAAACAATATGTAGTGTCCTTGTAAAAACTAAGGCTTTTAAAAAATTTGAAAGGTCTTTCTGGAAATTTTGAGGGTTTTTAAGGATTCTCAAAGACTAAAATGAAAAGTTAAATAATATTTTAAGGTCGGTGGGAATTAATTGTGCACATTAAGGTCACATTTTAGAAATTTTGTTAATTAAATTGAGTTGGCTTTTCGGCGTAACAGATAATCAGTGTTATTAGTTTTTTTATCAATTTGTGCCTAGGGTAATGACGTAAATGGATAAACGAGGTTTTAAGGAAGTTTATGAATGTCACTTAACAATCTTCACTAGAGATATCTACCTCGATTTCATTGCATATTTACTAGTAAAACACTTTTGTTTTGAAGTTTATATACACATGTTCGAAAGTTAACGATATTTTTGAATTCGTATCAAGCAAGAACACCCGATCTCAATACAGTAGAGGGCCGCGGTGGCCCGGTTGGAAGAGTAACGGACTTGCAACCGAAGGGTTGCGAGTTCGAATCCAGCCAAACACCGTCGTGTACAAAGGGGGCTGGTGCACGTTAAATCTGTCGTGGCCTCAAATGTCCTCACGTTGGCGTGGTGTGGAAGTTTGGAGAGTGGGGTGCCAGCTCAGGTGTTGCCTCGTCATCTGACCGTGGTTCAAAATTACGTGGTGTTGTCCTCTGATCTTTCCCTTTGGGATTGATCCCGGACCGTCACCAATAGCCCGTTGTGTTGCTCCAGTGTGACGTTAATTGAAATACGCCCCCCCCCCCTCAATACAGTAGAGCATGCTTGGGATGCTATCGAACGTCGCACTGCAGCCTACACAACACCAACGACAGTAGAAGAGCAAAGATGTATTCTAATACGCAAATGAAACTCCTTGCCACAGGAACTGTTCGACAGCCCAGTGGAATGCATGTCCGCATATTGCGAGGCCTTCATTAGTTTCCGTCACCAATAGCCCGTTGTGTTGCTCCAGTGTGACGTTAATTGAAATACCCCTTCATTAGTATCAGAAGACAGCACAATGGTTAGGTTGCTTTTAAAAATGTTTGATATTTAATTAATGTTTTTTCCCTAATAAAAACCTACAATGTATTTCCCTGAGCCATTTTAGTTTCATTTCTTTAGTTCCCCGTAGCACAATGAAGCATGTGGGTGTTCTTAACTCAATAGCTTGTGGAACATGTCATTTGAGGTACTTCACTGTAGGTACTTGATATGGAGTTTCATCTCGGATTGCATTATCCTTGATTTTTGGTAGGTAGGTTGTTCTTTAACGTCGCACTGGAGTGACACAACGGGCTATTGACGACGGTCCGGGATCAATCCCTAAGTGAAAGATCCAAGGACGCCCCGTAATTTTGAATCACGGTCAGATGACGAGAACACCTTAGCTGGCATCCCACTCTCCCAACGCCAACGTGAGGATATTTGAGGCCACGGTAGATTTAACATGCACGGTCTTTGGATGGACAGTTTCGAACTCGCAACCCTCCGGTTGCTCTTCCAACTGAGCTACCGCGGCCCCCTTGATTTTTTGGACGTGTGTGTGTATCGATGAACTAGGTTTTCAGAAAATTCTTGAAGGCCATTTAACTATTAACTATAGTTATCTACATTAATTTAATTGGACTTACAAGTAAACATTTTTGTGTAGTTCCCAGTAGCACCACAAGGCATGCGGGTCCTTATTTAATTCCACATAGCTTGTGGGACATTCACTTGTTATTCGAGACATTTCGGTGGTTTCATCTTGTATTGGTAATCCTTAATTTTTTTATATGTGGGCATATGGATGAACTGTTTTCAGAAAGTTAATGAAGGCCATTTAACTATCCTACCTGTAAAGATAATTACATTGCTTTGATAAGATTTACAAAACATTTTTGTGTAGTTATTCCCAGTAGCACCACGAGGCTTATGGGGTGTTACTTTATTCCGCATATCTTATTCAATATTCATTTGTATTTGAGATACTTCGGTGCAGATACTTGGTATCTTGGATTGCATAACCCTTAATTTTTGGACATGCATGCATATGGACGAACTTGGCTTTCATAAAGTTTATGAAGGCCATTTTACTATCGTAACTGTTTAGTTATCCATATTGATTTAATAAGATTTACAAGTAAAATATTTTTTGCGTAGCAGTTCCCAGTAGCACCACGCATGTGGGTGTTATTTTATTCTACGCAGCTTGTGGAACATTCATGTTATTTGTAGGTACTTCGGTGCAGGAACTTGGTATTGAGTTTCATCTTGGATTGTATAATCCTTAATTTTTGGACATGTGTGCATATGGATGAACTTGGTTTTCAGAAAGTACAATGCCATTTAACTATTTTTACTGTAAAGTTATCTACATTGATTCAATTAGATTTACAAGTAAAACATTTTTGTGTAGAAGTTGTGTTTACCCCAGAGTGTCACTGAAATCAGCAAATTGGACCAAGGAAGACATTCTTCACAGGACATGGCTCATTTTTGCCTAAAGTGGTTCTTAAAAAAATGGAAGTCAGACATTGCTCCTGTGGTGACTTCTGCACTACAAGAGCCTACTTCCTTGCAGCATCATGGCATACGAGGTCACTTGCCGACCACCTTAAAATCGTCTCAGGAACATTGCTTATAACAAGGGTTCGAGGGTCAAAATTATAGGCATGGTGAGATTCGGACTCATCAGGACTTGATAATCCCAAAAGAGATCGACAGTTTTTGCATGTTATATACAGTATGATGTAATAATGTATACACGTTATTAATATCCGTAAAATTTAACGTTCTGAAAAAATGCCATCTCAGTGACATGCTCTATTCATCCAATCACTCATTCAACCCTCCGACGAGATATCTCGTTCATCAAGATCTGACCAATTTTGCTGATGACGAGATATCTCAAGATATTGCCGTTTTTTGAAGATGAGATTTAGATCTGGTCAGTTTTTTCCTAATGACGAGGAATCTCGTCCATCAAGATCTGGTCAGTTTTGCTGGAGACGAGATACCTCGTCAATACAACCACCAGGAGGGTTAAACTGAGACTGTCTCACAATACTAGGCATGGGAGTGTGTGATGGTGTTAGTTTACCTCCAAAGTGAAAAAACAATATTGTGAAAGTTGATGACAGCCACACAGTAAAACAACAAACACCTTTTATTTACAATGCCAGCACATTGGAGAGCCAATAATAATCACAATCAATAGATGGCTCTATACCGTTCAGCAACATTGATATAAAAAAATACATGTGCAAATATCTTTTCCTTTGTATACATGCAGAAAACATGATGGCTAACACAGTTCAAAAAATACTTTTCACTAAAAATTCTGCACCTTTACAGTTTGTTGCATGCTGAACACAAAATGCAGCCTCAGAACCGGCTTTCGAAAGGGGGACATAACAAGCCATTTGTGCAGGTAGTGGGGACATTTGAATTTAGAAAAAACGAAAATATCTCAAACTTTCTCAACACATGTACATTGAATGTTCAGTGTGATAACAAGAATACACTCATGTTGAAAATGTTTGAATCAAATTTAATGTTAAGCTCTGCATTCGAAATGAAAAAGAATGGATAACATTTCTGAACACAATTTCAAATTTACCAGACCGACTCTGAAGCTGCATTGACTTCCAAAATCCTACCTTTTAAATCATTTACTTGTAGGGTAACAATAGGATAGTGTTAACAGCACAAATGTAATGCCTACTTTTTACAAAAAAATTATATATATCTTTCTAATTTACAAATTTTTACGTTTTTTAGATACAATAGAGTACAGAAATCACGATAAAAATGAAATGAAGAATCTGATTTCCAAATCCTCAAATTTCTGCATATAAACAAATTTCATTACTTTGCTATTACCACTTTTCTATTATTACCCATATAAATACATCATCTTTAAAAAATCAGGATTATCAAGGATTCATACAACTGATGAATAACAGTTCAGGTGAATTTGTTGTAAGTTTCAATTTTGAAAAATAATGTCAGATTACGTTACAGAAAATAATTGATCAGATTACGTTTTAAAACATAAAACTCAAATATAGCACAATGAATAGTAATAATTAAGATTTTTTAAACACCAGACGCAAAAACTTTCGATTCAAAAGTAAATTAGAGAACAAATGAAATCTTATTTTAATGATTGGGATTAATAACCAATCTTCACAGAAATACATTTAAATATTATTCATATGGAATTAAAATGTTACAAGAGAACACACAAAAGCAAGGCAAACTAAATACTAAGAAATGATTCTATATAATTACTGCATGAAAAAAGAAAAATAGATAAAATAAAAATGTAAGAGAGTGCAAGAATATTTTAAAGATTTCAGTTATTTTCCTTCAACACTAGTAATATCAAGTAACGGTTAAACTTTTAACATTTCAAACAGGTAGTGAAATAAGTAACCTAACAGATTCTTTTATAAAATATCGAGTATGTACATTTTCTCAAGACAAGCCCATATTTACACAAATAAATCTAATTTCCATACACACAAATCCTTAAAAATCCTGCATTTTTTAAAAATATTTTTAGACTTCAAGCAACGACTTTCTTCACGCCCTGTGCTAACAATATCATCAATAAAACATACATATTTAAATATGCTTTTACTTTTTTATCTTTTATTTTATAAGGCATCTTAGACATTTTTATACTATGTGCAGTATTTAAAATACTCTATCAGTTCAACAACAAAGCTTAAAAGCTTTCTCCGCAAAAACATCGCTCGCCAGAAACTCTGCTATGATAAAAGTCAACTCCATTATTATTGCTGGCAAAGGTAACTTATCTTAATCAACAAAATAATTCTGTGATATAGTTGCCAACATTCGTAAATGATAACTTTCTTATTTCACTTGAAAAACGATACTATGCATGAAAGATTTAGAGTTAGCCCCACGAGAATGAAACATTTTTCTTTCATATATCATTTTTCTTCTAGAGGCACGAAACTTCAAGCAGAAATATAAGCACTCCATTTTCGAAACTGTTCATAATCATTAATAAATTGCAGTCTTACAACTTCTAAGATTTAGGCAATCTGATTACGTATTGAGAAAAACAAATTTAATGTTTAACACGATATACACTTAACCCTCCAAGTAGTTTCAACGAGATATCTCGTCCATCAAGATCTGACCAACTTTGCTAATGACGAGATATCTCGTCAACAAAATATTGCAGATTGGTTCACCATGACGAGATCAAGATCTGGTATGGTTTTTCTTATTATGACGAGATATCTCATCCATCAAGATCCGGTCAGTTTTGCTAATGATGAGATGGCTTGTTGAGACAACCAACAGAAGGGTTAAGAGTCAAAATATCCCACCACTCAAAATATATTCATAACCTATAGGTTTGATTAAACTAAGAGTATATTACATGAAAATTTAAAAACTACTGCTCAATTGAAAACAATGCAATGAGTAAATCTTTCATGCATCCAATATGCAAACATTTTTGAAATATACTACTATTGTGTGATTATTAATAAATAGATGTTTTCCACAATTGCAATGCTTAAGCCATAGTGGAATTATGAAATATATCACCAGTGTTTCCAGATGACAAAACAAAACTTGCTAACTGTTTTAATTTCATTGCAAAATAGTTTAATAGGTAATCAGAAATATGCTCAATAAAGAATGAAATGTTTTTATTTTATTTAATGTCAATTAAACCTTCTATTAAGAGATATTTTATTAGATTGATAAAAGATTGAGATATTTCCTAAAAAACAATTTTTACTCTTAACGTTTGTAAATATTTGTTTACCTGAACATTTTGTAAATTAGATACCTTCATTTTCCAGAGATTTAAGATTTTCAAGGACAAGGGCTCAAAAAATAAACATGTCTGAAAAATTAAAAATTTGTAATACCCCATAAAATAATTCATTACAAAATTTGCATTAAAATCTGGAAATACTGAGGAAAATAATTTTTATTTCAAGTAAACACAATGAACCTCTGAAATTACATAGCAATGCAAAAAATACAAAACTTCGGAAACAATGACTAATAAAGATTAAAAACTTAGAAAATATCATCATGGAGCAAGGCGGACAGAAGTAAACCACAAGAAGAAAGCGGGGGTTTAAATATGTTGTTATAGAATAGTGTTGCCGCTAAGCAATTAAATAACCGGCAACACAATCACAGAAAAACATTTAAAACTCATGTTTTCCTTTTGTGACTTACATCTGTTCAGATGGTGTTGGATGCCTTGCTTCATCAAAAAGGCCATTGTCTATACTTTCTAAGTTTTGAACATCTATAAATCGTTGTTTTTGAAGTCTTATATTTCTTACATCCAATTTGACTAAGGTTTTCATCTGTTTATTTAACAATTATAACAGTATTATTCAATTTTCTGGATTAAATTTAGAGTAATAACATCAATAGAAATGGTATGTTTAAGAACAGTTTCGAATCGACAGTTTGTGCAAGAAACCGGATCCTTGTGCGCTTTGCAGCATTCTACCAAGATTTCAGGATTCAATCCGTTTCCTTCCAAAACGCGACGCAGAATGCCTTCCTGTTTCCAATTATTTAACACCATTCGAACCAATAGCTCGCTCGTAAAATATTTCAAGAAAACAGTGAGAAAAATTTTTTAGAGAAAGGTCAACTTGCCACCAATGCAAAGTGGTCCCATTTTAGATTTATAATCCAAAGCAGTATATATATTTTACTATATACATTACACACATATCACTTCCATCTATTCATCTGCAAAGAGTTAAGCAGTAAAATTGTTAACACATCTTTAAATGGCATGAATATAAAAATGGGCAAATTTTTCCTTTGCACCAATAGCATAGAAGTAATTCAGATACCTGCACAATCAAGTTTTATAAAACATCCAAACCTAATATATTTCAGTTTTGCTTAAAATTGGTAATTTACAGGAATATTTAAATTTAATGTCAGATGTTACTCTTCGGTGCTTGGATGTAAAAATGCATTTAACTTTTTGTGTTTAAAAGCAAAATGAAGTTTAATCAACAAATTGATTAATATATGCACTTGTCTCTAATTTTATATACAAAATTACCTGAAATGTATAATTTAATCCAAATGCTATGTCAAATTCATTGAAGACATGTAAATTAAAAAAATATTACCAGTTATTTCAATTCAATATAAGCCTAACTACAATAGCGAGTATTTTGAAATTCAAACCAAAATAGGCAAAATACTAATAAATTGATATGCAGATTGGTCTTTTGCAAACAAAATTAGTAGTTTATGCATAAATTTTAACCATGGGAATTTTATAATTGAAGAGAAACACATCAAATTTTCTCCACTCACGAAAACTAAGAATCTCAAAATATATTACATAAAAAAATGAAAATTATGCACTAGACCAGTAATTTTCAACCTTTTCATTTCATGACACATAAACTAATCACTAAACTTAACTAACTTTCAACTAATAAAATTCTTCAGCACATCAAAAAAAATTTTTCCGGATCCGATAAAAAAATAACTTTGCTTCATTTACAAAAAAATTTTAATTATATAACATTTTAGCTCCACAAAAGGACTTTGAAAATAATTTTTGAAAAAATCTTTTAGAAATTATTTATTAATGTTACTTTAATAAAAAAATATATAATGCTAAAAAAGCATGCATGAGCTTGTCAAAAGTTCAAAACTAAATCATTGAAATTAAATAAATTTTACCAAATTTAAACCATTTCACCACTCACAAAACACCAGTTGAAAATCACTGCACTAGACATAAGGTTAACAGTTGCTTTCCTGTATATAATTCACATTTCCTGTATGATTATTTACGTTTCCTGTATATAATTATTTACTATTACATTTAAAATTTGAATTTATTCGACCAGAAATTTGAAAACAACTAGAGAATGTGAATAAACTTAAACAGTGTTAAAGCTTGCTGTTTGAATTTAAAAATTTAAAGGATGTAGAAAAAGCATTTAAAAATTAACATCTATGTAGCTAACATATAAAAAATTTTACAATTCATTTGGAAAAAATCTTATTATATAAAAATATGGCATTTATATATTAAAGTTAGTATTTTACACTTGAACAGCCATGTGAAATTACAGAAATATTTTTTACGTGGAGAACTATAGTTAATTTACTATCATTTACATACCAATTCAGAAGTACAGGTTTTAAATTGGACAGAAAGTACTGCAATACAATCTTACGATCCACAAAATTTCACACCACGCAAACAGTAAGCTATTTCTTTACGGCAACACAACTTCACAACAGCTTTGCCATGTGCACATTCACAAATAATTAAAATTACAGATTACAAAAATATGCAACAATAACACCTGTAATGTTAGAAATATTTTATCATACCAGCAACAAAAACGAGCACACAAGTTTTTTATTATTTCACAAATAAATGAAAAATAAAGGCAAGACTAAAAATACTGTATCCAATTAATAAAATTTACCTCATTCAATAATGATAATGAAAAATAAAACCTTACATAACATTTTCAATATAATAAAGGGAATCAGGAACAGGATATAATATAGATAAATTCATAATTAAAAAATAATTCATTTTGGAAAAAGATTTAAAATGTTATTGGTAGGAAATTTTCAATTAAAAAAATTATGTTGTGTGACATGGTTTTAAAATACCACTTTAAAATTTTATCTCATGAAATTAAGAGGAAACATCCATTTTGAAGAAAAGGAATTTTTTTTTAAATAAGAAACTGAAACAAAAGGGGACATTTTAGAGTGAGTGATGATTCTTTGATTGGGGTTAATTTTAAAAATATTTTAAAATTAGGATTTTTAAAGTTTCTATAAATTTGGATTAAAATTTATTTTAAAATCTATGGTTGTAAAACACTAAAAACTGGCTTAAAACTATCAAATAGAACAGATATTTCAATATTAAAAAGGACTCTTCATTTTCCAAAAATGTGACAAATTTAATTTTATGAATCAGAATATAAACACAATGCACGACTGATAACTAAACAATTTCAAACTATCAAATCATGTCATTTGTTGATTCCAGCAATTCTAATTTAAGATAAGAGATTGAATCAGATTATAACCAAATCACAACATAGCAAAGGAAAGCAAGGCCACATTTTAAAAGTAAATTTCAAGGTGAAAGTAAATTTTAAGGAAAACAAAACCCCTTCACCATTTAAGCAGAATTGTTACAACGCTAGAATATGCCGAAAATGCACAAGAAATGACAAACAAAAAAGATGAGGAATGTATTATCTACAAACACGTAAAACTTTCAGTTTCTAAAAACATCTAAAGTTACCAATGCAAATATTGTTTCGAGCAAACAGGTCTTGTTTGAAGCGTATTTTTCAAAAAACAATTCACAAGTTCAGAATTTTTATGTTTTTAACCAAAATATTCATTTGTTACAAGATGCTAAAATTTACGTTCTGTTTGTGACACAGTTGAGTTTTATATACTATGAATACTTACTCTACACCATATAAAACTGATATAATAAATAAATTGAAGCTAATCAGTGAACATTTCAGAGCTGCACTGCATTAGTAACTATTATTGCTCACTATTTGCACTGTTTTCAGCTCCATGAACACATAGTGGGAGTTGGTTTGACTAGGGTTGAAAATTTTTGAACTAAAATAGTGTTATTTACTGCTTATACAGTATTTTACCCATACAAACTGGTATATTTATTTTACAAAATGTTTTGAGTTGTGGTAATTTTTGAATATCTTATACAAAATGCTTTGTAAGAATGGCAATAATTTTCCAAAAAACTTAATTTGAGAGATAACATAAATTTACAAACTCCTAATGCTTTGTCAAAAGCAATGAAGGAACATTATAAATATGTGCTACATAAAATAATCAAAGGACTGTTACTACTAATAAAAGTTTACACTGGTAAACAAGCACTAATTTACATTAATAAATTTCAGATGATGGTTAAACCAAAGTGTGATAATGTGCGAATATCATACCTGCCACCCTCCAAGAACAAAAATTGGAAAGATTTTTAGCAGCATAAAGACCAATGCGAACACAACTAATTTAAATAATTTATATTAGATTAACTTATCAACAATTTTAAAAGTTTTTTCACAATGTGCTTGTAAACTCCATTTTCACAAGTCGATTTGTCCAAATTTTTCAGGCAACCTGTACTGATTCTAATTGTTCTTTCCATTTTGAAAAATTTAACAACCTTTCTTTCACAATGTGTGAAACCAGTTTCGAATTTCCTTAAATAAACATTTTTGACAAATCACCAACTTTATTCCAATATCGTTCTTTTATGGACTGTCATGAAATGATGCCAAATACCAAATTTAGCATCATTTGAATATTTCCCACATTGATAAGAAAAACCAGGAAGGTATTTCTCAGTCTGGAAGATGGTAAAGAAAAATAATTTTTAAAGACTCTAGAAGATTTGGCAGGTATGGTGTATGATACGTAAAGTTTTCGAAACATGTGATGGCCGTAAAACAATGAAAATACAACACTACACTCACAGCTATTAAAATCAAACAATAGTTATAAACAACACTACAACTGTGTCACATGAGGATACGAAATGTTATAAACAAACATTGTTATTGCTTGGTTATGGGTTTTAATGGTTATGAAACTGCTATTTGAAAAACGATGCAACATTCTGTCATTTCCCTGAGACGTATGAGGTCAACAAAATGCATGCATGAAAAATACTTAAAGCTTCAGAGTCTATGCAACATGCACTCAAAACATCGCGGGACAATAGATTTCCACTCATGGAAATAATCTAAGAAAAATGTACAATAAAAATAACCAATAACATGACCTGGTCTTGGGTGCACTCGTACTGATCGCTAACCATTAAAAAATAACTTCTCCCCTCAACTGTACAATGTTAGGAGAACCAAACAAGAAAAAAAAATCGCATGAAATATTACGACACAATAACAGCAAACATGGTTGGTTAATGATGAAAGGACATAACAGTGTCGTTTTGTTAGTTGACATAGATTACATCAATTGTTTTCGAAACTCCTCTCTGCACCTCGTCGTAATGTACAAGTGTCGCGTGGTGATCGAGCGAGGACCGACTACGTCGATCGAGTCTCGGTCTCAACATCCCTTGGGCTCGGGCGAAGGCCTGGAATGTGATCTGGTTTTAGTCTCTTCCTTTCCTGGCAGTTTTAGACAGTATTGAAATCAATGGCAGTAACATTGAAGAGTTGGTGAAATAGCCATGAGGGCATGGCGGTGTGCGTCCATGCTATTTCTTCTTTGCGTGCAGCATTTCCATGAGCAAAGTCTGAGACGGAGCATTTCCGTTGAGGTGTCGGTACAACAGGTACTCCTCCCCTCTCTCGCTGATCATGTGGATTTCAGGTAGGATGCCCAACAGGTTGGAAAATTTGTCCTGAAACAGTTTAAGGAGCCATGAGTCAATTTCATACTTAACTATAAAAAGATTAAAATAAGAAAGTATTTCCCCAAGCCCAACCTCTTGGCCTTTGGTACAAGAGGCAAACTGGCTGCTTTTTGAGTAGGAGCCCCAAATGGGTGAGATGCTGCATTGGTGAGATGGGTGAGATGCCTAACAATCACTAACATCCATGTGCTTATAAACCAGGGTCCAAAACCATGACCTACTAGGTGGCAGGAAAACGCTGACCACTATACCAGTTAGGCAGCAAAATAAGAAAGTAAAGCACTGTATCACGCTCTTCCGAATTAATGTTTTAACACATTTCCGCATATCGATCAAAATGTCTTTGTGGTGTATTTCCTTTGGACCGTGATGTCTGACTCCAATTTGATTAATTCCCTTATTAAACTACTTTCCTTTCCCTTTTTATTAAAATGACAGGATGGCCTGGGTATGAGAAGAAAACGGCACTGTCTAGTTCAAAATGGTATGTATTGTCAGCCTACATAGGCTCATGCATTAGTGGGCTGAAAATTATGGTTTGGGAATTTTTATGGCGCAAGGGCCATATTTGGCCATGCTGCGTCAGACACAAGACAAACAATATCAAGTAATAGACGTACACACACAATGAAAGTTTTACGACACAGAAGAGAGATATACACCCAGGGAGGAATGCACCTGACATGAGTCAAACCTGTGCCGCCTACAAGAAACTGAAAATTATGGTAACTCTTAAAATGAATAAACTGCAGAATTTAACAGAATCAATACCTCTCATTGTCTCATTGTACAGTTGCTTTAGGTAACTAAAATTAAAATACACAAAAAACAGAGATTGTTCACCAAAATTCTAATATATCCACAATATGTAGTGTTGTGGATGCATTAGAATTTTGGAATTTGTTAAATTTGTAGCATGTAATGTTGTGAATGTATTAAAATTTTGAAAGGAATTTTAAATAGAAACAGAATCAAGTTCCACAAATTGTACTTTTCTAAATGTTTATGAACCTTTAACATCTCAAACAAACTTCAATCGAGCTATCAAAATGATTTGATGGGGGATAAAAATGTACAAAACATAAAACTTTTGCGCTATTACAGATACAGAGTAAATGGATCTTTGATACACCATAAGAAGAATTCGTTATATGCAATAGTTAACCATAGTGCCAGCACAAACTAAAAAATATCAAAACACTTGGTTTTGATTAATAATGTTAACTTTAAAGTGAAATTTTAGTCAAAACTCAAGCATTAGGTAATATTGCTTGATATTTCTAATCACTGCCCTATGGCAAACAAAGATTCAGAGAAACTAAACACTTTCAACTTTAAAAATACAATTGATTTTAATAAGCTGTTAATTTTTAGCATTAAAACCTGTTATGGTGATCAGGAAACTAATTTCACAGAGAAATATATACAGGACATCAAATTCATAACATCACTTACCCAAGCATAATTTTTTACCTACATAAAGCCCAACTTGTAATCCATAATATCCATCGTGAACGAAGGATTATAACATCTTCACAGAAGAAAAAAGTCCATTCCGGTATATCTGTAATAGTACTTGCATAACCTTCATAAATTAAGTCTATTTACCCTGCAGATGCTGGGGATTTTTAAAGATTTGGAATAAGAATTTTACTTTTTTTAAATATAGGTGTATCAACAGTGACAGACTGACTCAGATGATGGGTCCAGGTTGGTTTGGGTTTAATGGCGCAAGGTCCAAAAACGGACAAGCAGCGCCAAACCCAAGATGATGCAAACCAGTAAAAGTAAATAAAAGGTTAAAATAGTCTGATCAACAAAAAGTGCATATCTTTTAATTATACATTTTATTGTATAGATATGTCGTTTTGGTGATATAAAAGGTGCACGATAAAAGACGTAATGTATATTGGTCACCATTGGTAAAAACAAAGTATGAAGAATAAAACTAAAATGGAGAAACACGTGGTAAGATGGGGTATCCCATGGAGAAACACGTGGTAAGATGGGGTATCCCATCTTAGTCAGTTATTAAAATCCTAATGAAATGTAATTGAAAATAATGATGAATTATAACAATGGTAAAATGCTGCAGCGATGTAAGAAAGTAGAGGGATAGGTGAGGGTAAAACAGAAGGGAGGACATATCACTCTGGAAACTCTGGGTTATGATGCCCATACACACCTAAAGATGTGCCCCTGAGGGGTTTAAGACTAGGAATATTTATGAAATGAGAATCATTTCTAAGAAACTACCACTTTTAAACTCAATATGAAGCATGACATATCTACAACCTTACCAATATAGTAGGGATTTCTTATATAAGTAGTATTTTATTCTGGATCTAGGCCATTCGAGCACCGTTTGACCACTTAATTCAAACACAATCACCCTTGCTTTCAATTCAAGTGCAACAGAAAACCAATGCTCCAGTTGTATTATGATATACAGTGTGCGCGATCATCACCCCAAACTGCAACCGAAAAGCTGCAGTGGGATGAGAGGAGAAAAAGTATGTAGGAAAGGAGACTTCCTGTTTGTTCTTGAGGCAAGGTGGATGCGGTGTTCCCTGCTCCGTTATGTTATTCTTACGCGTTTGTAAATAAGTGTGCTTAATTTGTAATGTACTCGTCTAGAGTTAAAATAAACATGTTTGTCCTTGGAAAGCTTTTTTAATCTGATATCAATACTTCAACTATCAAACAAAAAATAATCCAACAGAGTTGCTTTTTTATTGATCTGTAAGTCTAATTCGAAAAATATTTAATTGGTTGGTTGTTTTGGCGTTTTATGGCGCAACGGCCATATTTGGACAAGCTGTGCCAAACACAAGACAACGTCAAGTCAAAAATGTTGTCAAAGGGGGAGAAGGATTAGGGAACAGAGTAGTGGGATGAAGTCAGGAAAAGATCACTTAGGTATCTCATGAGTGCAACCCCTGTGTTTACTTAAAACAGTAAAGGAGATGTGCCCTGAAGGGATGAAAAATATTTGAATTAGGCTGTGTGAAATAAACTCTCATTGTCTAATGCCACATTCTTTTGACATTGAAAGCCTTACTGGCCTCGTAGAAGCAACAGCCTCTTGTCCCAATTTTCCGGTGGGTTTGTCCGTCACTGCACAACCTTTACACTACAGCTTACTATTAATTTTTATACTGCAACAGTACAGCTGCTGAACCTGCTGTAGCGTAAAGGTAAGTCTTACTACATCTGAGGTAAAATGTAAAAACCTTTTTAATATAAAAGTGGCTGTGAAACTAAATATATGAGAAAAATATAATTAACGACCATTAATTTCGAACATTCATACATAAATATTATACAAAAGCTGAAGCACAATTTTAATTATTGTACTAAAAATACCTAAATTAAATCTATACTTTTAGGCATGTGTTATGTGTAATTATGTTTTAGGCAAGTGTTTTTTCATATATTACATACAATTCAAGTGTTAAAATAGGTACATAATCTGTTGAATCAATCATCAATAATCATTGTGGTTGGTTTTGAGTTTTATAGCACAAGGGCCATAATTGGCCAAGCTGCACCAAACACAAGACAGATATTGTCAAGTAATTGTGAAAAGAAAGGATGGAGAAGTAGAGAAAGATCTCTTGGGCATCCTGGGGTTGCGATCTCCCATGTTTACCAGAAGCAGTAAAACCCATGTGAAAAGAATAGATCATTAGGTCTCCTCAGGTTTGTGAAGTCCATACATACCTTAAGAAAGACGCTCCCCTGAGGGGAGTAATCATTGTGATATTTGAGAAAGAAATCCCAAAATCAGAACTTACACAAACAAGTAGGTAACAAAAGACTGTATTCCATAGGGGCCTGTGTTCATTCATATGCTTCCCATGGACAAATTTCATATTCATTTCAAATATATGGTATGGTAACTGTGTTTCAGGTAAGCATTTGGTCATATATTACATACAATATAAGTATATTAAAACAAGTACTTTATTTGTTGAATCAATCATCAGTAATCGTGATATTAAATAAAAAAATCGCTCAATCAGAATGACTTGCAGTAACTTGCAGGTAACAAGAGTGTATTACATGAGAGCTTGTTGAGCTCATTCATATGCTTCATGGACAAATTTCACTCAATTCGAGTATGTTTTGTAAGTGTTTAGATATGTGTTTTGTCATATTACATACAATATAAGTATATTAAAACAAGTACTTTATCTGTTGAATCAATCATCAGTAATCATGATATTAAAGAAAGAAATCGCTCAATCAGAATAACTTACAGTAATTTGCGGGTAACAAAGGAGTGTGTATTCCATAAGGGCTTGTTGTGTTCGTTCATACGCTTCATGCACAAGTTTAATATTCGACAGGTTTCTTGCATCTGCTGAGAAAACGAAAAAAAAATACTTTAAAAGTAAGAGAGCACTTACATGAAAAAAACATAAATCTTAAAGGTAAAGGTAAGTTTAGACTTTTAATTTGCTAACACAGAAAAATTGCATTTCTGCAAACTCCTACCTTTAGATTGAATGGCCTCAATACAAAATAAATTAAATATCTAAAACAATGACTATAAAACAAAATTTCCAAATATTGAAAAATTCCAGGTCTATCCTCGTATTACAAAAAATGGAATGAAAGACTCAAACAGCTTTATTTAGATTGTGAAGTGGCCACCTCAGATTGGTTGGTTTTAGGTTTTTGGTGCAAGAGCCATATTTGACCAAGCTGCACCAAACACAAGACAATATTAAGTAATTGAGAAAATAAAAGGATGAGAGAAGTAGAGAAAGATTGCTTGCACATCTTGGAGTCACGATCCTTATGTTTACCAGAGACAGTGGGCATCTTAGGAGCATGAAATTCTTGAAAGGTCAAAAAAATTTCCAGTTTGTTGTAAGTGCAAGGGCTAACACTTTTCGAGTAATCACATCCTATGCTGTAATGGAACGAGTCCTTCAGACTTATTCCAGAATCCTGATGACTTAATTTTTTGAGGACTTGGACTTTGTCTAGCAGGTGGCTAGACCAGGAGAATGAGAAATAACTGTCAATTTTATTGATTGCACAATTTGGTACAGAAAGAATTTTGGGAATGGCTTATGTAAACTTTTAGACAGGGTACAGGTAAGTACAATTTTAGACAGAAGATTTCTTAAATAAAAATTAAGCACCTTTCTCTTCAGGGAATGAATTAAAATTCTAGATGTTGTACCACTCCTGAAGAGTTAAATATTGCCTAATAAAAATGCATTATGATTCAATATTTTAATGTAATATAAAAAAATTATAAACAATTTTCAAATTTTTTTATTTATTGACATAAATTCACACCAGAAAAAGCAAACCTACTCAATGCTGCTGTTATATGCTTGGTTGAAGTTCGTACTTGGCAAAACCAATTTGGCGATATTTGTAAAGCAAAGCACAGCCAAATTTAGCTATTTTCACTGATGAAAAATCTGGAAAATAATTTTTCCGACAGAAAATCTGGAAAGTGGATAAATTCAGAGGCATACCAGAGATTTGAAGAGAAAAATGTGAAATTTCGATTAATTTTGATGAAAATTAAGCCTTTTTATTTTTGAAAACAAAATATTAGCACTTTTAATAAATGTATTTACCCTATTAGAGAACAAAATTACACTGAGTATATTAGAGTATAAGAATATGAATTTAATAAAATTTCATCACTTCTAGGGAAAGGAAAATATTTCAAGTAACTATTATATGAAGGGCTCGGGGTAACAGTGAAAAGCCACTAAAAATACTAAAAACATATTCTAGAGTTAAAAAATTTTTCTGATTGTTTAAATGACTGCTCAATACTTGAAAGTGGACCTCTTGAATAGTTTACAAACTATTATAGTGTTTTGTAATTTTTTTTAATATTTGGAGAGAAATTTTTCTCTCAAAAAATTTGAAGTGTAGCTTATCATTATATTGCCCAAAGCCATTCACATGTATTAAATGGTTTAAAGTTCATTAAAAATCTTAGACAAATTACTAACAAAATTTAAAGTATTGTCTTGCTAAGCAATACAAATTACAATATTAGCCACAAGATATATGAAAAATAGTGATTAAGAAAGCTCTTACCTGTTTCTACAGGGCAATATAAAACATTTGGCTTTCAGTGCAAACTAAAACCTTAAAACTTAAAATAATTACACTTTATGCAAAAATAGGACCATAGGAACAGATGTGTTCATAAAATGTTTCGCTATAAGAGATGCATAATAGTTTATTATTGAATCTAGTTTAACCCTTCTTTTATCAGTAGCAAAAAATTCAATTTGATAAATATTCCTCCAAAACAGAAAGATCTAAGCTATTATTACAGATTTTGACACTTTAAAGATCTCTGTTTAGGTATGAAACAATGTCTCCAAATATGAAATCAACACTGAAGACACTTGGGGTAGACAATCACTACTGCTAAAAAATGATTTTTTAATTTCTGTAAAAATTCTGCATGGAAAAGAATGCTTTGTGGGGCACAAGTCTGTTTGCCACACTAAAAATCAAACAATACAAGGCAAATGATATGAAAAATCACTTATTTACCACATGAACATACCGTATATTTCCGTGTATAAGCCGAGAATTTTTGGAACTTTTTCTAAAGCTAAAGTGGGGGTCGGCTTATATACGGATCCGCTAATTTCGCAAAAACGAAGGTACTTTTCCGTTAGCCGTGCGCAAGCGATAAATCGCCAAATGTAGCACACAAAATAATAATTGAATACCGTAATTATTTAGCACATAAAAATAACAATTGGAAAGGGAATATTTTTTGATACAGCTGTTGGATTCGGATCTCCGTCCGGCGGCAGCAACTTGGCGAAATTTTCGAATACTTTACGAGCGATTAACAATTTTTATAGCAACTCCAACGGGTGTTGGGAAAGCAACCCTACTTTCTTACTTCGTGCCATCCGAATCCAACAGCTATTCCAGCAGACAGCAAATGAATGGAAAAACTGTGCTGGAATCAGATAGGGATACCGTAGCTGAGATTCTTTCAAGGGTCATAATGAGCCCGCTCCCCCTTTTGAAACTTTGTTCCGCACATGTTTTAGGCTGCACGGCGAAGAAAAGTGGCACTGATAAAAAAAAATTTCCAAGCCCCAGCCGCTCCCTTGACCATTGTTGAACTGATCATCTGTCAATCACCCAGTCAGAGGTCCGGCATCAGGTGCAGGACACTGGGGAAGATCATTAGTTTTCACCTCGTGGAAAGGGGGCGAATTGAACAACCTCGCAGTGAAACCTGCGGCTTAAAGCTCAGTACGCTCGTCATTACACATCTTTACTGCCAAGTTAAATCGTGGCGACCGGTTGGTGAGTTCAATCTCATTTAGACCCTACCTGAGTTTCTTTCAAGAGCCATAATGAATCCCCTCCCCCTTTTGAATCCTAATGTCCCGTACATCATCACCTGTCAATCACCCCATCAGATGTCGGATATCAGGAGCTGGACACTGGGGGAAATCATTAGCTGGTTAAAACTATCATCATTGGCGAGTGGCGTTTTACTTTACAGCGATTTGATTGGAAAATATTCCACCCGTTTTACCTTCTTGGCGACCCCTCCTACCATTAAATGCTCTAAACCTCACGGTGAGTAGGTAGGAGGTGGGTCTACTACCTTCTTGGCGACATTTACGCCCTCATGGCGTTATGTTTGACCGTCACAAATTTTTTTTAATTTTTATTTCGGCTTATATACGGGTTTTGAATTTTAGGTAAATTTTTGAAGAAAAAACGCACCCTCGGCTTATACACGGATCGGCTTATATTCGGAAATATACGGTATTTATCTTCTGTTCACAATTGCTAGGTTAACAATGCCTGTTATTTCCGATCAAGGTCACAGAATTTTAAACAGCAAGATTTAAGAAAACTATTATTTTATAATATGTAAACAATTACTATAACTGTTTAGTACAAATATATGAAAATATTTCAGTGTTTAATCAAGGCCCATTACTTAATAATTACTTATCAATTTAGAAAATTTACTTAATGATTGATAAGACCTTTTCAAACTTCAGTAAGTAAAACTTTCTAAATCAATCTTATCCAAATCAATCATTTTATCACCAAGACACTCACAGTATACAATAGTGATTTATGCATAAATTTTATCACATTTAAAAAAAAATCCTCTTCCCAATTGTACGAGTCTATTTTTTACCCACTTTCATCCAAAATTACTCCCCTGTAACAATGTCTCATCAAAACTATCTTTATAACATTTCAAAACTAACACAAGTGAAATGGAAAGATATTCAGTTTCAAGTGCTGTTACGCACATCAAAATCCACATAAATGGAAGAAAAATGACTGCACTTTTTCTAAACAAGGATTGGTTTGGTTTTTATGGTGGCAAAGGCCATGCTACACCAAATACAAGACAGACAACATCACGTAAATGTATATACGCACACATAAGCAAAGTTTTACTGACACAGAAGAGAAATACACCAAAGGAGGAATCGAAACCTGTGCTGTCTATAGATCATAGGTTGCTAGCGCAGTGGGTAAATCCACTAAGCCACTCTTAATAAAGGACTGAATATTTTCACACATTTCTCTTCGAAATTTCTGTGCGGCTTACACTGTAAATTTTTGTCCGAAACAATATCAATTGTGCTCACTGACTTTTTGTGTTTACTTAATCCACTATTTTTTCTCCTTTTCTCCTGATGCATCTTTTCATAATTTTTGTTAATATTACGGTGGCACATCCACTTCAATCGGTATAACATGCACTGAAATTTAAAAAAAATCCCGAAACAAAACAAGATCTGTTACAGACTAATTTGAAAAACAAAGTACTTGCCATCATTCAAGAAATTGCAGGCCCATTGGAACCCTGCTTCGCTTAAACCCTCTTCAACAAATGTTTGTCTCATGCGATCTGAAAATCACAATTTCGGTTAAATGACGATTTTTACTGAGTCACGCACATTAGTCGCGAATAGATCGTTAGGCTTCTAAACGGAAAGACCAGCTTTCTTAACTTAGGGGTGCAAAGCATACTGTAAGCAGTGCCCGAGAAGATTGAATTAATTCCAAAATCAGAGCCCCTCCACAAGTTTCATGCAATAAGTTATTTGTCAAGTTCCTGAGCATGTTATGCCTGGGGTTATGAAAGAGAAAATTATGTGTTGCATTACAGTGCAAAAATCAAAAATATTGCATGGATAGAATATGCAGGTTTATAAAGCATAGAATAAATACAAAAAGATGGTGTGATTGCTGTGGTACTTCAAATTGGTAAGATTTTATCACAGAAGCAAACTTCTGATTCAGTATGTAGATAAATATTTTTAATAGAATTAACAATCGAGAATTATTTATATTAACACTTGGGTGAAGCTGAGTTTGGTTTAATGCAAAATAGATTCTTTTATTTTATAGTTTTCTTTTAAATGTAGTAATAACCTCTTAAAATCGATATATATTTATTTCTTCATAGAAATTTCATAATTTTTTTCAAAAGCTTTCCTTTAATAATTGTGTAACCTGTATGCAACATTTATAATGAGTGAAATGATTTGAAAAATGTTTACATTGACCCAAATGCTTGGTGTGAGAAAGCTTGAAAATACTTTCTAAGGTTCAAGTTATATCAGTCACGTGCATGACTGATACTGTTGAATATTATACACATTTCACTGCACTGATAGAGTTTGAAATACCCATAACAGACATAACAGAAACCCAATTGCAATTAAATGCATTGTGTGCTAAAGTAACAAATCTACAATACCTCAAGTTGGTAGATTTGAGTGTTTTAGACAACGAAAGATATTCCAAAGTCATGATTCTTATTTTTTATTTCTATGCATCTCCAAGATTGACAATGAGGGACAGGACGACCCAAAATCATGAGAATTTTACTCATTGCATTTCCTCACCAAAACTGCCCATCAGATATTCCAGCAACATTGCACTTTTCGATAAACAAATTGCTTTCTTTTTCCTCAACCCTTCAACTGCCCACAGCACGGTAACCTTTTTATTTCAAGAACTACCATGGACTGAGTCTTTCCCTTTCTAAATAAACTTGGCCATAGTACCCTAGCATGGGAATTAATATTTCAATTTAAGAGTGTAATATTAAGGAGCATCCAGTGTCTGTCTTTCCTTCCTGCGATTCTCTTAAATGTGAACTTTTTGAGTGTCTGAATATGTTATTAGAAAGGAATTAGTTGCATATACTCAATAAAAAGATACAAGTTTTGAATCTTTGGTACAGTACTTTTTGTCACACACAGTAATGCAAAGTAAAGAATAATCATGAACCAAGATAGAGCTCGTTAAAATAACTTAGACAGGACGGTATACTGACAGGACTTCATAAAAGCCAAATTAAACATTCTCCATTTCCAATTCGTTTTTCAAGAATCTCAAATAGTATCTATTTGTGAATTGTGTGGCAATACTCCATTAAACTATAGCTGAAGTATATACACTTTAGCAACACACAAACACAAGAATATTTTACCCTTAAATAATGTGTCATCACAGGAGCAAGTGACTTTTCACTCTCAAAAATTATTTTAAATACTATTACAAGTGCAAGAACAGACATGAGGGGTAAATTCAATTCAATTGCTGACTTAAAATTGCATTCACATGATCAAGTGTCCAGATTTCTTTCTTAAATAAAAAATTATGATTATAGGAGGCCAGTTAAATCAGGCCAAGTAAAAAAACACTGAAATATTTTCATACACAAATCAATTCAGTTGTCTTGCACAAAAATTGTATTTCTTTGAAATTATTTAAAGCAAACATTACAGCACATCGGGTATTTTTCCAGATTCACTGTCTAAAAATTTCTTAAACTAGAAGCTTCCAGGTCTAAATTCAATAAAAATTAAATGTCTTAAACATGTAGCATATGTTATCAGATGATACTCATATGTAATGGATCTGGATTTAAAGACTTTCAAAGAAAATTTAGAAAAGTGGTGCAAAAACCCTACAAAATGTCAATTTTAGACACAATACAAAATAGAATCACTTACCTCAAACCTCACAGTGCATTAAACCTTTCCTCAATGTATTTGTGTTTATTTTCATGTTACATCATTTATGTTAAGACAAAACACATTTACATAGATAGCAATAATGAATATATACAACTCATTAATGAGAGGCTCACTCTCAACTCATTGAGTTGAGAGAGTGAGAATATATAGTTTCACTCTCTCAACTGAGAAGGAAATATATATTTTCTGCTACTATTATTGCTAAATCTAAAACATTCAACAAAATCTTGAATATTTTGTTACACGAGGAACACTGGAAATACCATTTCTAAAATAATTACCACTCTAAATATAATTGTCATCATGACTGCAAAAGTCAGTACTAGCTAGTATAGACTTTTAAAAAATAATCTATGGAGAAAGCAAAATGTGCTTTATTCTAATTTTTTTAATTAAAATTAGTGGACAATTTAATTTTTTGCAACCTGAATTTTCCTATAATTTTAATGTTATACAACATGGTTAATTTAAAATTACTTTTGGTAATCCGAATATTTTTCTATACAACAAAACTTTTTCATATGCCACAAAACTTTAGCGCTGGTTTTTCCCTAAAAGCAGCAGCAGAATAGGTAATTTAGTGGTGACTAGTTAATTTTTTTTTCTAGAAATGCATCGGGAGCATGAAAACACTTGTACATAAACATTCGAGCAAGGTGATTTCTAAACAACCTCAACGCCTTACACCTATTGTTAAAAACACGTAAATGCTCTGTTAATTACGTGATATTCATTTTTGGAAATTTTGGAATACATAGCTTTTTTAATTTGAATTCCTGGATAACTCTCAAAAATATCTCTCTTTAGTGCTCTCTTCAACTTTGAATGCAACTTTTACTGTATTTTCAAGTAAAAACATTTAAAGAAATGCAGGCTTAAGGACCAAAAAGTTGGTTGTTTGGGGGTTTATGGCACAAGGGAAATATTTGGCCAAGCTGCACTAAACACAAGACAGTGTCAAGTAAAAGATGTTGTGAAAGGGGGAAAAGAGGGATTGGGAATAGAGTAGAGCGATGAGAGCAGAACAAGATCATTTGGGTATCCTGTGAGAGAGATTCTCATGACTAACTATAAGCAGTACACCCCATAGGAAAGGAAAAGATCACTAGAGTCCTCGGGTTTGTGAAGACTACACACCTAAAGGAGATGTGCCTCTAAGGGCTAAGGACCATAGAGAATATGAATGCTTCTGACTGAAACATTGTAGTGTTTGCATGGATTCATTCTCGAAATCCCCACACCACATAGAAAATAACAGCATAATAGCCACCCTAACCAAAGTAGCCTCCGAAGCTCCTGAAGCGATCCAATCTAAAACCGCATTTCTGCGCAACGTGAAACTGAAACAAATTGGACTATACTAACCAGGATTGAGTAACAGTAGAAACTTGAGACACATATAGTCCACCGAGTCAAACTTGAGCTCTTGCAACCGAGCAGAGACAATGTTTAGCTGATTCGCCATATTCGTCACTCCCAGCAGGGCCAGGTTGACCAAGCTGAACTTCTGACCATTGGACATTGTGATTTCTTCTGGAAGGCCGTTGTGGAGCCGTTGGTGAAGGTGGTCTAGAATCAACATGTCACTCCAAGACTGTTGAAGAAGCTTCATTTGATCATCAACCTGAAGGAAACAGAAAACATTATTTAAATACGATACTAATGAAATTTTATTTCATAAGGTCAAACAAATAATAAGGCAAAACAAGGCATATCATTGTTTTAGTATTGAAACATCCCGAGTCTTGAAATGAAAATTTTCCAGGTAGGTAAGCAGTTGCATTTGCATCGCACAACAGAACCATTGTGTATGTGGGGGCTAGTGCACATTAAATCTGTCATGGTCTCAAATGACCACAGGTTGGCATGGTGTGGTTCATTTTGGATTTATATGGCAAAGGCCATCTTTGGCCAAGCTGCGACAAACACAAGACATACAGCGAGGGAGGAAGAGCAGAAGGGCAAAAATAAAAGGGAGGAAAGATCACTCAGGCCTGTGATGGCCCATACGCACCTAAAAATGTGCCCCTGAGGGCAACATGGTGTGGAAGTTTAGAGAGTGGGGTGCCAGCTCAGGTGTTGACCACGTCATCTGACTGTGGTTCAAAATTACGAAGTGTTGTCTTCAGATCTTTTCTTTCGAAATTGATTATGGATAGTCGCCAATAGCTCCAGTGCAACATAAATTCAACTACCTATCTAACTCAAACAATTATGAGAATTGCCATTGGCTTAGTTAATTTTTAACCCTCCTGGTGGCTGTCTCTACAAGGTATCTCATCCTCAGCAAAACTGACCAGATCTTGATGGACGATATATCTCGTCACTAGAGGAAAGCTGACCAGATCTTGATCCTGTCAAAAAAATTGGCAATATCTTTGTGAAGAGATCTCATTAGAAAAACTTGGCCAAATCTTGATGGACGACATCTCATCAAAATCACTTGGATGGTTAAACAGATATTTCAATTTAATATCAAAACTGTTCATTCACACATTAGCACCTTCTTGGGTTTGTGTAACAGATGGATGGGGTAAATTTCTGCAGACAATGAATTTTTTTCGTATTTCCGAAGAACCAGCATCAGCCTTGCATTCAAAGTTCATTCAAAATGAGTAAATTATCTCATATTAAGGAAAATAATGACCTAATGTTTTTTCTGATGATCAACCGACAAAGACACCATATATCTTTCAAACCAGAATCTATAAATAATCCAATGTATAAACTAAATTCAGCATAAATTTGTAAAGATTATGAAAGAAATTATTAAAATTGTAACAATTACAGAAAATTATAAAAATTACAATTCATCAAGATTCTGAACTGCTCTATCAATTCTGATAGAATTATTCTCCACTTTTCTTTTATATTATTTTATGAACACCAATGTACTTAGGAAACAAAATATTGGGAAATATCATCAAAGGAAAATTCTTGCGCCATAAAACACAAACCTCCGATAAAAGTTTTTTTTTTTGTATCTTCGTTGCTCAAAATCACGAATGCAGATGTCAGGTAGGAATCGCACCTGACAGGAATCAAGCCTAAGCCGCCTATAACTCGCAGGTTGCTAGTGCAGTGGGTGAGCCATGACGACCCCATCAATTAATGAAAGCATCACAAACTGAATTTCATTTGAACTTTCAATTTCAAGTAAAAAAGTCAACTAGTCAAAGAGTTACTAGCTGTTGGGAAAAGTATACTTTTCCCAATTAAATTTGTGAATTTTACTTTTTGATTTGGATAACATTAGCAAATCTCGGAAATGTTTCACATAAATTAACGCAAATTTCCCAACCGTTATTAAAATTTCCTCTACAGGTGCAGTTCTCCCACGCGTCAACAGATGGCGCTGCAGCACCTTACGCAAGCTTTCGCCTTGAAAAATCCTCCACCAGCTAGGCAAGTTCTCGTTTGTCCCACTGACCCACTTTCCAGGCGAGCGAGTGAAAGTGACGCCTCGGGAGGGGAGGGGAGGAAGAAGGACGTCGGATAATAGACGACTCCATTTCGGTGCTGTAGGGGGAAGCGGCGCTTTTCCCCTCCAACCAAACAAAACTTCCCAAAGCATGTCAAGAGCAGTAAAGTATGACAAATAAGAAAACAAGTTCACCGCGTTTAAATGCGATTGCGACTTTCTTTTCGTTTGTCTTACTTTCTCTTTTTTTGTTCTAATGAGGCGATGTTTTATGAATGAGAAAGTAACGATTAGCATTTCGGGGAAAGCTGGAATGTTGAGGTGTTCTTTCGCATTCGCATACGGTGGAGAACATTCGAATTGGAATAGCGTTGATTTTCGTGATTTTATTTTTTCGATGCGCTTCTTAAAATGGCGGTTAAAGATGTGCCATTTTCTTAGAAAATGAGATACACCCAATTTTAGGGAAAATATTTTTAGTTCAATATTAACGCCATTTTGCATTACAAATTCACGCAATCGAATCCCAGACAGTCGACAATTGCCCGTTATGTTGCTAAAGTGCGAAGTTAATTAACTACCTACTAACCGAAAATAAACCCAGACAAAATAATTTTATTAACTTAAACAGCCGCTGGAGGGTTTGAAAAAGCATTTACGATGCAATTCAGCAGCTGTATTCTCAAACAGAAAATCAATTCTGTTTGTCAAAGGAAATTGAGGTCAAATACAATGTTTTGGTCACAATTTCTTAGATTGATTATAAATTTTATCGTCTTGAATGTCACAGGACACAACCAGTGCTTAATTTTGTTTTTCAGGTTTGGTCAAGCAGTGAATTTTTATATCTTTACAAATTCGCAAATTTCGCAACGTATATTAAGAGTGTTAATTAAAATGTTCTATTTTTTTTTGTTGTCAGTTTGTTCAACAGAATCGTTGGTTCATTGAAAAACTGAAATCTAAAGATTGAGATGTTTTCTGACAAGTACAATAGAGGTGACGTAGTATTTCTGAGGGGAACGTGTTTCTGTACGTACTCCGAAAGTGACGTCACTTGGCCTGTTTTACGAAAACAATTTCAGCACTTCGCCAATAAAAATTCCGAATTGAAAAAGAGCTGATTGGTAAGCACCAACAAGATTAAACGCCAAACGTTGCCAAAACGGCGACGTTTAGACAAAGTTAAATTACATTTTACTTTGTCTACGCTCCCAGAATAACCAAGTGTCTTTCTGCTTTCATCCCGGGCCGTCGCGGCTCAGTGGCTACGCCCACTGCGTTTGCAACCTTCGAGTTGTAGGCGGCGCATGTTCGATTCCTGTCAAGTGCATTCCTCCCTGGGTGTATTTCTCTCTTCTGTGACAGTAAAAATGTCAGTGTGTTTTTTTTTTTTATTACTTGATGTATGTCTTTTGTCTGGCGCAGCATGGCCCTTGCGCCATAAAACCCCGAACAACCAACTTGCTTTCATCCCACTACTCTGTTAGCCGGTCCCTTTCCACATTTTTTACCTGACGTTGTCATGTGTTTGGCGCAGCTTGGCCAAATATGGCCCTTCCGTCATAAGGCTCCAAAACAATCAATCAATATACTTACCTTGTCGAAAACCAACCTGAAAGTGTCCGTTTTTCCGATTGGTCGTGACGTTTCGGAGATAAGTTGCCACAGCTAGTAGCCCAACGCACACATTCGGATTTGCATATCCATATGGTAATTTTGGTCTCGCCTTAATCTGTTACCGGCAACCCTAGGGACGCCAAACGAATACTTCGGTGTTTTTTTCGATAAAATTTCGAATGACCGGAAGTGACGTCATAAAACTCGACTCGGAATACCTCCGGAATGCAACGCAAAAAAAACGGACTACACTTTTTCGTATTTATTTTTGACAACGAGTCTCGTGGTATGGTCATTTATGCAAAACACACTGACCACCCTGCAAGTGCATTCTAGCGATAAGAAAAGTTGCGTATTTTAACTAAACATTTCAATCGCATCACTTCGATCCCTTTGTCCAAAGTTCATCTATGAGAGGGTTGGTTGGGTTTAATGACGCAAGGTCCAAAAACAGACATTCTGCGCCAGTATCTACGAGAGGGATTTTTAATGTAAACAAACCAGACGAAAAGTATATTTTACTTCCGCGACCCCAAATGCTCTCGCCTGATATATATCGGGGTTACTTTTAAATGCAGCTATTGTTATGGCGATGATAATTGGCTTTGACCAATCAAATTTTACAGCATCAATTCGGAATTCATTTTTTTATATTTTTTAATGACGAAATGCTGAAATCAAATTCGAAAAACAAGCTAAGTGACGTCACGTTCGGATACGTACAGGAAACACTACCGCCACCTACATTTAACTTGACAGAACATGCCTGTCATTGGAATATTTTCATTTTGTTCCACATGCATGCAATTCTGCAAAAATCGTGTTCAGCAAAACCCTTTTCAAATATTTTTAGATTACAAGATTTCATATCTTTCGGGAAAGATCCAAGGACAACACCACGTAATTTTAAACCACGGTCAGATGACGAGGTCACACCTCAGCTGGCACCCCCACTCTCTCCAAACTTCCACACCACGCCAACGTGAGGACATTTGAGGACACGACAGATTTAAAGTTCACCAGTCCCCTTTGTACACGATTTTTGGTTGGATTCGATCTCGCAACTCTCTGGTTGCTAATCTGTTACTCCTCCAACCGGGCTACCACGGCCCTCTAATGGAAAAAGTTAAGTAAAAACCATTTCCGCCAACAAATGCGACCCACCCGATTTTCACAACACTTGGAAAAGTTGGGGGCACGAACAGTGACCACAAAAAATAATCACCGTCTAGAAGTCACTGCAAAGGTGTTAATAGACTCATGTCCGCGTGGCACGAAAGCACTGGACTTCGCAATAAATGCTTTCAGCAGGTCGTTAGAGTGGTGGATTACACGGGAGGCGATTGAAAGCGAGAGAAATGGAGCAGTAATGCAGTTTTAAGGCACAAAAACGCACTTTTTCAGAGCGACACGATTTCGTTTGACACGCAGGGGGTTGTCGTGCGAAATAAGCAGGAAATGGTCATGTTATATCCAAGAAAAAGTACCCAAACAAGTCTTTTATATCCTAGAAAACTAATAGTCACCAGTGACCAGTATTTTTAATAGGTTGCTAAGCAGTCCCCCCCCCCCAAATGGCATGGAAATATCAAATTTACACCTGCCAATATTTGTCAAGGTTAATGCACCCTCAGCATTAACCCTTCAAATGGTTTCGACGAGTTATCTCGTCAATCAAGATCCGACCAGTTTTGCGAATGACGAGATATCTTGTCATAGTTATTGCCGATTTTTTTATGGTAGGTAGTCGAGTTAACATCGCACTTGAGCAACACAAAGAGGGTTAATGGCGACGGTCCGGGATCAATTCCCAAAGGAAAGAACTGAGGTCAACATCACGCAATTTTGAACCTCGGTCAGATGACAAAGTGAACACCTGAGTTGACACCCCACTCTCCAAACTTTCACGCCACGAAAACGCCGGGGCATCCGAGGCCACAACAGATCAACGTATACTACCCCCCCCCACACACACACACGTACACGGCGGTCTTTGGTTGGATTGAGTTCCGAACTCGCAACCATCCGGTTGCTAGTCTTACTCTTTCAAACGGGCTACCGTGGCTAATCGGTTTTTTGCTAGATATTAAGATCTGGTCAGTTTTCTTTTGATGAGATATCTCGTCCATCAAGATCTGGTCAGTTTTGATAATGAAATACCTCGACGAGACAACCACGAAGAGGGTTGATAATGAAATAATTATTATAGACCAACAGAAGCCATTTCTTGCGAATTTATTTTTCAAAAATAAATTTGATAGCCCGTTGAGTTGTGATCGAGTGTGACATAAATTCAACTACTAAACCAACCAAAATAAACTTGTTTGAATTTTAGACTCGCGTTTCCTAGCTTTTCCCCCAAGACAAGGGGTTCACAACCCGCAAAACTGCTAGAGCTTGACGTATATATCCGTTCTGCAACCCTGCAGTCTTCCCTGCATGAGTTATAACCAGTTTTGACCTTCTTGACCAATAGAATCTTTCCTGGGATTCTCAAACAATGTTATTTAGTCATGTGCGTTGTGGTTGAAAAACAATGCTACACACTACTGGGAAATCCTTGCGCCATAAAAAACCAACCCAACTACAATACATTCAAAATAGGTATTGCCCATACGAGGAACACTTGACTACCGAAACTTCGCAATCCTTCGGAATTTTAAAAAATTTAAAACGAGAGATGCAGCTATCCAATATTCCTTGCAAATTACATTCGAGATTAAACTACTTTTTACCAATACGAAATTTGTTCAAGAGAGTACTTTTCTTACAGCAATTCTAATTTCAAGAGACGAAAAATAATCTTCAAGTAAAAAAGTTAGCTTAGTTTAACCCTCCAAGTAGTTTCGACGACATATCTTGTCCATCAAGATCCGACCAATTTTGCTAATGACGAGATATCTCGTCATCAAGATGTTGACGATTTTTTGATGATGACGAGACCAAGATCTGGTGTTTTCTATTATGATCGTGATTTTTTCCAATGACGAGATATCTCGTCCAACAAGATCTGGTCAGTTTTGCTACTGACGCGATAACCACCAGGAGAGTTAATGAAGCGATTCCATTGAGTAGAATTTTGCAGTTTTGCCAAACATCAATGAATCCAAAGTGGCTGATGCCTCGAACTTGAAAAAACACAGCCGCTTTCCTTCAGCATAGATATCATTTCAGGCATGTCTCCTGTGAGCCTAACTTAATTAGTACGGTTTTTATTTAGTCGAGACTCTACTCACCTAGGAGTGCGACATGTGGCAATTAGAAAGTCCTTCGAAGTTTCGTGTCAAGGTTAAATCTTGCAATACGCGTGACTCAAAAACCGTTCTAACGAAAGAAAAACGTTCTTTTGACAATTTGAATCACCGAATATATGCAATCAACAAAAAAACGCTATCGGGGTAACTCCAGAAAACATGAGAACCACTGACAAACGATAGGCCGCTGAACAGCAACACGAGAATCTTGAATATTGAACTGAGCATCAACAAGACATACTGAAACTTAATCCAACACACGTGCTACATGTAAATTTCGAAAATCTTGCAATTCTTCCGGGCTCATAACAAGTCCATAGACATTTTAAAGCACCAATATATACTCAGGAAATCCAAACTATTCCGTATTTTTACTCTATTTTACGATTTCATAATGGCAGATTAAGCTGTTCTCAAAAAGTGATGTTTTTCAGCTAATTTGGAGGGGTTTGTTGGATGGGTTTATATGGCGCAAGGGGAATTTAAATTTAACCAAACACAAGACCGACAACGTCAAGTGATGGACATACACTTACAACGAGTTTTACTGACACAGAAGGCAGAAATACACAGGGTCCTGTGTATTTTCTGTGTCGCTTACAATTGGCAGGTTGTTAGTGCAGTGGGCAATTTTAGGGGAAGGTTTTTTGCAGATTTATTGAATTTTTGGCGAATTCTGTTTGAAAATGTGCAACCGAGAAGTAAACGTGACGGTCGCAACCTCAGGTTGCCCAAGCGATCTTCCGTTCCTATCACAATTACTTGACGTTGTATATTTGTGTTTGAAGCAGCTTGGCCAAATAGGGCCCTAATGCCATAAAAACCAACCTTCTTCCTCAAGGGCACATCTATAGTTGCGTACGGCTAAACGAACTCGAGATACCGTAACTGATTCTTTATTGATTCTTTTCCCATAGGGTTTAAGCCTCTAGTAAACACGGAGGTAGCAAACCCAGGATGCCCAAGCGATCTTTCTTTTCACAATTACTCAACGCTGTTTGTGTTAGACGAAGCTTGGCCAAATACGGCCCTAGCGCCAAAAAACCAACCAGCTTTACTTTGCTCATTACTTGTATTTGTTCTGTATAAATGAATCTATTGAATTTTGATTGTTCGATTGGCCCGACCCCGAGGACCTTATGGACTCTGAGGAATGTCCTCCTGACCACCTCTCGTGCAGCCTAAAGGCAGGCGGGACGGTTAGGGTCTTAAAAAACAGCCCACTTAGAAATACAGCACTGCCAACCAACGACGCTACGAACTGCACTCGTATCCTCCCAAGCATACGAACGGCAACCAGACATTTCCCAACACCACCTCCACGAGACATTACGCATTACTAGCAGGCATTAAGAAAGCCTGCACACAGCTCATTCTTCCCTCAAAAAGCAGCGTTGGAAAATGAGTCCCAGTTTCGAATTTCAAACCAACCCTTGCTCATCGCAGCGCTAATGCGAAGCAGTTAAAAAGGCACCTAATTTGTGAGGACCATTAAACGCTCAAGGCTAGCAGAGAAACCTTTTTTGCGCAAGGGTCGGTGCAAGGTTCAGTTCCAAGTGGGTCATGTTGCAAAATGGCGGGCGCACTGTTACCGTGAAATTTCACAATGGGGATACTTGGGAAGTTGATGAAAAGACAAACAGGTGCGTATGGCTTCCAGTCTTTGCTGAGTGAGAACGAATTAGGGAAGCTACCGCAATTAAAGGCCGAGATTTTCAAACGGTGTGCTGCAAGAAAGCATTACCGGATACTGCTTTACGGATGGTGTGTATGAATTGTGTAAGATTAATTTCGCATCAACGGTTTAATTTCGAATTTTTGACAACTGCTCTTAAACTCTTATTTGGTAGCCAATTTTAGTTGTTCAGATACAAAATAAATCGGCTAAAACCGATGAGCCAATTAAGTATGAAACAGACCGGTTGGAGATCTCGACGAGACATTTGAACTTTCCAAAAAACTAAATATTCTCTTAATAAGGTTTTAATGACAATTTAGCAACCAGATTCCGATTTTTTTCATAGTTGACATGGCTTGGCACCAAAACTTTGAAATTGGCGTCCTTTGGGAAATTTTCTATCTGAATTAAAATCCGAAAAATATTTTTCCGTCCACCATTAGTTTATTAAGGGACTAAATTTCCGTTGATCTTAAGTGAATTTTCAAAAAAAGTCGCCAAAATTTTGAAAATAAGAGCGATAGAGACGTTTTTCTCAGATTTTTCTACTACCTATCTACCTTCATTGCAAAGTACCATAAATAAATTGCGTTGGTAAGATTTTTCATGCCGGTTTGATACAAAAAGGATTGGATTGGATGTTGGTGTTTTATGAAGCAAGGTCACAAAAAGGGAGGTAATTTATTTTATTATTTTGTAAATCAATCGAAATAATATTTTTTGTCAGATTGGCAACAAAATATATAATTTGGTCTGTAGCACAATTTTAGAACAAATTCGTGTGCTATCAGAGCAAAAAGGTTTAGCAAATGCTCATGTTTGGTAAGTCAATCAAAATTATGCCTGTGAATATGTAAAAACGACAATATATATTTTTTGTGTGTGCCGCAGGATTTCAGAGATGAGTTTGTGTGCCATGAGATCAAAAAGGTTAAAAATAGCAGATCAAAGGGGTTTGCTCTCTAGTTTAGGGAGATGGTCTGCAAAGGTTCACGCAAGTTAAAGAATGTTAGGATAATCACTTAGCCTTAGACAAAAGCCTCAAACTGAGACCAATGTAGACCTTGGAAATGTGGATGAACACAAACAAAAAAGAACGAGAATTCTTCGGAAATCACGAAGAGGGGTTGATCAAGCGGAACATTCCTCAACCCTAGAGTACGGATTTTTGTTTTGCATTGAAGAAAACGCATTTCCAACTGATAGGTGCATAACACAAGAAAATAATTTTAAAAAACATTTGAATGAAATTATTCCGTCAACAAAATTAAAATTAATATTAATAGCACTTAATAAAATATATATTTCATATTCGTCTGACAAAGCAATTCCAGCAATTGCAGGAGCATCCAATTTTTGTCATCTGTCAAGCTGAACCAAACATCAGAGTCAAGTCATGGACATACACACACTGAAGGCAAGTTTTAATGATACAGAAAAGGAAAATACACCCATGTTAAGTTACAGGACTCGAACCCTCGTCACCTGTACTCCCAATCAATAGGTAGGTAGTTGAAGTAACGTCGCACTCGAGCAACACAACGGGCTATGGGCGACGGTTCGGGATCAATCCCGAAGGGAAAGATCGAGGACAACACATCGTCATTTTGAATCAAGGTCAGATGACGAGGTCAACATCTGAGATGGCACCCCATCTCCAAACTTCCGACACGCCAACGTGACGACGTTTCAGGCCACGACAGATTTAAAGCGCACCAGCCCCCACCTACACGACGGTCTGGTTGGATTGAGTTCGCATCCCTTCGGTTGCTAATCCGCTACTCTTCCAACCGGGCTACAGCGGTTCCCTCTCAATAAATAGATAAAAGCAGTTAAGAAACCTAAGCTCAAATGCATATCGGGGTCTTTGGAAGATGTAAAAATATATTACACTAATCATATCGGGCCGCCCAGTTGGCATAGCAACGGAGTAGGAACCGGAGGATTGCGAGTTCGAAACTCGGTCCAACCGAAGACCGCCGTGTACGTGGTGGCTGGTACACATTAAATCTGTCGTGGCACCAAATGTCCTCACGTTGGCGTGGTGTGAAGGTTTGAAGAATGGGGTGCCATCTTAGGTGTTCTCGTCATCTGATCGTGGCTCATAATTACCAGGCCTTAACCTTGGATCTTTCAATTCGGGACTGATCCCGGACCATCGAAAATAGCCCGCTGTGTCGCTCCAGTTCGACGTTAACTACCTACCGACATCACTAAAAAACTAGTACGCTGTTTCTACACAAAACACTTCACCCACACCCGCGAAAAACAATCGAATCAAATAATTCGGTCCGCATCACGCAGTTCCAACGTGATCCTTCTCTAAGTTCCGGGGTTCCCACAGAGAGATAAACGTCTCATTCAGGTTCAGCAATAGTAGCCGAGCGTTATTGAATGTCCCAGTAATCACCATTATCATTCTAAGTTCGCGATCACGTGCTCCGGCACTTAGTCTAGCGGAAGACATGACGTGACTCGACTTAGAAATAGCGCTCATAAGAAGCGGGCTCCCATTGTACTTATTGAGGCAGGCTAACAGCCCAGACTGCTGCCATTTAAATTGCCTTTGATGCAGGATTCATTTGTTGAATAATCGAGAGGAAATGCGTAGGCATTTATTCATTTTCTTAATAAGATGTTATTGCTTGATTTTGAAATGCAAATATACCTTATATTGGTTGGTTCGATTGCAAGGGCCAAACACAGGATGAACTACACCAACTTTGAAATTTTTAAATACGAGGGATTGATGGGATTTGGGAAGGTAGGTATTTAATTAACGTCGCACTGAAGCAACACAACGGACTATTGGCGATGGTCCGGGATCATTCCCCGAAGGGAACGAACCAAGAAGTAATTTTGAACCACGGTCCGATGACAAGGTCACACCTGAGCTGGCACCCCACTCTCCAAACTTCCACACCACGCCAACGTGAGGACCTTGAGGCCCCGATATATATAACGTGAACCCTTTGTACACGAGTCTTAGGTTGGATTCAATTGGATTTGGTTGCTAGTCCATTACTCTTCCAACGGAGTTACTGCGACCGATGGGTTTTGGATTTTATGGCACAAGGCACATATTTGGCCATGCTGCACCAGACACAATTAAGTAGTAGACATAAACACGCAACGAAAATTTTTGCTGACACAAGAGAAAAATACACCCAGGGAGGAATGCATCTGGCAGGATTCGAACCTGCGTCGCCTACAACTCAAAGGTTGCTAGCGCTGTGGGCATAACCACGCCGGCCCCAAAATACGAAGGAGGTGGGTAATTAAAGTCGGTACTGGAGCAACACGGGCTATTGGCGACGGTCCGGGATCAACCCCGAAGGGTACGATCCACATCATTTTGAATCACTGTCGGATGACGAGGTTAACGCCTGAGCTGGCACCCTACTCTCCAAACTTAAACATCACGCCAACGTGAGGGTGTTTGAGGCCACGACATATTAAACGTGCAACAGCCCCCACGAACATGAAGGTCTTTGTTTTGCTCTTTAATAAATTTCCTTTTAGACTATATTTTAGTAGCAATTTTAGTTGCAAGGTTCAAAATGCATCGTCTAAAACAGTGTTCCAATTAAGTATGAAACAGACGTCGAAGATTTCGCCAAGAAATTTAAATTTAAAAATTAAAAACAAAATATTTTATTGATAAGGTTTCCACATGACAACCTAGCAACCAGATTCCGATGATTTTCTTTCATGGTTGCCAGAGCTTGGCGCTACTTTAAAATTGGTGTCCTTTGAAAAATCCGAAAAAAAAATATTTTCCCCGTTTGCATTAGTTAAAAAAAGGACTAAATTTTCGGTGACGTGAACTTTCAAAAATGCATTTGAGGCGATATTGCTAGTCTCCACAAGGTTGAAAAATAGTCGCAAGAAGTCACCTGTAGCAGCTCTGAAATTGAGTAAACTAGGCTTTAAGATTTTCTATCGTTTAACTTTTCTGTAAAATTTACTTTTTCGAGTTGTGCCCATTTTCAGCAGAAGCAATATCTTCCGTAAAATTGAGCGAATTTCTGAAAAACAATTTTTCCCGCTTTAGAAATTCGATCATTCACTTAATTTATTTCCATGTGATTGAAAGCAGCAATTTAAGGTTCACACCAAAACGAAATTTCCCATTTTGAAGTGTTTTAATCAAATCCCATTGTGTCCATTTCAGAAAACTAATAACAATACACTTATACAAATTTAAAAATAAAATAAAACTTAATTCCGTGTCAGTTTTTAGATTGATCTGAGTGGAAATTCAAAACAGCAGCTTTCTTATATCACGATTTGTAAACTTAAAATAAATTTAACTAAACTCAATTTTTTCAAGTTTTTGATAATAAAAGCACATTCAATTTGCTTTCCTTTGTGAATCAAGCTCCTAGAAATTTCAATACGTGTAAATTAAAGTTCAATTCAATTTCTCCCTTTTTCCAGATTGAGCACGAATCGTGATTATAGGAAAGGAAAAAAACAGAATCATGATTCGGACAATGAATAATCTGATTCGTAAGGACAAATGTTTGAGAATAATCTCCTATCATCGGCAGTCAAAGAAAGGATGGAAATTTTTGAAATTCGTCTAAAAAATTAGAAGTAATGGAACATTTTAATTGGAAAGAAATGATTAAAAAACTTATATAACCAGAAGGAAAGAGAAAAATGGCCATATTAATCAATCATAACGTGAAAATCTCCGCATAGAAAATTATGAATGAAATTCGAGTTGCCGAAAAATTGTTAATTTAATCTACCATTTTTTTTTCAATCTAATAATTTGAATTTCGAATAAAAAAATTGAAGAATTATCTTTTATTTGAAACTTTTGAGATCAGAAGTTATTGGAACATTTCCATAACTAGGCTAAGGAAATAAAAAAAAAATGGTCATATCCCATTACAAAGCTTGCTCGTTTCTTTCCTTTTCTCAAATAATTCTAATAAAAAAACACAAAATATTCGAATTTTTCTTACCAAATCGCATCAATAGTTTGAAATGTAATCAAATCGAAAATTTCGACTTCGTACACATAGAATTCGTCTCACTGAAAATTTCAACTGAATGAACTTGGAATTACGAAAATAGCAAATTCTATCAATGTCGAAACAATTCGAATAAAAAAAAACATTCGAATATTCCTCAGTTCGAAATTTTTCAGAGGAAAAGGTATTTGAAAATCTCCATAGCGCTACATTAGGAAAGGAAAATTATCATAAAGCAAAATATGGAGCTTGGCTTGAAATTTCAGTCAAATCGAAAATTACGACCTAGTGCAGTTCGAATTATCGAAAAACTTAATTCAATCACCACTTCGATTTCACTCGAAAGCGTTCTTTTTTCGAAACATTTCACGCACACGCTTTCCATTTACAAAAAAGAAACCTTCCACCGCATAAAAACCATCACACCATCCACCTGTGTTCCAAACCGAGGTACAGCAGAACACCCCTCCCTCTCCCCGTCCAACTGCGCACACAACAAAAAGGAGGGGGTGAGATTCGAACACACAAACCCAACCTGCAGTTGACCCACTTTTCGCAGCGCGACCCTACCTTCTCTTTCACGAACGGCGAGAAAAATACTTTTGTTCGAAAAAAAGAACGAAAAAACAAACAAAATGGCGCGCTGGGGTCGGCGTTTTACACACACATTTCAACCAACAGTGTCAATTTAGGTTTAGGGACCGGGGAAGTATTGAGCCCAGAGAAAAGAACGTTTTGTTTAAGATGTAGGTTGCCTGGGGGAAATGATTATAAAAAGGGTCAGGGGGATCGAACACAATGGAAAGGAAAGTGGGGGATTCAGGAGACATGCACAATACGGGGATTTTTTATCCAAAATTTCTGGAAAGCAGAGAAAATTCGGTCAATTTCAGAAACGTCCTTCCAGAAAGTCAGACAGGTGATGAAAAGTGAGCAGACGATAATCATTACTTTACCATTTTGCAAGGGAAAAGAAATAAATGGAGCTGTAAGCTGAGCAGACAAGAACAAGGGAAAATTAAATGAACTTATTTTGTTTTTCGGAACTACGCAAACGACATGAGACAAGATTAATGAGTCCTTTCACTCAATGTTCTGAATCATTAACTCATCGGAAATTACTTAAGTGAACGATTTAATTTTTATATTAAAAAAACAAATTCCATTCTTTTTATAGAAATATTCGAGGGAATTAAAACACCGGCAATAGTTATTCTAAAAAGCGAAAGATATTTTTTAAATACAACATTGGCAATAATTATTTTAACAGCGAAAGAATTTTTTTAATAAAACGTTGGCGATGGTTATTCGCAAAAAGCGAAAGATATGTTTAAAGCAAAACTGGCAACAATTATTCGACAAAGCGAAAAATATTTTTTTTTTAATAAAACAGGGGCAATAGTTATTCGAAAGCAAAATTTTTGTTTTAAACAAAACATTACCAATGGGTATTAATAAAAAGCGAAAGAATGTTTTTAAATGATACAACGGCAATAGTTATTCGAAAAACGAAAAACATTTTTAAAACTAAACATTGGCAACAGTTATGCGAAAAAGTGACGGAATTTTAAAAAATAAAAGTTAGTAATAGTTATTCGGAAAAAGGAAAGAAATTCTTGAAATAAAATTGGCAATAGTTATTCAGAAAAGCGAAATAAATTTTTAAAATAAAACATTGCCATGTTATTCGAAAATCTGAAAGAAATTTTAAATATATATGTAATGGAAAGAATTAATTTTTTAAAACATCAGCATTGCCGTGATTTTTTATAAGTTATTGCAGTAAAAATTGAACTTACTCATTATTTTAAAAATTGAATCTAAGGAGCTGTTCTTTTAGTTTTGGGTGTTTCAGAACTGCTTATTCTCTTACCGACAATTTCTTTGATTTACAATATAAAAACAGAAGATATAAAACACTGGGTCAGGTTGGTTAGTTGGGTTTATGTCGAAAAGGCCATGCTGCGCCACATACCAAAACTCACATCATCAAGTTGGACATACACACAAGAAAAATTTTACTGACACAGGAGGGAAATACACACACCCAGGGAGGAATCGAACCTGATGAGACATCAGAAGCTCATGACGTGATATAAGCCCTCCACGTGTTTTCGACGAGATATCTCGTCCAATAAGATCAGACCAATTTTGTAATGACGAGATATCTTGTCAAGATACTGTCGATTTTTTTATGATGACGAGATCAAGATCTAGTCTCTATTTTTAATATCTCATTCATCAAGATTCGATCAGATTTGCTAATGAAGAGATACCTCATTGAGACAACCACCAGGAGGATTAATGTTGGAAAATAAACTGAACGGAAAAAGAAACTGATCACATTCTAAACATGCAACTATTGTCTTGTCTTGCAAAGGTCAACTTCAACACAAAGAAACTGACATTAAAATAATACATTCAATTTTTCAAATCATCGAAGTTTTGACTCATAATTGAATTCCACTTCACAAACAGCGTCTCATTTATTTTACACATGACTTACGCTGGATTTGGTATGACGGGTTCCATTACGTTTAAACCTGTTTAACAGAAAATAAAAGAATTCAATTCGTCAATCGACTTTCATCGCTTGCTGAATTACGCCCACTGTTATTTGCAATGGAGTAACTGAAGGGAATATTAATTAGATCTGGCTTATCGTTCTACGACCATTTATTGCAACACCAGGGCAAATTAGTTTCAGGCTGGTCGCTCTGCGATCATTTTTCCTACACAAGGGCCAATTAGACCGGGACCAACGGCTTAGAGAGAGCTAATTATATCTCTAAGTATCTGGCTGCGGTCCGGGTAAACCTTTCCGGAGGACTGTATCTGGCGTGTGGATGAGTAAACCTGTTCGGCAGTTAATTAACATGGCACTGGAGTAAAACAACGGGCTATTGGCGACAAATCTGTCCGGAGGGCCGAATCTGGTGTGTGGGCCGGGTAAACCTGTTCGAGCAGTATCTTGAATGAGGTCCTGAGATGATAGGTGGTTAATTACTGTCGCACTGGAGCAACACGATGGGTTATTGGCGACGGTCCGGGATCAAACCAGAAGGGAAAGCTGGCCTGACAAAAAAATATTTGAAGCGCCATATCTGGTCTGTCGATCGGGTTAACATGCCCGGAAAGCAATATCCTGACTGCGGGCCAGACAAAAATATTTGAAGCGCCATATCTGTGTGTGTGATCTCTGAACCTACTCAAATTTTCTATAGCGAATGCTTGAAGTGTATTAAGTTCACCACATCGGTAAATTGGAAATATATATTCTGATATTTTTACTTGCTGCCGATAAGATATCTATAAAGGTAAACCTCTTCCCGCTGCCAATATACGCCATAAATCAAAATTAAGACACCTACCAGTCACCCCTAAATAAAATGAACGAGCCCTGTTCCTACAGCAACCGCCACCATCCAGACATGGTATCGGAAACAGTTCTCGTGGAAGACCGAGTATTTAGAGTTACAATTGGCTAGGTTTAGGTTTCATCGTGCAAGAGCCACATTTGGCCAAGCTGCGCCAAATATTGCTCAAGCTAAAGAGCTCAATAACAAGATAGTGTTAAATAATTGAAAAGAAAGGTAGAGAGAGGTAGATAGGTAATTGAATTAGCGTCGCACTGGAGCAACACAACGGGCGATTGACGAAGGTCCAGGATCAATCCCCAAGGGAAAGATCCAAGTGAAAAGAAAGGATGGAGGGAAGTACAGAAAGATCGCTTGGGCATCCTGGTGCCGCGACCCCCGCATTTACCAAGAGGCAGTAAACCCAATGGGGAAATTTTAGATCACTAAGGTACCTCGGGTTCGTGAAGCCCGTATACACATAAGGAAAGCTTTACTGGCACAACAGAGAGAAGAGGAGGAATCGAACCTTCGCAGCCAACAACTCGCAGGTTATAGCGCAATGGGCGAACCCACTGAGCCACAACGACCCCATTAAGAGTTGTGAAAATATTTATATACGCAGCATGTAACAATTAACACGTGAAGGCCAAACTTTTAAATACTCCGTTTTTTCCAGGCACAAGGTTTCCAAGTATTCCTTCAATGCACGATTGAAGAGCAATGTCGTCCATGATGCCATCTTTTTAAATAATGTGTATCCTTTTACGGCGTTCGGAACGTCAACAAGTCCTTCGAATTCTTTCTTTAAGGCACTTTTCAAAATTTAATTATGTCCTCCCCGATTGAATCGCCATTTTTTTCTTTGTCAGAAAGATCCGTAATCTTGCGACTGACTATCCTGGCGTCTGACATCGCGCGACCTTTCGCCCATGTTGGAAAAAGTTTCCTTTTCTTCGCGTGAAGTTAACGTCCACAACAACCAACCTTGAGAGAGAAGAAAAGATCGACTGCGTTCGCGGAGATCTTACTTTTAAATGCGAGCGCACGTGCGGAAACAACTTGGGAAAATTGTATTTAAAACAATCGGAGCTACGAGAGAGAGATGAGTAGATAGGAATTGGCGAAATTAATCACGCGGTGGGGCAAATAAAACGCCAAGTGGAAGAAAGTTTTACGTGATAGAGAACAGAGGCGAAGCTATAATTTTTGGGACCTGAAGCAATCAGGGTAACACCAATCACATGATTAAAATGAAGGTAATTAGAATAAAATATATCCATTCGATTATTTTTTTGCAATTATATATATGGATTATGCGTAAAGACCAGCAGAGCTTTGTTAATGGGTATCAAGATCATCACAATTCAAATACTGTCTCTTCTCTTAACTCTCCAAGTGGCTTCGACGACATATCTCGTCCATCAAAAATCTCACCAATTTTTAAAGTTGCTAATGACAAGATATCTCGTAGTCATGATATATGGCCGATTTATTTTTATGATGACAAGATCAAGATCTGATCAGTTTTTTCTTTTGACGAGATATCTCGTCCATCAAGATATCTCGTTTCCTTGGATCCCTCAATGTTTTTAAGATTTCACCTTATAAACTTGAGGGATAAATACTACTCACTCAATAGGTTATTTCAGCCGCAGTAACATTACAGAGGCGTCAAATCAACAGGCCTAAACTTCTTGAGCCCCATAAGTTAAGAGGAACAAACATTGCAGTATGCATTCGAGATATTGCAGTAACCCTTTGTTGCAACTAGCATTTCCCAAAATAGCGTGACAAGAATTTATCTTCAATGAAAAATGTTGAATTGTTATTTTATTTTTAATACATAGACGCTCAGAGGCCATTAACATTACACTCAATTTAAAAAAAATTGTTTTACGTATCGCAATTTCCTAAGACTAAACATCATCGTAGCAAAAAAGGTTTCGCAAGTTGGCTTTTTAAAGGTTTCTTAACAAGGTAGCATTTGTGAAGAGTAGAAAGGAAAGGAAATAATTTATGGAAAATTTTTCGTCCATTTTCATTCCTATATGCCTACCTTAAGTGGTGAAAATCTGCTACCACCACCCTAACAATCATAGATGGACAGTTAGGCACTTATTTTGTTGTTTATTGTTTTCAATTTGAAAACAAAGACTCAAACAGTTTGATGGAAGTTGAATGTCCTTCCTCAAGGTGTAGTACGAACAAAGAAGCATTGCTTGTTTAAAGTTGAGATTGGTTGGCTGAGTTTCATGGCTCAAGTTTCAAACATGGGAGAAAAAGACAAGTGTTGTTTTCAGGGTATATATTTCACGACTCGATGTCCCTTACGGACAGCCATACTTTCAGAACTAACAGATCCTTTTCTAATAATGCACCAGAGCATTAAAAAAAATGTCGACTGGTGTTCACCTGTCTTGAATTATTGAATAAAGTGAGCCATTTACTGCTTCAGAGGTTGAAAACCATTTGCGAAAATTATTCTGCACAGGAGGTGAAGAATATTGGAGGGCAGATGTATGGGCCTGTCAACAGAGCTAAATAGGGGTGAAGGTTATAGGTACTGGGGCCCGAGGGTCATATAACCTTGTTACTGGAGTCCGTTATCAAGTTGAGACCCTTTATTTAACAGGTACTGGGACCTGTCATCGAACCTTTAAACAGGGGCACGTTAATTAACTAGTTCTGGAGCACTTTATTTAACTGGTACTGGTACTATAATCTAAATCGGTATTGGGACTAGTTCTGAGATCCTTTATTTAGCCTGAAGGCCTAAAATCCAAACTGGTATTAATAACAATTACTTAACTGGAACAAAGGGCCTAAAGCTAAACTTGTTTTTATACTTTTTACTTAACTGGTACTATACCCGCCCTCCAACCTGGTACAGATACTCGGGACTTAACTGGTACTTGACCCGTTATCTAACTTGGTACTCATATCTGTTACTTAACTGGTATTGGGACCCATCATCCAACCTGGGACAGATACCCGTTACTTGATAAGTATTGGGACTCGCCATCCAACCTGTTGCTGATTCCATTACTTGGCATTGAGACCCGCCATCCAACCTCGGACTGATACCTGTTACTTGACTGGTTGTGAGACCCTTTATGAAACTGATACTGGGGACCCACAATCTAAACTGTTATTGGACCCGTTATTTAACAGGTACTGATGCAAGAACTGCATATGTAGTACCCGGTCAACAACAATTAAAAACCACTTTCAGAATCCATGCAAAAGATCTGCCCCAATGTCTCAAAAGATCACTTCTCCAGACATCTTTTTATAGCGATGCCATAACTTCAAATACCCGTCGGAAAACACCCCCCTTCGCCCGTAGCAACTGGACCCCAAATCCACCAGCGGTTGGTAACGGTCGGACAGAAGAAAAGCCGCACCAACAGCGTCGTAAAGCGATTACGTAAGTTGTTCCCAAGGGTGGCAAGCAAAGAGGAGAGAATGTAAATAACCCGCGGCTACCCAAGAAACAGTGATCAAAGGGATAAGTATGTCAAGGGTGGAAAGCGAAAGCCAATGAAGAGAGACGAAGGAGGAAGGAAGGCACTTTTTCCTTTTTGTAATCACGACTTTTCCAATCCCCAAAATGCTTGAGGGACTTCGGCGAAGTTCATGAGTGAGGTTGGTCTCAAATGGGCAAGCGATTAGTATTCCGGCAAAGGCTCGTAAGGAAATCGGATTCCGATTTAAAGTAACATAAAAAGGAATCGAAAGATCATTTTAGATCGATTCCTGGATGAGTTAGGTTTGGTTTGTCGCTCTGTGGTCAATTTTTGCTTCATGAGGCAAGTAGTTTTGCTTCATCAGACCACCGTATGAGGAAAAATGAGAAATTTTTAACCTCCAAGTGGTTTTGATGAGATATCTCTTCAACGAGATTCAGCCAATTTTTTTGAGATGACGAGATCAAGATCTGGTCGGTTTTCTTCCAATGACGAGACATCTCGTCCCTCAAGATCTGGTCGGTTTTTTTCTAATGACGAGATATCTCGTCTATCAAGATCTACTCGGTGAATGATGAGATACCGAGTCGAGACAACCACCAGGAGCGTCAATGGCAAAAAAAAAGAAAATACCGTAAATCTGACTGCTATTATTCTTGAAGTGTTTGGGAGTACATTCATTTTTTATCGTTTGTATAAGTGCCGCCATTTTTTATTCGTGACTAAATCAGACGCTATAAAGCCCGCTAAAGATTGAATACTCACTTATCCCGTTAAAGCTCAATTGGGATTTGCCTAAAGTACGGTACTGTCCGTCCTACCAGAACTGCCACAGACACACAAAGTCCAAGTACTGGCAGTCGCTATGGAAACAGGTCTCGTATATTTTGAGTGAGGATGAGTCAGATGATGTTTCGGCGGGGGGTGGTTTGATGGTGGCGGTGGCTGATATATCCTCTAATCTCACTAACTCATAGAGAACCAATTGTCGCTAAGTACGCGAATGTGACAAACTCGAATGCTTCATGATTCCTCTTTAGAAAATGGGCTAAGTCTAAGTGTTTTTCTACGACAACAGACAGGTAGGCTTTCCATCTGTAGCAGTTCTCGTGGTAGACAGACAGTACTCGAATCGTAGTGTAACACGTGATGTAAAAGAGACCAAGTCTCTTCGTAGTCGAGTGATCAGTTGAGGTGAAACCACGACTTATTCACATTCTGCAATCTGTTTCGTTCACTATTTTACAGATTAACTAAAAGACGATCACGACAGACAACCCAGCCTGTTTAACCCTCCTGGTGGTTGTTTCGATGAGGTATCTCGTCAATAGCAAAACTGATCAGATCTTAATGGACACAAGATATCTCGTCCTTAGAAAAATCTGGTTAGTTGGTTGTTTTCGGGTTTTATGGCGGCAAGGGTCATATTTGCCCAAGCTGCGCCAAACACAAGGCAGACAACACAAGACCTGATCTTGATCACATCATCAAAAAATGGCAACATCATTCGGCATACAATCGGCAATCTTGATGGCGATACATCTCGACGATGGCAAAATTGATCAGATCTTGATGGACAAGATACCTCAACGAAAACCACTCGGAGGGTTAATACAGACAGGACGTTCCTGCCACAGAGCACCACCGTTTTCGACACACAAGGTCACTTACTTTCAGTTCCTTAAAGAAGACACTATTGCGAGCCCAGTCCACCTGCGCGAACAGGGACTGGTCTATCACCTTGCACATGAGTTCGAATGCGTCCACCTCGCACTGGTTGTAGGTCTGGTTCTGCAAGAGTCCATACAGCTGGCTCTGCCACTCCTTTTCATCCGGCATGGACAGCTGAAACTCCTTGATGAGGTGGGGCACTTTCCCGTTGCTCGGGAACAGCGCGGAGTGGGCCCCTCCCGTCAGGGCCAGCGGTCCCACGGGGTCCCCGTAGTGGTAGGGCGATTTGGGGGACCCGGTCGACCCGCTGGAGGCGGCCGGGTGCGGGGACGAGGCCCGGTTGGACTGCCACGACGTCACCTTCACGGGCTCGGGCAGGGCCGGCATCACCTGTGGGCCCCCCACGGCCAGCGCAAAGTGGGCCGACATAGAGGAGTTGGTCTGGGCCGACGTGCAGAGCGGCGACGGGGACGAATCTGGGGAGCTGGTGGACGAGCTCAGCTGCGGGATCTGGATGAGCTCCTGCTTGATGTGGGGGTCGTTGGAGTACATGGATGGCGCCGGGAGGGCGGGAGGGGGAAACGGGGGCGGGCCCACGGGCGCCACCTCGTTGCCCATCACGCCCTGGCACTGCGCCCTGGCGATCTGTTTCTGGCGCATCATCTGTAGCTTCCGCGCCCGATCTCTTTTGTACATGGGCCCGAACTTGTTCCTTCCTCCCCGCATTCTGTCTGCCCGAACGGCTGCAAAAAGAAAGACACATTAGTACAAAGAAATTGTGTAGTCTAAGAAATTCTGTAAATTGTCGCATCTAACCCTCCAAGTGGTTTCGACGAGATATTTCGCCCATCAAGATCTGACCGATTTTGCTAATGATATCTCGTCATCAAAATATTGCCGATTGTTTGATGAGTTCAAGATCTGGTCAGCTGAAATTTCGTCCATCCAAGATCTGGTCAGTTTTGCAAAGGACGAGATGCTTCGTCGTGATCACCAGGAGGGTTAAGAGTAAAAATATCCTACCACTTAAGATATATTCATGATAACCTGTAGGCTAAAACTAACACTTGTAATACATAAAAATTTAAAAACTACTGCTCAATTGAAAATAATGCAGTGTAAATCTTTCATGCATCCAAGATCTGGTCAGTTTTTGCTAATGAATAAGTACTTCGTAGAGATAACCACCAGGAGGGTTAATAGCTATCAAGCTAATCAAAAATAGTCTGGCATTTAAAAAGTATATCTGTGTGTCTTATTAAATAAATTTAATGAACATCAAGTTCTTATAGATGCCAACCCTGAATCTCTATTTTTAATGTCTTATCTTTAAAAAATGTACTTATCCCCTCTGAGTGTTAGATTTCTGAGTAGGGTAGAATTGATTTCCAAACAACACTATGACTCAATAGCCACATCTATTGGTTGAAAGAATCCTAGGTTGGTTGGTTGGGGGTTCTGACACAAGAACCATATTTGGCCAACCTGCACAAAACACAAGACAACGTCAAATACAAAAATGTTGTGAAAGGGGGAGAGGAACATAGCAGAAAAAGATCGCTTGGGTATCCCGGGAGCCCGACTCACGTGTTTACTAAAGACATTAACCCCATTGGAAAAGAAAAAATCACTAGAGTACCTCGGGTCTGTGAAGCCCGTACACACCAAAAGGAGGTGTTCTCCTGAGGGCATTTGTGGCAGAGATGAGCTGTTATTTCGATAAGCGAATTTAATAAGAGATATTTCATATTTAGTTCACTACTGTTGCCGAGAATATTTGATGTTGCCGTTAAATGAAAAAGGTAACCTTTAAAATGACTAAATTTGTCAAAAAATAAATTACAATTTATGAAACACTGAATTTTTTAAAAAGTTAATCACTTAACGATTAATTTAAACGGTTCTGAACTATTAAAATCAACTGTTAACGTCAAATTATAACAGTTAACATCTGTTACAATTTAGCTGAAATTTTGATAATGGTGAGATGAGCTGGTATTTTTATACGCCAAATTTAACATATGCTATATTTCACAATTAGTTTCATCTGTCGATAATAGCAGTTATCGCTAAATGTTTATATGGTAACCTTTAAAATGACTAAATGTGTAAAAAAATTAATTTAAATTTATGAAAATCTAAAAAAAGGAAATCACATAACGATCGATTTAAACAGTTAGGTACTGTTAAATTTAATTGTCAACCGTCAAATTGTAACAGTTAATAACACCTGTAACATATTTTCAAACTGCTAGCGCCCAAAACGCCCTGTCGGAAATCAGCAACAATCACAACCATCGTAAAACAAATTTTCGACACATCCGATGAGTGAGTGGTACACTCTTGAGCTGAAACGAAGCTCAACCCCCGACAACCAATCACCCGCATATCAACTGCGCACTTCGCATCCCACCTCCTACACACCCCTCCGCCATGACGCAAAAGGGATTGAGCAAAACAAAAACAATACCCCGAAAAACAACACAAAAAATCGCAATAAAGAGGAAGCGAAAACAATAAATAACCCAACCACCAGAAACGGCCCAAAACACGACGATCGCGAAAGCCAAACCCTCCTCCCCTCCGCGATGGTCATTGGCATCGCCCGAAAAGCACACACTCACACATCCAGCGCTACAGCTGGAAATGGGACAAGGACAACCACTTGTAGTTATGTCGTTAACGGGCCTTCTCTCTCGATAAGTAGAATAATGAGATAGAACGATGGAGAAGTAATAGAATGGAATAAAAATAATAGAACAAAACGGAGGGGGATTTTGTCGCTTCTTTTTGTTCCTCGTCTCGTTCGAAGATGCTAATCTTGGGGACTTAAGGAAAAGGGGTGTTCCTTCTCCGCTTTGTAAGGTTCTTTTCCGAAGGGATTACAAGCAATACTTTGCTGGATGAAGGCGGTCGTTTTGTTGTTTAATTGATGGATGGAAGGGTCGTTTTTGTTTCGGAGGAATAAATTAGGGGTTGTTATGCCGCTGATTCGTGCTTTCGGCAAAGGATTTTTGAAATTATGACGAATGGGATTAAGTTGGAAAGAAAGTGACGGGATTTTACCGAGAAGTTAAGTCTGAAATGTTTTCACTGGAAAACAAAACTTGGAATTCCAAATTCTCAACTTAAATCGGGGAATTAAATTGAAGGGCTCAGGACAACATGTGATAAGCCACAGAAATGTCCCTTTCAAAAAATATTCAAGAGGATCAAAAGATGTTCTGACTGTTTGAACGAGTGATCAATACTTGGAATATTAAAGATGACATCAATAGTGGACAAACCATTATAATTTAGGAATTTTAAAAACGATGTTGCACATCATCAGGTTGCCCTAAGACCTTAATTATAGAAATTGAAATTTAGTTTGAAATTAGTTTTGACCTTTCACGAAAAATGATAAATAGTACTTTTAACCCTCAAGTGGTTTTCGACGAAGATCTCGAAATCTCGTCATCAATATATTGACGATTTTTTGATGAGATCGAGATGTGGTCAGTTTTCTTCTGGTGACGAGATTCTCGTTCAAGATCTGGTCAGTTTTGCTAAAGACGAAACACACACGCAACCACCAGGTTGGTTGGTTTTATGGCGCAGGCCATATTTGGCCATGCTGCGCCAGACACAAGACATATTACATCAAGTAATGACACACACAATGAAAGTTTTGCAGACACAGAAGAGAGAAATACAGCCAGGGAGGAATGCACCTGACAGGAATGGAACCTACGCCGCCTACAACTCGAAGGTTGTAGCCTTGTGACCTTGCATCTTGATCACTAAACCGATCAGTCGGTCTAGTGGTCAGAGTGCTAGTTTCTAGATCGGAAGCTACTTTGTTCCAATCCGAGGGTTAAGCACCCCAACTCTCCAAACTTCCACACCACGCCACCGTGAGGACGTTGAGGTCAAGACAAATTTAACGTGCGCCAGTCCCCACGTACAAGACGGTCTTGGTTGGATCGTGTCTCTCGAATTCGCAACCCTCCGGTACCTAACCCGCGACTCAGCCAATTGCGATTCTGCGGCCCTGAGTCAAATGACGCCTTGAACTTCATCACTCTTCCCCCAATCGCTCTCAATGAAATATCAACGGTACTATCTTTAATTGCTCCTGTTACCTTTATATATGCCCTCCGGGACACATCTTTAGGTTAGTAAAGGCTTCACAAACACGAGGTTCTTTCCCCATGGGGTTTACTGTTATTGGGTCACGTTAACACATTTTAACGATCTTTTCTTTCCGCGCACTGTTCTCTCTCCCTTACTCCCCTTTCATGAGTATTATTTGCCATTGGCCGTTTTGCGTTTGGCCAAAACACCAATCGATATATGGCCTTGCGCCTGAATGCCAAAACCAACCAACGGTTAATTTCACCTCCATTAAAAATGATAAATATGAACATGAAATACTTTAATTTTGAATTCGTTTTGGTAGTTTGCACAAAAGGTGTCACAACTTTTTCCAAAATACACACATCTTTCTTTAAAAAAACAAGTACAATAATTCTCTCGCTAGCCTCAGAATGGGCCAAGGACACATTACAGATTAAAAGCGTGATAAGCCCCGCATACGTTTATGGAATTATCAATGTGGTGGCTGTTCCTCATCATTGATTAGCTTCAGGATGCTATTGGTGTTTGGCTGTATCACACACCAAAGGTCGTGAGTAAGGTCCTATTTATTCCTTGGCCCATTTTTAACACAGCCGTTATAAATAAACAGTTGCTCGGCGATACGTTGTGGGAAATGGGATAAGAAAGTTTAGATTTTAGAGACACTTCTGAGGAAAAAAGACCGAAGAAAAGAATGTTGGGCACTTGACTTGTGTGACAGCGGATGGTCGGTTTTTATGGCGCAAGAGCCCATATTTGGCCTTGCGCGTCAAATACAAGACAGACTACATCAGGCACACACACGCGTGGAAAGTTTTACTGACTGACAAAGAGAAGAATACATCGAACCTGCGCCACCTATAAGCCGTAGGTTGCTAGCACAGTGGACAAACCCACTGAGCCACGACGGCCCCTTTATGTCAGTGGAATTCCCTAGTTTGTGACCCCTGACATACAGCAATACCTACACCCAAACGACTATAGTCCGATTCGGACTAGCAAGTTCAGTTCACGTGGTTGTGAACGATTCTATTATCATAGGTAGAACGTAACAAAGCGCTTCCACAACTAGTATCTTTGGCGCTGATAATGATTTCAAGTTTACCGTTGGCTGCAGAAAGGGACAGCAGTGAAAATGCGTTGTCGTTGGGAAACCAGCCACGGTAATAGTTGAATTAACGTCGCGCACTGGAGCACCATAACGATTGGTATGGGGGTTTTATGGCGCAAGGGCTATATTTGGCCATGTTACACCAGACACAAGACAGACAACATCAAGCAATGGACATAAAAACAAGGAAAGTTTTACTGACACAGAAGAAATACACACAGGGAGGAGTCCAACCTGCACCGCATACAACTCACGGGTTGCTAGAGAAGTCGGTATACCCACTGAATCACAGGGAAAGACCCGAGGACACCTCGTAATTTTGAACAAGGTCAGATGACGAGGTAATAACACCTCAGCTGGCACACCACTCCCAATTCCCACACCATGCGAAAGTGAGGACATTGCAGGCCACGGCAGATTTAACGTGCAGCCCAGTCCCCAATAACACAACCATCTTTAGTTGGATCTAGTCTCGAACTCAACCCTCCGATCGCTAAACCTACCAACTGGGCTTCCACGGTCCTTCCTCACCCCAAAGGCTGTACAGCAGCGGCGTTGAATTCTACCTGTACTGCCTCCAATTTCGAATCCAAGCCCTCAGTAGAGCATCCACACGTGCACGACTTGATAACACAACCCTAGCAGGAACGGTCAAGTGGTGCCAGCACACAGAACCGCCGAAGAAAATATCATAAAACTGTTATTGAGACTGCTCCATTGTTCCACGGTGAGTGATGCTTTTATTGTGCCACGGGAATTGAGTTCCGTGGAGTAGCACGAGTTATAAAGGCAGAAAAAAGATATCAGGTTCAGAAAATACTCGATAAAGGCTGCTCTCACCTGTCCCTGAGGATAGCGGACAGTAATAATCTGACTAAATAACACTCGACAGTATTCCTTTAACTAAAGGCTGCTCTCACCTGTCCCTGAGGATAGCGGACTGTAATAATCTGACTAAATAACACTCGACAGTATTCCTCTAACTAAATAACGTAATAGCATACAATATATATATATATATATATATATATATATATATATATATATATATATATATAACACGGGAGGTTTTTATATGCCGCTAAAGACAGATCAGGGTAGCGTTTTGGTGATCTATTCAACCAAATAACTAGCCACGGTAGCGGTGACCAATAATGTGTCCAGTTCGAGTTTCGGAAAAACTGTCCGCTTCAAAAACTCCCCCTGTCGTCCCTTCAGTTGACACTAAGGGACAATTAATTAAGAGGGGTCGTTGTGCACCTCTTAAAAAACATCTAGATGGGTAGGTATTTTAATTAACGTCGTACTGGAGCAATACAGTGGGCTATTGGCGACGGTCCGGGATCATCACCCGAAGGGAAAAGATTCGAGGACAACACCACGTAATTTAGAATCACGGTCAGATGACGAGGTCACACCTGGGCTTATTTGGATTGGGAAGGATATCTTCCCGAATGACCAGCCAGGAAAATGCATATGGGTAGCCAGGACAAGATGGAGCACTCGTGACTGCGGTCAGTATTCGGGAGGGTTACCGACTGAAATTCATCGCGACGCATTTTTAACCAAGACAAAAAATGATTCTGTCTTAAAAATTTTTTTAATAAAGCTTTTGCATTGCTAATTTTTTTCGTAATAGTCCGTTGAGTTGCTCCAGTGTGACGTTAATTAACAACCTACCATTTCATATGTATTACTTGAACAGGTCTGGTCATTTTTGATCGGTTGGTTTGAGGGTTTTATGGCGCAAGGGATATATTTGGTCATGCTGCGCCACACAACATAAAGTAATCGACACACACACACAATGAAAGTTTTACTGACACAGAAGAGAGAAATACACCCAGGGAGGAATGCACCTGACAGGAATCGAACCTGGGCAGCCTACAACTCGAAGGCTGCAAGCAGTGGACATACCTACTGAGCCACGACGGCCCCTGGTCAGTTTTGAAGTGGGAAAACAAGTTTCACGAGTTATCCCGTCATCAAGATGTCACCGATTGCTCGATGATGACAAGACTAAGACCTAGTCAGTTTTCTTCTAATGACGAAATCTCGTCAATCAAAATCTGGTCAGTTTTGCTGAGGACGAGATGCCTCGTCGAGACAACCACCAGGAAGGTTAACCTTCCAAGTGATTTCTGTGAGATAACTCGTCCATCAAATTCTGACCACTTTGCTAATGACGAGATATCTCATCCATTAAGATACAACCAACGTTGCTAATGACAAGATATTGCCGATTTTTAAATGATGACGAGATCAAAACCTTGTCAGTTATCTAATGACGAGATATCTCGTCCATCAAGATTTGGTCAGTTTTGCTAATGACAAGATACCTCGTCGAGACAACCACCAGGAGGATCAACAAGGCTACATTCCCCATTTAAACATCACACGTCCACCTTCCCAGTTCCGCCATTTGCATAATCACCGTCCGAACATCCACAGCAGAAACGCAGCCATTTCCAATTCAATTGTCATTTGCTTTCCTCACACCATCTTCGTCCTCGTGCTCAATTCCCATTTTCCCTGTTTAACACGAATCCGTATGGCAGCCAGAGAATTTGTCTGATCCAGAGATAAAAACAGACACAAACAACAATAAATCCTCCGCCCACGAACCAACCCGACAACAAAGTGAAAGTGTATTTCGAGTTGAAAAGGACTTTCCCAAACAGCTTCTCTCGCGTACCGAGCCACGTGTCACAGAAAGACAAAGGAGATTTTCAAGCTGGAAATGAACGCCTCATTCGGTATGTCATCATTCTCCGGAAACTAATCACCGGATGATTAATTGCGTGATGCATGTGAGTGGGTGGGCTTTGAGTAGTTATTGAGAACCAGACTAACCAGGTTTTTGTAACTGAAATGGTGGTTGTTTGGGTTTTTTTATGGCACAAGGGCCATATTAAGCCGAGCTGCGCCAGACGCAAGATAACGTCAAGTAAAAAATGTCGTGAACGGGAAAAAAGGAGAGGTTAGGTTGGTTGATTTGGGGTTTTTGTGGCGCAAGGGCCATATTTGGCCAAGCTGCGCCAAACACAAGACAGACAAGGTCAAGTAGTTATGAAAAGAAAGGATGGAAAGAGAAAGATCGTTTTGGCATCCTGGGGTCGCGATCCGTATGTTTACCAGGAACAGTAAACCCCATGGGAAAAGAATAAATCACTAGGGTACCTCGGGTTCGTGAAGCCCGTGTTTACTTAAGGTGTGGATGGTGGAAATCGCACAGAATTGTTATCCCTTTGAGCCGAGTGGTGTATTTCTTTTCCCACAACACAAACATGACATAGTAACCACGCCAATTGATTGAGACTTTTAGGAAGGATTATATTGGTCAAGAAGGTCAAACCTGGTCATACAGGAAGACTACAGGCTGCAGAACGGATATATGCGTGAAAACCCTTTGGAGGGTTAATAGAGCAACCCATACAAATAACCGTTGCGATAGGTGAATTCAGGAGAGGGTCAAAAAGGTCAGCTAACCACTCCCGTCTTCTGGAATCCCAAATTTCATTCCAATCAGTTTTTACTATTCTTGACCAATAGAATCTTTCCTAGGGTTCTTTCAACCAAATGGATGTGGTAATTTAATCATGGTTCGTGTTGAGAAATAATAGATACACCGCGATTACATTTGTTTAAAAAAAGACCCGCGACTAAATCTGAGAGATAAAACCCACCACAACCGCACTCATTTTAAACCTCCAAGTGGTTTTGACGAGACATCTCGTCCATCAAGATCTGACCAATTTTACAAATGACGAGATACCTCGTCATCAAGTTGCGGATTTGAAACTCGGCCAAGCCAAAGACCGTCGCGTACGAGGGGGTTGGTGACGTTAAATCTGCCGTGGCCTCAATGTCCTCATATTGGCGTGGTATGGACGTTTGGAGAGAGGTGGGCCAGCTTAGGTGTTGGCCTCGTCTTCTGATAGTGGTTGACAATTACGAGGCGTTGTCCTTGGATCTTTCCATAGGGGATTGATCCCGGACCGTCGCCAATAGCCCACTGTGTTGCTCCAGTGCTAAGTTAATTAAGTACCTACTTACCTCGTCATCAAGGTATTGCCTATTTTTTTTTATTAGGACAAGATCAATATCTGATCAGTTTTCTTTTAATGACGAGATATGATCTTGATGGGCGATATATCTCGTCCTTGAAGACCTGGTATTTCTAATGACGAGATGGTCGAGACAACAACCAGGAGGGTTAATCGAAAACCCACCAGAAATGCATCAACCGCACTAATTTTAAACCTCCAAGTCTGGTTTTGACAACATATCTCGTCCATCAAGATCTGACCAATTTTACAAATGACGAGACATCTCGTCATCAAGATATTGTCGATTTTCTTTATTAAAACGACATCAAGATCTGGTCCGTTTTCTTCTCATGACGAAACATGATCTTGATGGGCGATATATCTCGTCCTTGAAGACCTGGTATTTCTAATGACGAGATGGTCGAGACAACAATCAGGAGGGTTAATCGAAAACCCACCAGAAATGCATCAACCGCACTAATTTTAAACCTCCAAGTCTGGTTTTGACAACATATCTCGTCCATCAAGATCTGACCAATTTTACAAATGACGAGACATCTCGTCATCAAGATATTGTCGATTTTCTTTATTAAAACGACATCAAGATCTGGTCCGTTTTCTTCTCATGACGAAACATGATCTTGATGGGCGATATATCTCGTCCTTGAAGACCTGGTATTTCTAATGACGAGATGGTCGAGACAACAATCAGGAGGGTTAATCGAAAACCCACCAGAAATGCATCAACCGCACTAATTTTAAACCTCCAAGTCTGGTTTTGACAACATATCTCGTCCATCAAGATCTGACCAATTTTACAAATGACGAGACATCTCGTCATCAAGATATTGTCGATTTTCTTTATTAAAACGACATCAAGATCTGGTCCGTTTTCTTCTCATGACGAAACATGATCTTGATGGACGATATATCTCGTCCACGAGGATATGGTTTCGCTAACGACGAGATAACTCGTCGAGACAACCACCACGAGGGTTAACTGCACGGAAACCACACAGACCCACGACCTACCTGCACTTCCATCGACCGAAAGAGGACTCAATAAAAGGACTCAAAGTCACCAGCTCCCGCTTTCATCACCGCGCGCATACTTTACCACGCACGAACAAACGTCCACTGCAAGTGTCCACAAAAAAGGGGCGACCGGCAGAATGACCCAGAAGGCAACCGAACTTGCGTGAGCACGTGACACCCATAGGTGGCGAAGCGTGAAAATTCCCCACCTCTTTCTGACCTCTCGGATTAAATGCCCTCCCCCCTCTCAGACTGCCCCCCGATCCTAGGCTATTGTTCGCCGTCCACACAACACACCCGTATGCTGGCATAGGTAGTATAAAATCTCCATGGGTGAAAAGTAGGTTGCTGCTGAAAGCGACCCCTCTGCCTTTTCGCTTTGAGTTTGGGTATTTTTTATTGACTTAGAAGAAAAAAAAATATAGGGTATCGCGTTTTTCAAGCATTGCGTCGGAAATTCCCTGATTTTTCTCTTTTAGTGACAGTCGTGTAGGAAAATTAGGGAATTAAAATGCTCTGATTGTGGTTGGTTTGGGGTTTTATGGCGCAAGGCTCATATTTGGCCAAGTTGAGCCAAACACAAGATAGACAATGTCAAGTAATTGTGGTTGGTTTGGGGGTTTTATGGCACAAGGGCCATATTGGCTAAGCTGCGCCAAACACAAGACAGACACTGTCAAGTAATTGTGAAAAGAAATGATGCGAAGAGAAAGATCGATTGAGCATCCTGGGGTCGCGATCCCAATGTTTACTAGATGCAGTAAGCCCCATGGGAAAAGAATAGATCACTAGGGTACCTCGGATTCGTGAAGGCCGTACACACCTAAAGATGGGCCTCCAAGGTGGCTGTGGTTGAGGAATCGATTACAACCGGCAGAATATTATTTCCCCTTGAAAGCCAAGGGACACCACTAAAAAAACCATAAAAAACCACCACTAAAAAATTACACGAGAAACAAGATTGCAAATCTTACTACATTCAGGGTTCGAAATTAAGTCGTTAGTCGTATTTTACACCCATAAATTTCGTTTCGATGACTGAGTGTCTGAACCCAGTCGTCTTTTCTGAAGTCTAATTTTTATGGATCTTTTACCTAGTTTTGGACGCTAATTCCGACCGATTAACTCTTTATTCTTCCTGTCGTCAGTACTGTATCTAAAAATTGTTTAATTTTATGAATCGCATTATTGTATATTTGTCCATCATCTAAACCGATGCTGGCTCTTAAACGGGTACAGGAAACAGTCATCTAAAATGATACTGGTGTCCAAACTGATAATACTTTAATAATGCGGTCCGTCGTCTAAACTGGTACTTCAGTCCATCACCTAAACTGATACTAAAACAAACTACTATACTAATATAGTTCTTATCTCGTTACTCATTACCTAAACTGGTATTCGAGTCCATCATCTAAACTTATACCAGAGTCTATAACCTAAGCGGCTATTGGAGCCCGTCACCTGAACGGCTACTGGGATCCATCACCCAAAGTGGTACTGGAGTCCGTTATCTAAAGTGATACTAGAGTCCATCCTCTAAACTGATACGGCAGCCCGTCACATAAACTGATACTGGGACTAATCGCCTAAACTGATAGTGGTGTCCTTTTTCCAAACCGATATTACCAAAATCTATACTGCAGCCCATCATATAAAGTGATACTACAGTTTATCGCTTAAATTGATATTGGAGCCCATCACTTAAACCGATACTGAAGCCCGTAACCTAAATTGATGCAGCGGTGTTGACCTCCAAAACTGATTATTGTCTCAGCTTATACTGGAGTCCATTACTAAGACAGATAGATACTACCTAAGCATCTGATACTTCCGCAGTAGTTTGAAGCTGTTTTACACATTAAAAAATTATATACAGTTAAAAGAATGATTTAATAGTGCTTGAAAAATATCTTGTCATAATTATAAAAAATTAAATACCTGAAGTTCTCTTTCTTACTCCACCATTTGGCCCCCTTTTAACAATATCCCAACATTTTTTTTCATTCGCCCCAAATTACCAACATACTTGGCGCATAATTGTCTTAAAAACTCGATTTAACTTATCACAAAATTAATTATTGTACAAACGAGGTTAATACAATCTACTTCCGCAAGGCAAAGATTCAATCCAAAATAACAAATGTCGACCTCAAACATGTGCCTATTCCTTCATTCTACAGTTCAAAACAATTCCAATTTTCAGAGAAATGATAACAGTAGGAAAACAGAGTAGATTCAAAAAGTCCTATCACCACATCACTATCCATCATCAAACAACCGATTATTAGAATGGCAATAACCCAGAAGTCGAGAAATTACACCAATCCATCACGATCTGTCATAAAAATCGAGGATTGGGGGAATAATTCCACAGGACTACAATAGAAGACAGCAGAAAAAGTCTCCAAAACTTCCAAAATTCCGCTTAAAAATTCCCCTATTCTTCCAAGTATAAATATAAATTACCTGTTATATAACCTACTTAAAAAATTGCATTCGAATTGACAGGTGAAACAGGGTTACGGCTATCCCCGAACAAAACGTAATAGATCATACTTTTGATGAGCAATGGCTGTATTGATCTGATAAAAATCCAATTCTTATTACCCCGAAAAAAATACAGCAGATTAAAGTTTAAGCCATTGTGGTAAACAGGAAATTAGTTTCGATTCTTCACATCTCCAACTTTTTTATGCATGCACCGAAGAAAATTCTAGGCTAATCAAAATCCCATCAAAAGACCAAGTTAACTTCGAAATCCAAAGACTAACACAAATAGACGATAAGATCTTATTTGTGGTTCTTTTTACGAAGATTAAGCGGGTGTTCTGGTAGGAGGGCGTGTCCAGAAAGAGTTTAGAAGAAAATAAACGCTCAATAATAATAAAAAAGTCTAACAATGTTTGGCGAAGAAAGTATTCCAAGAAAACAAAAAAAAATCAAATGGCGCAGAACGGCAAACGGATTTTAAATACTCGTTGATTGAATAGAACAAAGCTGGACTGAGGGAAAATGGAACCGCGTACATATTTTAACTTTCAATGGGGGAATTGATAGATAGAACAATCACATTGGAGAATTTATTTTAAAACAGACAATCGAACTAGTTTGGAGTTTTTCTTTTCTGGTTTCCCTAGCCTGCTTTTGGACTCCAAAAGTAATCGTAAATTTTCGCAGTTTAGGGTTGGGAAAATATAGCCTCATTGTTCAGTTGGAGACGAATTTTGATACTAGTAGGTCAGGAATTCTCTTTTCCTGCATTGCGTAAACAGTTGAAGGAAAGAAGTGTTCCAAACAGGGGACAACTTTCGCTTCTGAAATAAGGTTTCTATACTTATTTGATTTTAGAAGGTACACTTTTCATCTCAACGAACGCACCATAAACTATACTGAAGCAAACTATACCGGTGCCCAAGAAGGCAGTATCACCAAGTTGATTTAAGCCCGGACACACTGAAGCGGCATGGCACAAGATATGTGCATGCATACTCCGTTTCTGTACGGAAAATATATCGGTACGCATGCGCATTTCAGCCGATTTAATGTCGCAGGACCAAAGTGTGGCTTGCCTTCGGGTCCACGGTTACAATGCTAGCATAAAACTATTTGATACGTCATAAAAGCTTGAAGAGAGGGCATTCAACAACACAAGGTTGAGTGATCACTGTGAAGTACTAGATATATGACATGCTATTGCTACATTCTACATGTCATAACCTCGAAAGAAGTTTAGTTAATATTGATAAATCATGTATGGATTCCATCAAATATTGATAAATAGCTTGAGAAAATATCAACATTTCTGCTGACCCTCACCAGGAGGAGGGACGCGTCCATTTTTGTGGCCCATACATGATTCGACTTCATCCTATTGGATTGAGATTTGGTGATTGAGGAGGTCAATGTAACAGAAAGAACTACCGACCAATCAGGAACTTGGCCAATCCTACATCATGTGGTATATACAGGACGATTCCATTACCTTACTGATCAAGGCGTCAACTGGTGGTTTAGCGGGATAGGTTACCTCATTTTATTTTTGACGATCTTAATAGCGTCCTATTTTGTCTCCAGTAGAGAACTTGCCTACAAGGAGTGAAATGGACTCTTCCTAAGCAGAGGCGTGTCAATGTCTCTCCTCTTGTGGTATATACTCCCCAAGCCTTCCCATTCAATGAACAGTGAGGTGGAGCATTGCTCAGACGGAAGTGTCCATCTCCATTGGAATCAACTATCAATGACTGAGAAGACTTAATCCGCAATGCTTTGAATATGATATTTTCAATGTCATGGCGATCAGTAAATTCGAGATTTTTTGAAGCATCCGTTGGTTGGTACTTTTTACGGCGCAAGAATCAAACACAAGACAGACACAACTCCAAGTAACGCAGACAAGGAAAATTTTACTGACTCAGAAGAGAGAAATACATCCAGGAAGGAATCGAACTTGTCTGTCTGGCGCAGCTTGGACAAATATGGCTTTCGCGCCATAAAACCCAACAAACCAAACCTATTCTTCAAATAACGCAGGAGCCTGCAAGTCACACATTCCTAGCGCAATGGGCCACGACGGCTCCTGCCTTATTTGAAGAATAGGTTTGGTTTGTTGGATTTTATGGCGCGAGAGCCATATTTGTCCAAGCTGCGCCAGACAGACAATGCAAAGTAATGGGCATACACACAAAAGGAAAGTTTTACTGACACAGAAGAAATACACCCAAGGAGGAATCGAACCTGTGCCGCCTAGAGCTCGTAGATTGCTAGCACAGTAGGCATAACCACTGAGCCACTACGTCAAATAAAAGGGCATATATGCAAAGAACGTTTGCCATAGAAGATAAATATAACCAAGGAGGAATCGAACCTACACTGCCTACAACTCGCAGGTTGCTGGTACATTGGGTAAATCCATTAAGCCACGGCAACTGCCTTTGAAAAATCGGTTGATTAGGTTTTGGGTTTCATGGCGCAAGGGCCATATCTGGCCATGCTGCACCAAAAACAAAAGTAATGTACATACACAAGGAACGTTTTACTAACACAGAGAGGAAGGTAGGTATTTTAATTAACATCGCACTGGAGCAACACAACGGGCTGTTGACGGTCCGGGATCAACGCCCAAAGGAGGTGACCGAGGACAACACTACGTAATTTTGAACCACGGTTTGATGACAAGGTCACACCTGAGCTCTCCAAACTTCCACACCACACCAACGTGAGGACATTTGAGGCCACGGCGGATTTTGCACCAGCCCCTTTTGTACACGACAGCCTTTGGTTGGATACGAACTCGCAACCCTCCGATTGCCAGTCCGTTACTCTTCCAACAAAACTTACAACCGTGACCAAGAAATTAAGGCAATCACGACGCAAATTTCCGCTCGGTATTCATTATACATCAGCCCCAGCGGACAATCGGGCTTCCGCGGCCCAACAGAGAGAAATACAGGGAAGAATCGAACCTGCACCGCGAGCAGTGAGCAAACCCACTGAGCCCCCCCCCTGGGGTGACAGCCTTTGAAGAATCGGGAAAATTAACTGTCATAAACAAGCCCCTTCAAATAATGCCCGAAAACAAAACTTACAAACGTGACAAAGAAATTAAGGCAATCACGACGCAAATTTCCGCTCGGTATTCATTATACATCAGTCCCAGCGGATAATCGGGCTTCCACGTCCCAACAGAGGACAGAAATACAGGGAAGAATCGAACCTGCATCACGTAAAACTCGCAGGTCGCTAGCACAGTGCGCAAACACACTGAACCCCCACGAGTCGACAGTCTGAAGAATTGGAAAAATTAACTTTCATAAACAAGCCCTTCAAATAATGCCCCAAAACAAAACTTACAACCGTGACCAAGAAATTAAGGCAATCACGACGCAAATTTCCGCTCGGCGTTCATTACACATCCGTCCCAGCGGACAATCGAGAGTGCTCCGGCCCTCATCCGCACACCCGAATCTGTGTTAACATATTAAGATAAGTCACTCGGCGATCGAGGCATTGTTCTCGGAAGCAGAAACGTGACCCCATCTTTCCGAATATTGGGTCAGGTGGGACCGGGGGTTTTCTGTTTCTGCAATCTCCGTTCTTGCAGTCAGAGGAGGCGAAATGCAGCGTCGAAATGGACCTTTACATCGTTCCATGAAACTGAAGAATGAAAATAAGATTTCTTCCGAATGGCCGGGTCAATTGAACGAATTCGTCACAGCACTACAAGGGGAATTGCGAACCACTTGGCGTTACCCTGGTGCACCATGGGGGTGGGTTCCCGTTACACCCCACAAACATACCTTACATTCTAGGCATAGGTGGCCGTGGTGGCTCCATGGGTATACCCATTGCGCTCGCTAGCAACCTACGAGTTTGCAGGCGGCGCAGGTTCGATTTCTGTCAAGTGCAGTCCTGCTTGGGTTCTGTCAGTAAAACTTTCATTGTGTGTCTGTTTATTACTTGATATTCTATGTCGTTCAGCAAGGCCAAATATGGCCCTTGCGCCATAAAACCCCAAAACCAACCATCCGCCTTCAGGGGCGCATCTCCTTTAGGTGTGTATGGGCTTCACGAGCCCGAGGTACGCAAGTGATCTTTTCTTATCCAATGGGGTTTACTGTCTGGTAAACACGGGGCGTCACGATCCTGGGATACCCCAGCGATCTTTATCTGCTTTCATCCAACTACTCTATTTCCCAATCCCTCTTTTTTCCCCTTCCGTGACAGTTTTTACGTTGTCTCGCGTTTAGCGCAGCTTCACCATAAATATGGCCCTTGAGCCATAAAACATGAAAAGAACCATCCTGGCGCAACCTGTTTATAGAGGCCATATCAGGGCTACCACTGCCAAAGCACTTGTGAAATAGCATAAACTTTTTTTAAAATAGTAGCAGTCTCCCCTTAAACCTTATCGTCGCGAATGCGAGCCGAGCCTGCTATCGTTTCTGCGGACTGGCCACGCATTTTAACCTCTTTGAAGCAATACTAATTTTAGTAGCAATTTTAGTTGCTCAGATACGAAATGAATCGGCTCAAACACAAAATGTGCTAATTAAGTATGAAACAGACGTTGAAGATCTCGCCAAGAAACTTAAATTTTAAAATTAAAAAAATATATATTTTCTCAATTAAACTTCAAAACGCCAAAACATTGAAATTATCGTCCTAGGAAAATTTCCTCAAAAGATAAATCCGAAAAATATTTTTTCCGTCTGCTATTTTTGGGAAAAAAAGATTAAAAGTTCACAGAAGGTCAGAAAATTTCAAGTCGCCCCATAATTTTCGAAAACTCGCCAAAATTAGTTCTTAAGATGAATTTGCTTATAAAGGCACCCTTAGTCGTTTAGGTTGGAAAATAGCAAAAAGTCGCATGTGGCAGTCCTGCAAGGGTCATATTTGGCTAAGCTGCGCCAAACACAAGACAGACAACGCCAAGCAATGAACAAGCACCCACGGAAATATAGAAGATAGAAATAAACCCAGGGTTAAGTTACAGAAATCGAACCTGCACTGTCTACAACTAGCAGGTTGCTATCAGTGAGTAAACCCGCCAAGCCACGGCCGGCCCTCTTGCAAAGATTGGGGAGTGTCTTGTCTCGAAGCCACGAGGAACAGGAATTTCGAAAACGCAAACTTTCACCTCCGTACCCAAACCCGAATAAAAGAACCATTCCACCCACGCCACAATCCTCGCCCTACCCCAAAACCCAACAAATACAGGAAATCCCTAAACGACACGACTTGTCCTTTCACTCCTCAAAAAGGCACAAAACCAAACAGGCGGCGAATTACAAGAGACGCTGCCCGGTCCACATCCAACAATAGCGACCAGGCAAGGAGAGGCGAAAGTGGAACAAATCGCTACTCTCTTGCGACCAGCAGTGAGTCACGAAGCATTGTTTATTAAATTAGAGTTTCGGGCATTAAAATTTCGTGGAAAGAAGGGAGGATGAGTCACGTTGACACCAATACGCGGCACAAACAAAACAGAGGATTAGAAGCGATGGCGTTCAGAACCTGTAATTGGGGAGATGCAAGTATCTCTCTCCAAAACGCAAACAAAGAAACGGAATCAAGTAGAGTTCCAAAAAAGCGGCAAATAATTCATGCATTTGAGGTGTACTGGATTGTTAGAATTGGTTTGTCGCTCAAAGATCATGTTTTGCTATACGACATTACAGTAACATTGATTGGTAGCGTAACATTGGATTTAATTGGTTTGTCGCTCAAAGATCATATTTTGCTATACATTACAGTAACATTGATTGGTAGCGTAACATTGGATTGAATTGGTTTGTCGCTCAAAGATCATATTTTGCAATACATTACAGTAACATTGATTGGTAGCTTAACATTGGATTGAATTGGTTTGTCGCTCAATGATCATACTTTGCTATACGACATTACAGTAACATTGATTGGTTGCGTAACATTGGATTGAATTGGTTTGTCGCTCAAAGATCATATTTTGCAATACATTACAGTAACATTGATTGGTAGCGTAACATTGGATTTAATTGGTTTGTCGCTCAAAGATCATATTTCATATTTTGCAATACATTACAGTAACATTGGATTAAATTGGTTTGTCGCTCAAAGATCATATTTTGCTATACATTACAGTAACTTTGATTGGTAGCGTAACATTGGATTGAACTGGTTTGTCGCTCAAAGATCATATTTTGCTATACATTACAGTAACATTGATTGGTAGCGTAACATTGGATTGAACTGGTTTGTCGCTCAAAGATCATATTTTGCTATACGACATTACAGTAACATTGATTGGTAGTGTAACATTGCATTGAATTGGTTTGTCGCTCAACGATCATATTTCATATTTTGCAATACATTACAGTAACATTGAATTAAATTGGTTCGTCGCTCAACGATCATATTTTGCTATACATTACAGTAACTTTGATTGGTAGCGTAACATTGGATTGAACTGGTTTGTCGCTCAAAGATCATATTTTGCTATACGACATTACAGTAACATTGATTGGTAGCGTAACATTGGATTGAACTGGTTTGTCGCTCAAAGATCATATTTTGCAATACATTACAGTAACATTGGATTGAACTGGTTTGTCGCTCAACGATCATATTTTGCTATACATTACAGTAACTTTGATTGGTAGCCGTAACATTGGATTGAACTGGTTTGTCGCTCAACGATCATATTTTGCTATACGACATTACAGTAACATTGATTGGTAGCGTAACATTGGATTGAACTGGTTTGTCGCTCAAAGATCATATTTTGCTATACGACATTACAGTAACGACATTGATTGGTTGCGTAACATTGGATTGAATTGGTTTGTCGCTCAACGATCATATTTTGCAATACACTACAGTAAGGTAGCGTAAAATTGAGAACCTGGAGGGGGCTGCCGAGATTGGATCTTTAGACAATCTTATATAAGTCAACTCCATTCGCTATTGTTGTTCACCGTAGAGATAAATACACCCAAGGAGGAAACAAACTTGACAGGAATCGAATCTGGGCTGCCTATAACCTCGCATTGAAAAGAATGAAGTGGAGAAAGTAGAGAAACATCGCTTGGGCATCCTGGGGTCGCTATCCAAATGTTCACCAGAGGCAGTAAACTCCATGGGAAAAGAATAGATCGCGTGACGCTCCAAAATTAACGTCGTCTCAAATTATTATTTGATGTGGATTCATTTGGAAAGATCAGCATTCGAATTTTACAGCCACAACATTTATTTTCACAAAACAAGGACAAGAACAAAAACAGACATTGAGACATATTTACAGTTAACTTATTTCATCATCCTCTGTTTTCTTTCAGAACAGAGCCGGAAAATAGAGCCGGAAAATCACTACATAATTTAACATCTTCAGAGGCGTGCACAGCACCCTCTTTAGCTTAAATTCTCATTGGCCGTAACAGATCACTAGAGTACCACGGTTCGTGAAGCCCATACACATCTAAAGATGCGCCCTTGTGGGGCAGAAATATGAGTTAGAGGAAGAGTCTGTGGTAAAGGTACTCATTGGCCATGACAAACACCATGGTAAGAAATTATTTGAATCTGGCATGATCGACAAATGCGTTCCGTGATTGTGGTTTCCATGGGTCAAAATCATAATCGTTAAACAAACTGGCATCGCACATAGATTAACCTTATTTCAAAATCGTCGTTTTAGCTTCAGGTTTTATGGATTACTTCTTCACCAAAATTTCCCGATTTTAATTTGTTCTTCAATCAAGGGAATAGAGTTCTGCGAGTCCACTTTTAGAACGGTACTAACCTCTCAAGCAAGTTGATGGGAGCACGTGTGGTAATCGCTATGGATGATTATGTTCCGTAAACTCGTAATCACTGCTATTACTTCCAGCACCAAAGAAGCCTGAAATCAACGCTAACGACGCCAATCGTAGAAAAGCGCTGTTTATCTTTTAACCGGTTTCCTAATTTCAAATAAGACTCAAAACCACGTGGACTCAAATGCCACCTCCGTACTATACTTCGAGTTCGATCGAGTTCTCCAAGATGCCACGAAGCATTTATGTAACAAAAACAGGCGCGAAGACAGCAACCTTGAAAAATCCCATTGACACAAAGAACCAATTTCTTTACATCGTCTTGCAAATAAAACAATTTGGATAATGGACCAACAAGGACAATGGCATCATCAGCCAGCAACATCAATCCCAATACACCACAACACTTGGAAAAAAAGATACCGTCGCACCATTACCTCAACCTTATCTCTTAAGATGGGAGAAATTTTCGAGGAAATCCCTGAAATGGCGGATCTCCCAACTCGTTAGTTCCGCCGCACCCTAATATCCTACTTTAATCTTGGCAACCTTGCCGAAGACGGAAACCCCCTTTGCCTTTAAAACAAAGAAATGGCCCGCTGGCAGCATGCGAGAAGTCAAGTCACATACAAAGCTAAGAAAAAAATATAGAAATACGTGTTACAAGAACTACCGCACAAAAATAGTTAAAAAATGAAATCAGAGATTGGTAATTTTAGAACTACTGTATCAAACCACCGACCACAACAATTGCAGGGTTGCCACAGCCAAAGCACTTGTGAAATAGTAGCACACAATTTTTTTTTAAATAGTCGCAAAAAAATCTCTTAAACCCAATTTAGTAGCTCAGATACGAAATGAATCGGAAAAAACACAAAATGTGCTAATTAAGTATGAAACAGACGTCGAAGATCTTGTCAAGAAATTTAAATTTCAAAATTAAAAACTTAATATTTTCTTAATAAGGTTTTCATGATAATCTAGCAGATTCCAATGTTCTTTCATGATTACCACAGCTTGGCAACAGATTAACACTGGATGGTACCAGTATAGCAGATTATAAAGAAAATACTAAAAATACTGAACATGCTTCCGTTAATTGTATTGAAACTTAAAAGCGTTTTTCTCGGAAGAGCTTTTTCGCGAGTGGTTGGCATAATATCTATAAAACTATTGGATTGATCGACTCGAAATTTGTACAGCATGTCAAGCAAACATCCTTTTATCGTTTAATGAACCAGAAGAGCAAGTTATGTTTTTATAACAAAAACATCGGTCAATTTGTTTAGATAAACTGATGATTTTGTATTTTACGAAGTCACCATTGAAATTACAATACATGGACGTACAAAGTTTGGAATTAGGTGATTGCAGTTTCGCAGCAAAAAATCCCAAAAGAGGTAATTTTATCAACAAAAAAGAGAATCCCCTAAGAACGCCAAATGAAAGCAAAAACGAACGTGACAACAATAAAAAAAAGGGACAACGGGAAAGTATTTGGGAAAGCTTCCGTTTTTTGAAAAAGAGAAAAAGGCTCACACGTATCTCAGGTCAGGAGGGAGGGACAGAAAAAAGAGGGACACGGGTCAAAATCTGGCAGGGACACTTCGAGTGGATAATAAAGAGTTCTAACTGCGATGACGCTCTATTAATTCGCTTTGTGTGAGAGGACGTGTAATCTTGCCCGGCTTCAGCGACACGTAGTGAGAGAAAAATCTCTCCCACAAAGTTTAATTTCTGCTCTCTTTATTTGCTTTTTAAAGGAAATGTTGGAGGCAATGAAATGTGCACATTGTTGCTGGTGAATGGTGGGAACAAGATATGCTTGCAACATAGGGAATGGGAAATATCACTGGAGGTAAAAATGGCAGTTTCATAACGTAAAAAAATAAATATCAAACTTGTGGCAGGACCTGGATAGACTTTACAGTCAGCACTTTATGGTGGAGATAAATTGCACAGCTATATACTACAGTATTGTACATTAATTAATGTAGAGGTGGCTAAGTTCCCCAAACTACTTTCGCATTATAAATTAGCGTCCTCACTAGCACATTTCCTTTAGAAGCGTACGAGCTTCACGAAGCCAAGGTACTCTAGCTATCTTTTCTCCTCCCATGGGGTTTACCGTCTTTAGAAAACACGGGGGCGCAATCCCGGGATACCCAAGCGATCTTTATCTGCTTTCATCCCACTACTCTGTTCCCCAATCCCTTTTTTATTAACATTTTTTACTTGACATTGTCTTGGGTTTTAGCGCAGCTTGTCCAAATATGGCCCTTGCTCCATAAAACTCCAAATCAACCCACCACTAGAAAAATTAACAGCAGCTGAATTCGATAGATGTTACCACTGGATAACAGATTGCCAGTGGCTTGAAACAATGACGCCAGAAACTGGCTTGGAAAATCTCGCCAAGAAATTTAAATTTCAAAATTAAAAAACGAAATATTTTCACGACAATCCTGTAACCAGATTCTGATTTTTTTTCTTTCATAGTTGGCGTCAAAACTTCGAAATTGGCGTCCATTGGGAAATTTTATCCCTAAAGCAAATTCCGAAAAAAAATACTTTTTCCGTCCGCTAAAAGTTAAAAAATACTAAATTTTCATTGACCTTTGGTGAATTTTCAAAAAACAAAAAATCGCCAAAATTTTGAAATAGGAGCTTTTGAGACGATTTTGCTTAACCCTCCAAAGTGGTTCTGACGAGATATCTCGTCCATCAAGATTTGATTAGCTTTGCTAATGACAAGATACCTTGTCGAGACAAAACTGCCCTGTTACTCCAAATAAGAAAAACAAATTGTCCCTTACAAAGAACTGCTAACAGTTTGGAATAGGTTTTTCAAAGACTGGCCACTACAAGGCAGTTTTCGAAGATAAGTCACCAGGAGGGTTAAAAAGATAACCCCAAGTTGCCAAGGTTGAAATCGCCAACAAATTGCTATATTGTATAACAGTTATTGTTAACCTATAAGTTGCCATTGTCGCAAAAAGTCGCCTTTTAATCGCATGTGGTATCCCTGTACACACTCAAAATTACACAGGCTATCCATTGAATAGCATCTACAACTCAATATCTCAATTTTAAATGGTTGAAATTGCATTCATAGGTTGAAATTTTACTAAGACAACCCCCGGACCAAAACGGATTACCAACCTGCTCTTCCGCCGTCACGGAAATCACATCTAACTTCTCGGAATCCGAGAACTTCCGAATACGTGGAAACTCAACAAACCACACCAAACTATTTCCTCAATTCTAATCAAAAAAACAAACCGCGAAGAAAGCAGACGAACCCTAACAAAAGAGACTCCATCCGGAAGTACTAGATCGAATATCTCATCCAGTAGCGCATAATAAGGCCATCTATGATTACAACTTCACGGTTCTGGCGGGCGGAATACATTAACCGAGCTCTTTTTGGTGTTTGTTATGCCACCTTCTCCAGAGGGGCGCTGCTTCTACACACCTGCCCATTCTGGTGTGGTGGACATCGAACGACCGCGGCAGCCGGTTGGAAGGTAATCACTTTAAAAAATAAGTTTTTAGATGAAAGGGAAAAGGAATCGCTTGTTTTCTCACGACTTTCGAAAGTGAATAAGAGGGGTTGGAATCCAATGTAATTAAGGCGTGCGATACTTCAATGAAATCGAGATTGTTGGTTTAGATGAGTTTGGAGCAGTTGGGTATCTGTTAAATAAAAGAAATAAACAAGAGTTTTCTCTTTCAAATTTTAATAAACGACTTTTGATTGTATATCGTCGGCTTGAAGCAGAAACCTATTAACCGACAAAGAGAGTATTTACTGTAGAGGTGTTCAAAAACTATTTGTTTTTAAGTCTAAAAGTAAAAATCATAAGTATTTTTATATCTTTTAAACCAGTAACAATAATGATTATGTATTTATCGTGAAAATATGCATTTTGTGCCTTCTAAAACTATCAGCTAACGAGTTTCTGCTCTAAGTCAACGATGATAAACTAAACAAACAGAATGTCGATACCTGATTCTGTTATATTAAATATTTTTATTAAAATACATTAAAAAATTTTTTTATCATTTAATGCAAATAAAAACAAATTGCAAATAATAGACGCTCACTAAAAGAAAAGAAACACTTGAAAGTCAATTATTTTAAACTCGCAACGAAAAAATATTTTTGCAAACTTTAATCGTTCAAGGCGGTTAAAATACTGGACCGGTGCGAATGAAATGTCCGGAAAATGACTATCACACTTCGATGGCGATAACTGAAAAATACAGTACCTGACCTACTCGAAATAATCTCCCTCTGAATTGACACTGTTGCCACTTGTCTGACAAGACCATGATCCCGGAACGAGACCATGATCCCGGAACGAAAAGTCTTGTGGCTGGGATGCGAAGAAGTCATCAACTGCAACAGACAGAAAGTGATCCAAGTGACGAAACAGATGAAAATCTGTAAGTGACAAGTCAGGGGAATAGGGAGATGAGGCATCGCTTCATAGCCCAACTCACGTAGTGTCAGTATCGTCCGTTGTGCGACATGAAGACGGGCGTTATCTTGCAAGAGAAGAACGCCATGCCTGTTTACCAAAGCCGGTTGTTCCACCATCAATTTCCGGTGCATCATCCGGTAATTCATCACAATATCGTTCTGAAGTGATGGTTTGGTTACTTAGAAACTGCGATGAATTATTCCAACTGTAGACCACAATACAAGAAGCATAACCTTCCTGGGATGTAAGGGTGGTTTGTATGGCGTCCAGAAGGCTGCTTTGCTCAACCATTGCAGATCGTTTCCGATTGTCATAAAGAACCCATTTCTCGTTGCAGGTAACAATTCGCAAGAATCCTTCTTTTTTACCTTACCCAGTGCTGCCAGACGGCGAACAATTGTAGTGTGGTGGACACCAACCAAGCTCGGCCGCTATCTTACAAGATGTTTTCCGCGGTTCAGCTTCAAACACCCTTAGCAGAACATCGTCAATGACTTCTCGGTGACTACGTGGTTCGTTTTTCAGGTCCATATCTCCACTTCGAAACTTCGCAAACCATCGCCAAATGGGTTCGTTCATTGGATGTATTCTCCCCGAATGTTTCGAGCAGCAACTGTAGTCACTTTAAATTCATAAAGATGACTCTCAAATCTGAGTTTTCCATGACGAATTTGGAAGCACCTTACGCACAAATTAAATCCTGGAACTTGTACTTCACAAGCGTGATAGCTATTTATAGTAGCTCTGTGACGTAAAATGCCGGAAGCTTGTAGATAATTACTTTTAGCTGTATGGGGTTCATTCCCAAAGCTATTTCTCATCGGACACTTCATTCGCACCGACCCAATAGAATATTTTTCGTTTGTTTGGAAGAGAATTTCCCCTTTTGAAATGACTTCGAACTAATTTATATGTTCCTGTAATTGCATTTAGAATGTAGCTTTCTCTGCTTTTCTCACATGTCAATAACATTAATTTTTTTAACGATTATACATTTTAGTTGACAAGTATTTAATTGAATTTACATAATTTAATCAAGACAATTTTAGCATAGATTATACAAATAGATGTTTTTGGCAATTGTTTAAATGTCTCAATACAGTTACACCTACTTTTTCACTATGTAACAGAATACGAGTATATTTCACGATAACCAACTTTTTTCCCCACAACAAACAGTACAAAATAGGAGTTTTTTTATCATTATAGAATCGTCAATTACAGGAAATTTACTGTCTATAATCTTTGATATCAAAATCTGTACAAAGAGAAAACAACCTGCACAATTAGACAAATTGGGTAAATATTGAATGGTTGTGTGCAACATTTTTGCTTTCTCTGCAATAAAAAGGTTAAGATCAGGAAAACAATTTTACAGATTTTCCATTCGTAATACACATTTTTTTTAATTCGTTTCCCATCACAACCATCAATGCTAAAGTAAACTTGACACTTTTTCCTTGAATTTTTAACTACAATAACGTCATTAGATTAAACGCCAAGCGTTGCCAAAATGACGATAGACATGCATTTTAAGGTAAACACCAACATGTATCATGCGGACAGCTTAGTAAAGAACCAGAAGTGAAATCTTCACATTCCGTCTGGTTTGTTGGCACTGAAAATTTCTCATATCCATCACCTATAAATATCACAATAATTTCCCAATAACTGTCTATCGGAATCAAATAATAGAGTCTGGTGACGAAATACTATCTTAGTCCAAATGTAATCAAAACCAACAGAATTTCAAATCACACGCTACATTCCTCAAAAATTACATTTATCTAGAAAAAACCAGCATTACACGGTTGGGAAGAAAACACCACGACACTCGAGGTAATAGCGTTCTCCCACCAATTGTGCAGAAAAGCGGCATTTCGTTTCCATCGTCCAGAAAATAACATACTTTTAATGTCCAAACCCTCTCACACATTCGGAATAAAAATTACTCCGGAATAAATTATCAAAGCGAACTCGTTAATTGAAAACTGCCTTCTCATTATAAAGGCAATGAAAAATTGAGTGTTATGGAATTACTTACGCCCAAATTTCCAAACCCATAACCTTCCGAAACAGTTTTCTTACAAGCGGCGATACATATAATCACGGCAAACCACCTAAAATGGAGAGAGCAGAGATTGGATTTAAAATCCATTTAACGTCGCCAATTTTGAGTTTTTCTTTGCTCTCGATGCAGCGGGTTGTATGAAAGTCACGGGAATGCGCGAGGTATTTTTTGATTGGGTCGGCCGATCTATTTCACACCAATTAACCAGGGGTGAGAATGGCACGACACTGCCTGGACTCTCGGTTGGAATCGGCTTCCACGGTTTATTTTCTCATTACTTCGGTTGTGGCTTTAACCCTCTTTAATTTACTCGGACCGCGCCCTTAGACGTAAACTGACACCGTAAACAGCGGTCAAAACAATAGAAATATTGGGAACCTGGACACTGAACGAACAATATATACGTGCGTGTACGAAAAAACGAATGAGCATCCTCCACGAATACCTGGTATCTGTATCTGGTCAGGTTGGTTGTTTTGACGTTTTATGGCGCAAAGGCCATATTTGGACAAACTGCGCCAAACACAAGACAACAACACAAGTAAAAAATGTCGGGATTGGGGGAAAAGAGGGATTAGGAACAGAGTAGGGTGGAATGAAAGCATAATATCCAGGGAGCGCGTCCCGCCGTGTTTACCAAATATAGTAAATCCATGGGGAAAGAAAAGACCACTAGAGTACCACCTGGGTCCGTGAAGCCGGTACACACCTGAAGGAGATGTGGCTGAGGGAGCATCCTCTAGGATTATTTGGTATCTGTATTTAGTCTGCGCTTGATAAAAGTATCTGGAGTGCCGAATCTGGCCTGAGAACCGGACCCTGCTTATACTTCGGGCATCGGTCACCCCATCCTTACCTGGGGTCATTAACATGACACCGGGCCCTACTTATACTTCGGTCACCCATCCTCGCGTGGGGCCTTCTGGTCTCCGGGTCCATCCCGAAGGAACAGAATTTACTGATTCCCCAGACTAAGTTGTGCAACCTGGAACAGCCTATGCCTGGTGAACATTTGAACGAATGCCAGGAATGGTGGTTTTTAATTGTACTGTGGAAAAATACTGGAGGGCACGTGGTCTGATGTCTAAGTTGACAAACCACCGGCATTTGTAAACACTTTGGTATGGTTTGTTGGCTTTTATGGCGCAGGGGCCAAATCTGGCCAAGCTCCGCCAAACAATTGCCTTTAGCAGAAAAATAGGTTCAAAAATTGAAAATGGTCATAACAGGTCGAAGTCATTACACATCCATGCAAAAAAATAATTTGAAATTGCACCCAAGTAGAACTGCTTGGCAATAGAGTAAAAATGTTGAGTTGGACTATTAATCCTCCAAGTGGTTCCGACCCCCCGAGATATCTCGTCCATCAATATCTAACCAATTTTCCCAATGACGAGACACCTCGTCATCAAGATATTGTCGAATTTTTTATGTCGAGATCAAGATCAGGTCTTTTATTCTAATGACGAGATATCTCGTTCATGAAGATCTGGTCAGTTTTGCTTCAGACGAAATATCTCGTCGACGCAACCACCAGGAGGACACAAAGACAGATCTCTGCTCCGTTTTTCCAACCCTGATTCGTACTCAATAAAACTCACCAGGCCCCACTTGGATTTTCTCGCTTTCAACCGCGGCATTTTTTGAAACCGCGTTACCATGGAAACGTCAGCAAAAACTTCCAATCTCAGGTGGTATGTCGCCACATCCGCCCTCGGACAGAAACAAAGCATTTTACAAACGAGAAAAATAAAAGGAAACAGCGGATAAGGCAATAAATTTCGGACAACCAGTTGCTTCACGGCATAAAAAACGCTATTAAAGGAAACGTTGTGGGGAGGAACATTTCCTCGTCCATTATTCGCCGCTGTCGAATGCCGAAAGAATGCTTTTAAGTGTTACTAAGTGAAGCGTTTAAATTAGTAGTGGTTGATGGGTTTCGGGAATAAATAACGAGTACACAGTTGCGACAAGGAGAATTTGCTCAAATAAAATGACAAATAACGAAAGTTTGGAGAGCTTGAGGCTTTTGTTGACATTTTAAAACATTAACGCTTTTTTTCACTTCAAGTACCGAGCGAAGCCAGACGTAACTAAATTGGGTAAATTCCGTGCGTTGCTCAAATCTATGTCGTCATTTTAACTAACTTGCAGATAATTAATCTTAATTTTCCTCCTTTGAACCACACGTGTCAAACAAACGTAATAAAAAAATGATTTTTTCAAGTTGATTGGTTGGTTGTTTTCCGGTTTTCTGGCGCACGGGCCATATTTGGCCAAGTTAAGACAAATGCAAGACAGACAACAAAATAAAGGAGGGTTTTGGTTGATTGTTTTGAGGTTTTATGGCGCAAGGGCCATATTTGGCCATGCTGCGCCAGACAGAACACATACAGTAACAAGTAATAGACACACATGAAAGCTTTTACTGATACAGAAGAGAGAAATACACAAAAGGAGGAATGCACCTGGCAGGAATCGAACCTGCGCCGCCTACAACTCGAAGGGTGCTAGCGCAGTGGGCATACTCACTGAGCCACGATGGGGGAGGGATTGGGTAAGAATAGTGGGGTGAAAACATCACATGCTCAGATACCAATTGAATCGGCTAGAAGACAAAATGTGCGAATGAAGTATGAAACAGACGATTAATACCTCACCGAGAAATTTAAATTTTAAAATTAAAAAACTTTATTTCCTGAATAAGGTTTTCATGACAATCCAGCAACCAGATTCAAATTTTTTTTCTTTCATGGTTGACACGAACTGGCGCTAAAACTTGGTGTCCTTTGAACACTTTTCTCGCGAAAGAAAAATCCGAAAAATATTTTTTCGTCCACTAAAGTAAAAAAAGGATCGTTGACTTATGGTGAATTTTCAAAAACAGGCACAAAAGTTTTGAAAATAGGAGTTAGAGACGATTTTGCTTAATATGATCAAGTTGGAAAAACAGAGGCAAAAAGCAGCCTGTAGCTGCCGTGAGTATGTATTTTTATTGTCTTTTTTAGTTTTAAAAATATTTTAGGGAGGGGCTCGACTCCCATGGTCAACCCCAAAATCATTTTTTCACTCGATTTAAGACAATCCCAATCTTTAACCCTCGAACCCCCCACACCAGAACCAAACCTCCCTTTTTGGCGGGAAAAACCACGTGGTCCCATTCCGCATAACCGCCGCAGGGAAACGAGGAAAATGGAGCAGCGGAATTTGTCACGAGGTATTTGGCAACAGCCCGTCTAGCACTGACACTGGGCACACTCGAACGGGCGGAGTTTCGAAACCCACGGCGGCCGTGCAAGGGCGGCCCTGCGCCACTTCTGACAACCGGAAGTGGGGGGCGACAGTTAAGAAGGATAGCCGCGCTGACCGGATGTTCCGAGATGTTAGGCAGAAACGCACAAACAATGGAGGGAACTGCATTTGTATTCTTGTCCGGTGCTTCCGATTTCGTGGCCAGTAATTAATCCCATGTGTTGTTTTTGAAGCAATCGACTGAACGCTTGACAGTCCGCGGCATCAGAAGTAAACTCTTGGGAAATGAATGATAAGGAACAGATATATTGGTTGTAAATTGGCCTCTATTTTTCCACAGTTGCACAAGGACCTAAAATGAGATTATCCTCTCCGCTTTCGATTTAACATACGAGCTGTGACCTGCTGTCTGTTTACCACGAGAAACTTGCTCCAGACACACAAAGTCCGTGTCTGTCTGTTGCCATAGAAACGAGACCTAGTCCATTTTCTATAAGGGAATTTTAAAGCATTCTAGTTTTGTCACATTCGGCAATGAAGACAATTGGTCTTTCTGCTTCAGGCTAGTGTTGGTGAAGATTCCCAAAAAGCGCATACTAAGACTAAGACACACATGTCCGTTTCTTTGCAGAGCCTGTTAAACCTCCAAATTGCTTCGACGAGATGTCTCGTCTAAGATATGGTTAATTGTGCTGATGACAAGATATTTCATTCATCTAGATCTGGTCAGTTTTGCTAATGGTGAGATACCTCGTCGAGACAAAACTGCCCTATTACTCAAGGAGAATAAAGATTCAAGAAGGAAAACGCAAATTGTCCCTTGCCTGGAACTGGTGAGTTTGGAACAAGATTTTGCAACAGAGGCTGGCCACTAAGGGGCAGTTTTCGACGCGAAGATAACCACCAGAAGGGCTCATAAGTCTTCCAAACGTAAAGGCGATCCTCCCGTTTTATTTTGTGCTCTCCAGGCATTTCTGAGACAAGAGCATTCACAATTACAAGAGGTTACAGAATAGCTTTTAAGGAAGACTAAACAAACTACTAATCACACATTTCCAAAATCTCATCCGACGCATCCCCATTCGAAATGTACGAGCCCTGTTTCCATAGTGACTGCCACTACCTGGATTCTGGTCTCCGTCTAGTAATTGTCGTTGTGGACAGACAATAATGCGGATGATTAGTTGAGTTGTTTAATTTTTGCTATTAATTCTTTATAATTGATGAAATATAGTTGCTTATTAATCAGTTATTTATTATCAGTTATTAATTGGATGTTTAGCCCTGTCAACTCGTTATCAATACTATCGCCACTGAACGATAAACTTCGAACCAAAATCCACGATAAAGACGTCAATGTGGAAAGGTTTTGCTTACGTTACCACCAATCCCCTAATTCAACTAATAGACTCGTTTAAAGCCACGTGAGTCTACAGCTTTCTCCCGAGAACCGTACTATAGATACGTATCCTTGTTTTTGCGCTTCTTTATATTTAGAAATTACTAGGGGTCGCATTGAAAAGTAGAATGCAGCTGCGACATCATTTGACCCTCTTTGAGGACCTGTCACTTCTCTCCAAAAATGTTTTGTTCTAATTCAAATGTCTTCAAAATATTCAAATTCAAATGTCTCGCTCACTGTTTTGCTTGAATTCGAATGTCTCTTACCCGTTTTGTTCAAATTCAAATGTCTCTTACTATTTTGTTTGAATTGAAATGTCTCACTGTTTTATTCGAATTCAAATGTCTCACTGTTTTGTCAAATTGAAATAATTCAAAACCGTTTTTAAAAAGTGCTACCTTTTGATTGGTTAACAATACCCTTCAACGTCACCAAAAAAAATCAAGCACACAAACGAAAACAACCGCTCTTCGTTTCCAACCACCAAATCCAAACAACACTGAAACACACAAAACCCAAAACCGCGTGAAAAAAGCACTCCGAACACACTTTAACCAAGATTAATTAGCCTTCCAATGTTTATATCAGCAACAGCTACATGCACGAAGAACTCCCCAGGAAAAAAAAGAGAGAAAGTGGGTGAAGGTCGAAGAGTCTTATCAGTCTGGGCTGCAGCACAGGCCTAATCAAGAACTCCGGGATGCCTGGAAGATCTCAAATGCAAGGTGTTTCAAAAAATGAAATAGAACTCATCGGCTTGCGCAAGTGGGGAGATAAGATAGCGAGGAGAAATCTCAATGAAGCCTGGTGACATTCCGCGGCACTCTACTACGGGGCCAGAAGAGATTTTATGCGGCCATTGGCTGGTGATAGAGTACTTGCTTTTATTCCTCTTTGGAACATGTACGGAGAAACGCGATCTTTGAACTTTGGCATCGGGAAGCTTGTGCATCGCACCCTCACCAAAACAATTTGAGGAACTAAACCGAAGTGGTTGCATTATCGTTCATTTTTTGATGCTGGGCAGAACTATGCTCTCGTTTGCAGTTTCAAGTTTTCCAAAGTAGGTCCCTAAGACCTCCCTGTGGGCGCGCTGAAGGAATCTTGGGGTTATATGGCGCAAGGGCCATATTACCCCAAGACAGACAGTGTCAAGCAATTGCGAAAAGAAAGGATGGAGACAAGAGAAAGATTGCTTGGGCATTCTGGGGTCGCGATCCCCAAGTTTACTAGAGGCAGTAAACCCCATGGGGAATGAATAGATCACTAGGGTACCTCGGGTTCTTGAAGCCAGTACACACCTAAAAATGTGCCCCCGAGGGGAAGAATCTCAAGGATCTGTGCTGGTTGGTTGGGTTTTTGTGGCGCAAGAGCCATATTTGGCATGTTGCACCAAGCTTAACACAAACCACATCAAGAAATGGACATGCACACACCAGAGAAATTTTGCTGACACAGAAGAGAAACACACCGAGGGATGAATCGCCTACAGCTTGCAAGTTACAAGCGCAGTGGGCATACTGAGCCACGACGAGGTTTGTGCTGGAAATAGGAAAGTTGAGAAGCATTAAGAAGCTACAAAAATGTGACGCCTGAAAATATTTTATGCAAACAAGCAGATAGAGATTTCGTCTACGAAATATCAGAAAGTGCGATTTCACAAGGGGAACTTCTTAATTTCTTGGATTTCTTTTTTGCAAGTCCACATGCGGGGGGACCCATGGGTCAGCGTCATCTAATTTGGTTCTGGGTCCCATCAGCTAATCTGGTACTAGGCACCGGGGATAGATATGAGGACAGGGTCTTTAGATTTAATACTAGGTGACCTTTAAAGTTCACCTAGCATCAAATAAGGTCACTCGGTATTTTTATTTCATAAGGAGTCCGTCATCTAATTTGGTTCTGGGTTCCGTCAGCTAATCTGGTACTAGGCACCGAGAATACAGATACGAGGACCAGGTCTTTAAAGGTTATTGAGTATCAAACCTAAAGTTACAAAGGTCACTCGGTATTTTTATTTCGTGATGAGCCCGTCATCTAATTTGGTCCGGGGCCCTAATATCTAATTTGGTACTAGGAACCGGGAATACAGATACGAAGACCAAGTCATCAAGTTTAGTACTCAGTAACCTTTAAAGTTATAAAGGTCACTCGGTAATTTTATTTCATGAACAGCCCAGCCCGTCATCTAATTTGGTACTAGGCCGCGGAATGCAGGTAAGGGGACCAGGTCTTTTAGTTTTGACACTGAGTGACCTTCAGATTATTATGGTCACTCAGGACTTTGCGAATAAATATATTAGTTTCGTCTGGACAAAACTTATTTCATTTATCTTTCCAATACAAACGAGTGTCAACAAAATTGCTTTCCACCAGAAATCTATTTCTAAAAATCTCAAATCTAGAACTTAAAAAGCTGGTTTTAAACATAAAATATAAACGTACGATTCTCTAGTTTCAAAAGTATGAACTGATGCATCACTTCCGTTACAGAGTTCGTAACATCGCTCCGTGTGCTTTACTCACTTCCGTAACGGAGTTTGTAACATTTTACTCACATCCGTAACAGAAGTTGTAACACCCTGCCGTATATTTAACCTACTTCCGTAACAGAGTCTGTAACATCCAGGCGTCCACCTGTGAATGAGCCCAATGTCTATTATTTAGGTTTACTTTTACATCACAAAAATCCCACATCTTGCCTCAAATCAAACGGCGTGCAAGCAGAGAATAAAAAGGTCATTCAAAGGTCAAAAACCAACCCGATTCGTGAATATTCAAATGCCAGCCTTATTTAAGAACTCCTATAAGGTTACTGACCGATTTCTCTCTATATCCGTAGCGTTTATACCCCGTTTAACTATCTTCGTGAACATGAATTTTAGATAGTAGTGAGGCACGAAACACCGCATAATTTTTTCAAGCATGCATTGTGGCATGTTTGTACTGCCGATATTCATAGGTTGAATCTCGGATTGGATTGGATCGTTGGTTTGGGGTTTTATGGCTCAATGGTCGTATTTGGCCAAGCTGCATTACACATAAGACGAGAGGGAAAAAAGCAAACAGTAGAATCATAGGAGGGTAAAACAGAAGAGGACAGATCACTTGGTGGATTGGATTGGAATTTGGGTTTTATGGCGCAAGATCCAAACTGTGCCAAAACAAGTTTTAAAAAAAAAATGACAAAAAGCAGGTGTAACGAAAGTGATAAATGAAACGAAAATGCGACATTTTAGAAGAGCACAGCAAGTTTAAGAGCAGGAAAAGTTTGAGGTAGGTATGTAGTTAATTAACGTCGCACTGGAGCACCACATCGGGCTATTGGCGACGGTCCGGGATCAATCCCGAAAGGAAACCGAGGACAACACCTCATTTTGAACCAGTCAGATGACGAGAACAACACCTGAGCCGGCACCTCACTCTCCACTTTCACACCACACCAACATGAGGACAAAAGCCACGGCAGATTTAACGCGCACCAGCCCCTTTTGTACACGACGGTCTTTGGTTGGATTCGAACTCGCAACCCTCCGGTTGTTGATCCGTTGTTCTTCCAACTGAGCTACAGAGGCATAGGAAATTTTTGAAAAAACTTTAATTAATGATGAACAAGAGACTAATATTTTTAGGGCGGCCAAGATGGCGATAATTGTCGCCGGTATTTCTTTGAGTAGGTAGTTGAATCAACGTCGCACTGGAGCAACACAGAGGGTTATTGGCGACGGTCCGGAATCAATCCCGCAGGGAAAGAAAGAACACTTCGTCATTTTGAATCACAATCAGATAACAGGTCAACACTTGAGCTGGCACCCCACTCCCCAAACTTCCACACTACCCCAACGGTATTTCTCTGGGTTGGGTTTAGGTTTTATGGCTCAAGGGCCATATTTGGACAAGCTGCGCCAAACACAAGACAATGTCAAGTAATTGTGAAAAGAAAGGACGGAGAGAAGAAAGATCGATCGGGCATACTACAGTCGCGACCCCATGTTTAACCAGAGGCAGTAAACACAATGGAAAAAGAATAGATCACTAGGGTATCTCGAATTCGTGAAGCCCGTACACCTAAAAAAGATGTGCCTACGAGAGGATATTCTTTGGAATAAAATACGTAAGTCTTCAAAAAGAACTCACTCCTACAACCATATCGAATAATTGCATTTCCTGATCTTTCGCGCTAAAACAAATCAATTCTCGTTTCCTCATAGTGTAGTGTAACGAACAAACAAGCGTAAAATTATTCAGAGAAAATAAAACGAGCACGAGGAAAAACAAACGGGTAGCTGTAAAAAAAATCTGATGAAATAATCAGCACCATACAATAAGGAAAGGTAAATTACTTTCGAAATTAACATTGTTTCGAAACCCAATTAACTCCACAAAGAGATTATCCGCGCACTTTGTGACTACTAAAGCCCATTCACTTCAACAATACAAAGAAAACTAGTCAAATCAATTTTTATAGCCTGATTTGAAAAAAATATTTGCAATCTGAGAAACAAAAGCTGGACTGAGGCAATTGGAATGTTGAACGAATAACTAAGGAACTTCTTTGAATATTTTCAAAACAGATTAAAAACGTGGCGAAAAGATATCAACAGATCAAATGCCAAGAGTGAATAATCAGACACAAATTTTAATAGCAATGAATCTGCTAAAACACAAATTTGTGCTAATTAAATGAGACAGACGTTGAAGATCTAGCCAAGAAATTTAAATTTTAAAATTAAATATATTCTGAATTTGGTTTTCATGACAATCTGGTAGCCAGAATGCGATGGGTTTTTTATCAGTATCCAGCGCATGGCGCCAAAACTTAGAAATTGTCGTCCCTTGGAAAAGAATTTTCCGTCCAATATCAATCAGCTTAAAAAAAAGGGACTGAATTTTCGTTAGACTTTTGGGGAATTTTGAAAAAGTCGCCAAAATTTTGAAAATAGGAGCTTTTGACACGATTTTGCTTGAAAATAAATCATTAGTCGCCAAGGTTGAAAAGTGGCAGCAAAAATACCCTTTTTTATCGCCAGTGGCAGCCTTGATATGATAACCTCGGACCTACAAACTGCGCCAGATACTAAAGAGGGACCACATTGTTTACGTTTAACCATCCCTCTAATTTAACAAGTTTAGTCCAGGCTACGGTGAGTTGGTATTTGAATCACGGGGTTTTGGACGAGTCTAGTCTTAATGTAGGGGAGTTTAAACGTAAAACAATGCGTTCCCACAATTTGGCGTCTTTGTAGCTCTGAGCTCAATGCCGGAAGCAGTGATTACAAGGTGGGGAAACAAGTAATGGTGGACAAAATGAACAACCTATGGTGGTTGCAACACACGATTTTGTGTTTGGCAGCCCTTCCCATGCGAGCTTAACTACCTTTGTGCAAATGGATTTTCCCAAGGTCATGTGCCTTCTCACAGGAGGCATTTTATCGTCTCGTTCCAAATCACGTGACTTAAATGCCAATGCTGGGGGGTCAGACTATAGGGTATACAATGACTTGATTGACAAATAAAAAGCGTTCAGTCATCCTTTTAAATTGAAGTCAACAAAATGTGACATTTGAATTTGAAGTGGCCGTGGATGGATTTAATTCATTCAGGACCTGCAGAATCGGATTCCAAACTACAACCGATATGCCTAAACCGGGATACGAACCCAAAGCCTGTTGTACCGAGACCCAGAACGCTAACCATCTGGCGACATAATTTAATACAGGAACCCTTAAAAAATAATTCGTCAACGAATGAAAAACTTCAAAAGAAAAAAATTGCATTCGGAATAGGCAGCCTCATTGTCCATAGAATATATTTATTTTTTTATATCAGGTATATATTTGTTGGTAACGCACGAAATCGTAAAAATTCGGTGCGAAAATCCCAGCCGTAAAAACCATAACGGCAAAGCCATCAAAGCGCAGTTGTGAGAAAAAGCCATTACGTTACGTGACGTAATACTACGCGTTTATAAATGGGGAAGAGAATTGCCGTGGTGACGCAACACTTTCCAATTCTGCTGACTCCAACCCCCCGTGATCTGGGTGTCACGTGACAGACTCCTTTTACTTTTAAAAAATAAAATCAGCAAAAAGTAAATAAAACAAAACGCAAAAAATGCTTTTTTTTTTTCGCAACACGCCGACCTACTTCAACGAATCAGATGTTTTTGTGAAGGCTTTAAAAATACTTTCTCCAAGCCCGCTTGATGGAAAAAAGATGTTCGAAATTCGTGGTGGAAAAAAGGGGATGTAGGAAGTCAAAAGGGAAAGTGGTGAAGCAGATAGGCTTAATACCAGAATCTTTCTAATTGAAAAAGTCCTGGATTTGATAATTGGAAATATTCATTTGAAGCTTCGTTCAAAAGCATACAAATCCACTTCTATTAACTCTTGATGGTTGTCTCGACAAGGTCTCGCCAAACTGACAAAACTGATCAGATCTTTATACACGAGATATCTCGTCGTTAGAAGAAAACTGACCAGATCTTGATCTCGTCACCATCGAAAAATCTGATCAATTTTTGACGCGATGTTAGCAAAATTAATTGATGGAAGAGATATCTCATCGAAACCAGATTGGGGAGGGTTTGACATCGCACAAAACCACAACTGCAACTATTTTTTGTTGTCCGAACATACATAGTAGAATATGAGCAATTTTGTAGTGAAATCAAAAAGAAATTTGATATCTCTTAAAGTTGTATTAAAATGAAATTAGATAGCTTTTGAAATAGCAGACTCTACGAGAAGACCCAACACAGTAAGCAGTTTACCTGAACACTGAAAGATTGACAAATCCTTCAGGTTCAGCACAGGACTATAGCTTAAGGATTAATAAATCTTTCAACTATAATCCAGATCGAGAAAACCAGCGGCAAGTTTGAAGTTGAAGATCCTAAATGGATCACAATATGGATAAGACAGACCTAATGCAAGGTTTGCATACTAATCCTGAACAGATACTGGTCTCTCCGAGGATTTGGTTATAAAGCTCTAAAAGCTTTATAACCAAAGTTTTTAAGCACACATAAGTCTCGAACACAAACAAAAACCATCGGAGACATCCATCCCAATAAGATTAAATACCGACGAAACACACCAAAGTATGGAACACCACTTATTTAGCTATAGCAATTTAGCCCCAATTGTCCCACCAAGGAAAAGACAGGTCCAATCGCTTCAGTGGTGGCCAAGAGTAATCGGATTCCCCATGAATCTCAACCTTGCCCCAAAATTAAGATTCACAGGGAATCCGATTAAACTCTTTCTGCGATCATCACTGAAGCGATTGAACCAGCCTCTTCCGAGATGGGACAACAAAGAGAGGGAGAGTCAATTAAAGCATTCAGGGGAAGTGGAACACCATCTGCTTTCGATCCATCAACCAACAACAAACCCCCGGAGAGAGGAAGCTCTTGAACTTGTTGATTGGAAAACATCACCTCTAACTTGACCCAGGGATCGAAAGTATGTCACATTCCCACGACCACTACTTGTTGATGCGCTTTTCATGGGTGATGGCTTAAGGGGTTGGCCGAGCCCTAGTAAGAGTGGACCCCAGGTATGCACTAATCCTTGAATGTTCGAATGACCTTATATGTATATATTGGGATCTTATCTACCACTTCAAAAATTAAGCCAAAATGTAGAAATATATAAAGCACAGTAATTAACATATTCTATGAAAGGGGTTCCTACTTTTCATGCAACAGAAAAATAAGGGTAGCTGTTTTTCATTCTTTCAACCTTCCTGGTGGTTGTATTGACGAGGTATCTCGTCATTAGCGAAACTGACCAGATATTGTTGGACGAGATACCACGTCATTAAAAAATTATCACGATCATTTGAAGACTGGCCACATTTTGGTCTCGTCATCATCAAAAAATCGGCAACATCTTGAGATATCGTCATTAGCAAAATTGGTCAAATCTTGATGGGCGAGATATATCGTCGAAACCACTTGGAGGGTTAAGGCTACATTTCACATGGATTGCAACAGATTAACCTGTACGAGCACAAACAAGACACTTTCACGAGTGCTGCTTACATAGATCTCAGGGGCTCAACTTTTAGTCAACCTATAAATACAATGCCCTAGATTTTTGATTGACACTTGACCTTGGACAAGTATCATTGACCTTGGTTTTTGAATGCAGGTTAAATAAAAATATAAGCAGTGCTCGTGTTAAAACGCTTTTTAAAAAAATTAAGGCTTTTGAAAGAGCTTTATTAAAATAAAAAAAGGCTTTTTAAGGCCCGTAGAAACACTAATTGGAGTACTATTAGTTTGGTTGAATTTGAATATCTGAGTACAGCTACATGCTTTTTAGTTGGATGAACAGTGTAGGATTTGTATGCTATTTCCTCATTGTTAATACATCGACTGACATCGTCAATTTGGCTGAATTTGGTGCTTCTTGCCTCACAGGCAAGAAGCACCAAATTCACCTATACTTAAATGTGGAAATCCTTAGCTGTCAGTCATGGTACGTATAAAATTATAAAGACAATGAAACAATTCCAGACATAATATATCTAACTCAAAATCAGATTTATAAATTGAAAGTCGCAGAAGTTTATTTCAACACTGGAATAAGATGGACTTTTATCCAACAAATTCCAAGCTTGTTATAAATAAATTTATTCTTTTATATTTTTCTTCTTCAAGAATGGACCAATCCTATAACACAATTAGTTATATAATAAATTTATCAAGGGTCATTGCATTATTATAAAAGTTCCACGAATAGTTTCATATTTTTTTTCCAAATTGATCATACATAAATGAAATTTATTCGATAAGTAAAAACTGGCCTGCTAAATCACCAGATATGAATCCACTAGAAAATGCGTGGGATACGTAAGCGAGGCGAATTCATCAACACCAGTCTTCACACGGACCATTAGTACATCCTGATAAAAAGTCAATACAAACTTTACGACGCAAAGGATACTCACGATTTCTTTGTGACTCAAAAAATGAAAATTTCACACTTAATCTATTTTACTCCACACAGTTAAAAGATATATCCCATTCCTTTACACAAAACGGAAGTCGAGCGTTTTTCAAGGACATCTCAAGAACATTCAAAAAAAATTTCAAGGACTTCACGCAATGGAGAGCATTCTTTTTCAAGAGACAAATTTAAATTGAACTGGGAAATATAAGTTTAATGCAAATATATTTACAAATAAATAATTTATTTTTTATTTGATAATACGAAAAAAATGTTATTTCAAATCATAAACTAACAAAAACACAGTAATCTAATGCAAATTTTTTTAAAATAATTTACATATAAAAGAATAGTTTTTCGAAAGGGTTCTTTTGTCACCACACAACAAAGGATTGCGAATTTTGCAATTGAAATATCACAATGCTCCTCTAGAGTTATACAACATTAACCCTACTGGGCGGGGCACACGCATTTTTATGTTCACACACACACACCCCAGTCTTCCTTGCAAAACATCTGACCATTTTTTACCTTCTTGACCAATGGAATGTTTCCTCTCATGGGGTTGGTCAATTCTGATAAGGGGTGAAAGCAATACTACAGTACTCGGAAATCTAGTGATCAGAGGGAGAAAACCACAACAATAAACAAACTAGAACTCAGAACCACGCACAATAGAACGATACTTGGAACTAGGGGGTCTAAACTCCTAAGTGTAATCGAGGCTGCCGTGGCTCAGTGCGTTAGCAACCTAAGGCGGCGAAGGTTCGCTTCTACCCTTGGTGTATATCTCCTGTGTCAGTACAACCTTCCTTGTGTGTATGTCCATTACTTTAAGTTGTCTGTCTTCTGTTCGCAGCATGGCCAAATATAGCCCTTGCGTCGCAAAACTGAAAACAACCAACCTAAGCAAAAACCCTCTAAAATCCAAATTTCAATTTTAAAACCACTGCCGTTCATCGGCATACTCTCAACGACAAACCATTTCCGAAATTCCTGGTCGAAACACTGTCATCGAATTGTTACAGATCCCTCACAAAAGTAATAAATCAATTCAGACAGCTTCGGAAACAAACAGCACCAGACAGCCGTGAAAGAGAAAAACTCTCAAACCCGGAGCCCTCCGACGACGCAATCGATGGCGCGTGCAGCTGCGCATGCGTCAGCAGTGACGTCAGCGCCGACAGACTGACTTCAGGAAAAGGTTTTTTTTTCCCTGCGCTCAAGGTCGCAAGTCGCAGTGGCGGGAATTATCTAACCCAGTTACGTAATCGCGGTTCCTTTTTGGACTGGGGTCCTCCCCGACTTTCACTCGTTGGAGAATGAATGCAACAGGTGAGGGCTCTTCTCATCAGGAAGCGGAGAAGCCATTCTCAGTGCGACACTCGTCTGACGGTTGTGGGACAAGGGCAGATTCGGTCTGTTCGGCGTGCAACAGAAACATTTTGGGCTCTGACGTTTGTGAGAACTGAGAAATAATTTTGGCAGGTGCATTTTAATAATTTATTCACAACATCGAAGAATTCTATCGAAGTTCAAACGCTTCGCTACCAATTTTCATTAAGTTTGTAAACACAGGGCTGCCACACTTGTGAAATAGCTTTAATAGCATGAATTATTCAGGTACTTAATTAACTTCGCACTGGAGCGACATTGGCGACGGTCAGGGATCAATCTCGAAGGGAAACAAGGACAACGCCTCGTAATTTTGAATGACAGTCAGATGACGAAAACAACACCTGAGCTGGCACCCCAAACTCCCACATCAAGCCTTTGTTGGGACATTTGAGGTCACGACAGATTTAATGTGCACCAGCCCCCATGTACACAACGGTCTTTGGCTGGACCTAGTTTCGAACTCGCAACCCTCGGGTTGCTAATTCGTTGCTGGGCTATCGCGGCCCAAAGAAAGTAAGACATTCAATGCTTTGAGAAATGCAAAAATGTTTAGATTGGTTATTTTGTGTTTTATGGCATGAAGGCCATATTTTGCGAAGCTGCGCCATAACACAAGACAACATTAAATAATGGGGACACAAGGTATTGGTATTTTCAATTAACGTCACACAACGGGCTATTGGTGACGGTCCGGGATCAATCCCAGAGGGAAAGTCCGAGGGGACACAAGGAAAGTTATACTGAAACAAGAGAGAATACACCCAGAGTTAAGTTACAGGAATCGAACCTGTGCCCCTTACAACTCAAGTTAACGCACTAGGTGGATAGGTGGAGTTTACGTCGCACGAGAGCAACGGGCTATTAGCGACGGTCCGGGACCAATCCCGAAGGTAGATTCGAGAACACGTAATTTTAAACCAAGGTCAGATGAGTCAATGCACTAGGATTAACAAAAAGGACAAATTGTTCTGAAATCAAAATAAATTATTTAGTAAACATTCCCCAGAACTTTAAGGTGAGACAAAAAAGAAATAAACATTTTTTAACTACATTCAATTTCATATACACGATCGACTTTTGTAATCCAGGCATATCTTTTTTTGCTTAATACATTTTTATGCCTACATTCTAAGGTCTAAACAGGCTAAAAAATGAAGGTAACGCTGTATTTCATTTTTCAGGAACAATTTATAAATAAAAGAAACCTGGAAGCTTATCGGATTACGTTTTTATATAAATAAATCCCAACTCAAAATGTGAAGCTAGGTGGTGAAAAAATAAAATCAGCAAAATATATTAAAGAAAACGGTGAAGTGATAATATAAAGAAAATATATTAAAGAAACGGTACTTCGAAAAAAGGGAAACTTGAGCAATTCCAATTAGTTAACCGCGCCATTTAATATTATTACTATATGGCTTGGGCAATGGCAAGGCTTTCGCAAAATGAATTTAAATATCAAAACACAAATTACGCGTACGAAATCAAAACAAAAAATTAAAACAAGCTCATTTATTCAGAGAGAAAGAAACTAAAGTCGAGATTAGTCGAAAAATATGTTAAAAACCACAAGACAATTTTGGTAATTTTTTATTCTTAAATTAAAAATGGAGCGTTATTATCAAAATATTACAATTTTTTATCATACGCTTTACCATAAACATTAACTCTAATCTTCAATTACTGAAAAATGTTCACTTTCTTAATAATATGTTGTATTTAACAATTGGATTCCCGTAAGGAACTTATTTTTCTAGGTCAATTTCTTACTAAAATGATTCGAAATAAAAGAGTATATTTACTTTTTCCATTATATGAAAGCCTAGACAATTTTTATCGTCAGAATTCGGTGGTAATAAAAACCTTCGGTCTACTAGGTACTTATGAAATGTACGTACACGAAACTTCTTTAATCTACTCGCAATCGAATATCTTTACTTGGATAAAAGAAAACTACAAAAGATGGAGGATCAAGGATTTGTAGAAAAAATCGCTTCAAGTGAGCCAAAAATTTTGGGCTTCAACCTTATCCTAGAATTTATCGCATAAAACTAGCGACATCCGAAATAGTAAAATGTATTCAATCCCGTTGGCACCTAGTACAGAAATTTTTATCTCACTTTTTATACGAAATTCGTTACTTTATTTGCTTTGTTCGATTTCTACAGCACACGTCAGGAAAAAATGAAGTTAAAAAATTATTCGTACAAAAAATTCAACCCTCGAAATGACATTTATAAATGACATTTATTATTGCTCAACATTTCATGAATGCTGAATGAATATGCCCCCACTAAAGGGCAACAGAACTTTTATCAATATTACGCATATAGTTTTG